>WBMY01005592.1:1495386-1576360 GCA_013397315.1 Donacobius atricapilla | reverse complement strand
AAAAAAAAAAAAACACCACAACAACTATCTTTTCTTTCAAATTGCACTACATTTTAAATTCTTTTTCCCTGTATTCCTTTTGCTGTCAGAGAAAGATGCTGAACAAAAGGTAATGTTTCTTCTTATAAGAAATTTTCTGGTTTCAATCTATTTTTATAATTTCACACTATGATAATCCTCAAGCCAAACACATTTTCCTGTGAAAATGTAATGTGTGTCTGAGCAATTCCAGAACTAGATTCTCTACTGTGTAAAAACCTCCAATTCTGGAAGATCAGTGTTCTCAAATGCACATTGAAAGCAAACATTTTCTACTCTATGTATTTCTGCAACTGGAAGAGTTGGTTCCTTTATGTCTTAGGATAACACTTTAAACAGCACTCTATAATCACAGAATACAGCTTTATACACCATACCACCATAAGAATATTGCCAAAACAAATCTTTTTCTTTTTTTTTTTTTTTTTTCTGGATGATTCAGACCTTTCTGAAATTAAGATAAAAAGCAGCGAAGAAAAGCTTCAACCTTCAATTCACTTGAACACATGATTCTTCATGTTATAACACCAATTTGATTTTGCGTGACTTGAAATTAACAAATAGATATGTGAAACTCAAGTTTCAGATAGGAAAATATAGTAGAATGTTATAGCTATAATATTAAATAGGGTAAGAATTAGGAAAAGGAGAAACAATAAGAAACCCCAATGATGAGACACAAGAAAATTAGTAGTTTTTAATATGACTAGCAATGTCATACAGTGCCATGACTTGTCTTCACATTTCAGTTTGCCTGTAACTGGCTTGTGAGAACATGGTTTTATTGACTTGCTTTCTGTCATTTAATACTGGTCATGTAGTTGTTATTGATCTCCACCTGAAGCAAAACAACATCTTCATTTTCTCTCAGAAAGTAGATATCTGTGGCCTGAATTTGTCTTTCCTAAATGGAGCATTAAATGATGTGCCTAAGTTGGAATTGTTATTATTAACATGTCTTATGTGAAGAATTCTTCTTGATGACAAAAATAATAATTATGCATTAGAATCCTTGCACAGAGTTCAGAGAGGGCTCAGGAACAAGGTCTGTCTATCTTGAACATGCCCGGTGTCCTGGTTTGCGACAAATTTGGAGAGTAAAATCTCTGAAGTAGTCTCCTATAGAAAGCAAATTCAAGTGGCACCTACCCCAACTTGTTTGGGCAATAAAACTCATTCAAGAGAAGTGGAAAAAGCTATTTACTTAACAAGCAAAGTACTCACAAACGTGGAAAAAATGAATAATATTAAACAACGGAATCTCTCGTTCTGAAGAGATGGTAAATTCAGAGAGAGTCCTTCTCGTGGGACGTAGCTCAGCTTGCTCAGTCTCTCATCAGTCCCTCCTGTGCTGGAAAATGTCATGTCCTGCGCCCCAGAGGGCCACAGGTGTGAGCTCCTGCTGTTTTTCTGGGTTTTTGGTCCAAAGGGGGGCTGATCAGCTCCAAGAAAAAGAACAGCCACAGTCCAGGGAACTTCTCTGCTCAACTAGCTAAAAAAAAAACTAGCTAAAAGCATGTTTCTTCTCCCCCACTTCACTCTCAGAACCCGTCTTAAGTGTGCAGAACTTAATATCCAGCATAAACAGAATGACTGGGGCTACAGGCATTATAAAGTTATCCTAGGACAACTGGTTTGTACTCTAGGCTTCAAAGCCAGGAAAGCCTCTAGTGTAGCTTTATTTGCCTTTATAGATACAGCCATATAGAGTAACATGTAGTGATGCCAAGGTATTAGAGAATCTGGCAACCCTCCAGCTTCTCTGCTGTGTTATTGGAGAAGCTACCCATGTCATTGTGGCAAAACCCCCACTTGGCCACAGCTGAGTAAGTCTCTGCAAACTCCAAGCACACTGAAGAAGGGGGATGAAAAAAGAGCATCTGCTACAGAGGTGAATAAAACATATTATGGAATAAAACAGTAGGATGCCAAAAGTCTCTTGTATTTGTTTCTTTTCCCGCATTTCTGCGATCTACAGCAAAGGCCCACCACCTGCTCACATAGAGCTTCCTTCATATATATCTGGACTAGCATTCAAAATTATATCAGGGCAAACTGAACAATAAGATTTTCAGACTGTGCTGCAGGAGTGAACTGAAAGTCAGGCAATAAAGCTGAACTCAGCTTAAGGTTCAAATAAATCACCAGTGAAATTTGCCAATCACTCCACTTTTAAATGAAACCTAGTACCAGCATTTTTATTTTTTTAAGCAGAACAAAAATCACATCTTTTATAACCTTGCTTAACATCAGTGTTGTAAAGTTGTACTTTTAAGCATGTATGATAGGTATGTTTGGGTTTATGCCAGTAACTGTTCAGTAACTTGAAAGTCTCTCTAGGTTTTATATTGGCAGCATAGAAAGAGTTACTACCTTCAGCTGAGCTATGGAATTGTTAAGGATTCCAGTGCCAGCTCCAGAAAATCCAGATGTAGTCAGCATGGGCAGACCTACAAGATATATTCTGCATTAATTCTTGACATCGTCCATGAAACCACAGAGCCGGAATACATTAACAGAGAGTGAACATTCTGTCCTATTTTACTGCTTTCACTGGCACCTCAAGCACCAAGGAGCTACCAAATATTTTAATTATTTTCTCTCTGCTAACAGTAGTGCTTGACTTCTTAGTTTTTTGAAGATCTTTTTCAGGAAGGCAGACAATTTGTAAAAGTAGATAGCAATCCAGGACAGATTTTAATGCTTTTACTCACACCAACTGCTCTAGTAGTAGTTCTGCTAATTATCACAGAGAAAGGTTATTAGCAGCAGCAGAGACATTTCAGGCCCTCTCTCTGAATTACCAAGGCAGATGGTAGAACCTCCTTGAATGTAGAGAAGTGTGTACAAAAGTTCAGTGTTAAAAATATATCTTTAAATTGAGGACATCTTTTGTCACCCATTTGAAAAGGACTTTTGGACAAGATATTTCTACCAGGAACAAGAATGAGGCTTGTAAGAACTGCTAAGGTGTGAGGAAATAAAAGAAATCTGTAAAAACAGAAAAGTAATCTGTAAAAAATAAAAATCTTCAATCTGTGTTGCTGCTGACAGAGCAGCACTTAACTAGTATGTTTAGGTAAATAAGAAATCAAATTCTGCATTCCTCTTTAATTCCTTTGTTTATTGGGCGTATATATTAGAGAAATAAGCTTCTGGAGTGCAGTGCCTTGGGTCTTGGGAGGGACTACATTCTTTGTTCTGAGGTTTCCCTATGGAACTTGAATGAAGGTCTTCTTGTTATCACTATTAGACTCCATGTTTTTTCTATACACATACACATGAAATAATATCACAAATGATAAAAGCTAAAAATCTACAGGTTTTGGCCTCTGTATCTTTATGCAAAAACCAAAACATCCACGTGCAGTAAAATCATCTTCAAACAGTATCAGCCTTGGGGAATGATAGCAAATATTTTCCATAGGATTGTCATCTGCTGCACACCACTGAGTCAAGGATATTTTTCTAAGGTGACCATGATTATTGTGTTCATTGTCACAAATGAAAAAACAAAGTAAGTCCAAGTCTAGCTATCCTTGGGAGAAGAAGAAATGAAGAATATTAGTAAGAGGCAAGAAGTTGAGAGACATTAATAAAAGTAAGCTAGAAGAAATTCAGGATGAAGAGAAGATAGGGACAGGAGTCTGTTTTTTTGGTTCCTGAAGTATCTATGATAAAATAGGCATATCACATGCACATATGCGTGTTGGAGAGACAAAATAATTGTATTATACAGAGGCAGGCAAAATGATAAATGGCCATGTAAGACTCCAGCACAGAAGAATCACATTTAGTCCACATATACACACAATGATCCATGTATAATTTAGTAACCAATGATGACGACTTATGAGCCCTATACAAAAACTGTAGGCTTGCACTATTACAGAAGTTTCATAGGACAGAAACCACCTTTAGAAAAAACAGCCATGTTTCAAACTGAGGCCAATAAACCATGTTTAATGATACCAGATGTGACAGATATCACATTTACCTGAGCTTTCTAAGTTAAGCACAGCTGGGTGAGATGTACTCTTATAAATTCATTTCCTTGGCATCTGTTCCTAAGGTGAATGAGCAACACATCATTATTGCCACCGTGCACTTTGGTGCATTCTGACTCCATCCATCACTGCACCCTTACCTAGGGGCCTTATCTTGGACACAGAGCTACCATCTGTACTGCCAGTGGCAAACAGATGAGACAAGCAAGAAACATCTAGACTAATGAATAAAAGAGCTTTGGGACCATTCCTTGGCTTTGAGACTTACTAGACTGGCACAGTTCGTGTAAACACAGACCAATTATCCCTATTCCCAAACAGCGTGGCAACAACTACATTGCTTTCCAGAATGGGCCATGCTTGTGGGTTTGCTGTCCATAGCAGTGCTGGTTGGCATGGTCTAAACGTACCATGCCAGCCTACATTCATATTAACATTTAAGCAGTAAAATTGAGTGGTCTTACCTCTCTTCTATTGCAGTACAGAAGCTACAGAAGATAACCCTTTGTCTTTCAAGGTACTTTTGCTTCACATCTTGAGTTACAGCTCGGTAGCTCAGATGTGTTCCCTAGACTTTTTAGATTTGTTGCATATGTCTCTAAACAGTTGGAATTCATACAATTGTAGGGAATCCTAGTAAGACATAAAATACAAGGAGAGGAAGGCAAAGATTAAAAAAAAAAAAAAAAAAGAAGAAGCCTTAACACCTTATGAACCAGCCTGAAGAGCCATTCTTTAATAAGCCTCTAATTTTTAAGTCATCCTCAAGCCCAATGATATTCAAAAAGGGTTTGAACAACCTTAGATATATGGTTTAATTTTTAGGTTGTTTTGCACAGAGTCAGGAGTTCAACTCAATGGTACTTGTGGGCCCCTTCCAAATCAGAATATTCTGTAACTCTCTGATTTTAATATATATGGTTTGAGTTCAGGGTATTGTGGTCTATCAATTTAAAATAATCTAAGTTTCATTTACATAAAGCAAAATTGTAAGGTTACATATACTTGGACTTGAATCAATATTTTAAAATCAATGCAATTGATAAATATTTTTTAAGGATAATATGTTTAATTGACCCATTACCTTTTATTACTTCAGTGGCTAATAATGACCATTCTTTCTCCAGCTCAAAGAAAAATTAGTGATTTTCATGTGCTTTGAAGAGTTAGTACATCTCCCTTTGCTGTCCCTCTAAGTATGCTGTTCCACATCCATATGCTGCTGCATACTCCTTTATTCCCATCAGTCCCATCCTTTTGTTTGGCATAGTCTACGTCTCCTATATTCTTCCTTTCTTTTTGGTTATGTTTGCTCTTTCTCCTTATACTAGCCATCTCTCTCTTCTCAAGCAACTTTTAGAAAGGAAAGTGGTTATTACATATCTGTCCTTAGATAAGGAGAAATAGAGAGGTGATGATCTGTCCTCCAAGCTCATTCTCTCAGAAGGGCAGCTCATTACATCTTGACTTTCATTTCCTGCTCTTTTTTCCTGTGGTCCCTTCTTGGCAATAATGAGCTCAACAGGCTTGACAGGCTAGAGAAGTAAACCCATGCAAAATTTACAATGTGCAACAAAGTACAAGGTTCTGTACCTGGGCTGGGGCAACCCCATATACTGATACAGGCTAGAGGATTGCCAAGAAGGACATGGCGATACCGGTGGATTAAAAACTGGACCTGACTCAGCCATGTGCACTCACAGCCCAGATAGCCAGCCATGTCCTGGGCTGCATCCAAAGCAGCGTGGGAAGCAGGTCCAGGGAGAGGATTCTGTTCCTCTACTCTGTCCTCATAAGAGCCCAGCTCTGGGGTCCTCAGTACAAGAATGATGTGGTCCTGTCAGAGCAAGTCCAGAGGAGAACCACAAAAAATTGCCAGAGGCTGGAACACCTCTCATAAAAAAGGCTCTGGAGAGATCTTATTGCAGCCATTCAGAACTTAAAGGGATCAGAACTTAAGAAAGATGTAAATAAACTTTTTTACTAAAATATGTAGTGACTATGCTGATGCACAGTTTTCTAGATTTAGACATTAGAGTTATTCCAGGATGTCCTTGTGCTGCTGTGACACATCTGGGGTTTGGGCAGGAGTCCTTTAAGAATGAAGAAGATAGAAACAAATGAATGTAAGACACTGATTTATCACATAGAACATAGAGTATTATGCAGCAGATTCATTAATATCACCTTATTGAGTAATTCTTTGGCATATCTACCAATCTTTGTAAATACCTTACTTTATACATGTAAACCTATAGAGTGTTTGCAGAATTAAACAAAAACACCTCATGGATTTCTGAAACACAGTAACAGCTTTGCTTTCTCTTTGGATTAAAAAAAAAAAACAAAAGCCAAAACCAAAAGCAAAAAATAAATAAAAATAAAAATAAAAGTAAAAATAAAAATAAAAATAAAAATAAAAATAATAATAATAATAAAAAAAAACCAAAAACAAAAACAAAAACTCAGCTATTTTTACCCTTATCCTGTCTTTACTTTTTTCATAAGATGATAGCCAAAGAAATGAATTCAGTTTTGGAATCCTGGAAGAATATGGTTGGAATTTATATAAGCAATCCTCTAAATGAGCAATTTCTTAACCTTAGAGTAAGAATATGATGACATCAAATCTGAACCTTCTATTTGAAAAATGAGAGTTCAGGACAAAGTTCTTTGCTTTTCATTTTTTTGGGGACAAAAGAATCTGGAACTGAGTGATGTTTTAGAAGAAAAAATGAATAAGAATCTGCTTTTGAAATATTTTTGAGAATAGTAAACCTTTAGAAAACAGATGAAAATCACTTCTGTATAGCAATTTATAGTGGTTAAAAAGATTTTTGGATAAGTTAAAGTGAAGTGTTAAATCACAGGCTGGTTGACACATCATTTAAAAAAATTACACTATGGATTGTTTACCACAGAAAAAGGTAATAGTGGCTTCTTGTTTTTTATATCTGTGAACTTAGGGCAGAAAGGACTGGATATGTTTCCAGGAATCATTAGGCAAAGAATTTTCTCTCTATAGTAGCATTTATTTGAGGGAAAGCATTCAAACTCTATTTATATCTACACACATGGGTGATTTGTGCATAGATTAGTGTAGAGAAAACTCTTGTCTCTTATTCTCAGTTGTTCAGGTGCAGAGTGCATGGTAATTATAGGATACATTAAATCTTGCAGTCGCACAAAAGTTTTACTCATGAGCACCGCAGCACAAATAATGAAAAGCTGCACCCATCTCTGTTGTCCTCATTCCATTGCATTAGTGGTGAAGGCCTTTGACCAATCTCACCAAGAAAATGCTCATGACTAAAAGAGTAAGGGGATGTCACACTGCCTCCACCATCCTTCCTCTGTTCACCATTGTCACACATCTCCCAGCAACTGAGGCACAGGGAGAGAGAACAATGGGGAGTGGGGGAGGTATGCATTTGGCAAAGTCATGAGTTTGCCATGAGTGCATGGTGAGGGCTGTTAAGACTGGGTAATCCTTACACGGTCTGTGTGATTGACTGTCCTCATGGCTAATGCAATGGCAGTACTTTTCACAAAGACATTTTTATCTTTTTAATACATTATTACTGTGATTGACAGAACTTCCAAAATGAATCAAGGTCTTAAAGTTCTGCAAGACCCATCTGCCTTAGAAATGAGATGGTTTTAACTAGTCCCCTCGGGCCAGATATAGGGCATCATTTTGTATTTTACTGTAATTGTTCTCACCAGGTTTTTGAAGGTTGTTATGGCTAATATTTTTTCCCTCTTTTCAAATTAATAGTAAGAGAGTCATTAATCAGATATTGACATCTACTTTGTGGACATTAACATGCTGTGTTAATCCTAATTCACCTTTACTTTGATGTATCTATACGTGGTGTCCTTGAGATCACTACTCAAATGAACAAGACCTAATAGAGTCTAACAGAATTAGACACTAAAAACAATATTCTCCAAAGGTATACATCAGCACCATTTCAATGACATTGATGGGACAATATCAAAGCTCCAAACTGCAGTAACAATAATTTGGGTAATGCAACAACTATTAAACAAATCATGGAAAGATTAATAAAAAATGTTATCTCTCCCTTGTATCTACTAAAAGAGATTTCAAATTAGGTCAGTAATTTTACAGCATATATATTTGTCTACTAGAAGAGAGAATTAGAGCAGAAATGCACATCGTATAAGCTCACAAATATCTGTCAAATAAGACCTTTGCATCTGTCAATTGGAGTTTTGCAATTCATGAGTGGCTTGTGACTTCAGCTACAAGTAAGTCATCCATATGTAAGTTTTGTGTACAAGTGTGTATGTGTTTATTGTAGATAACCAGGACATCTTCACGGAACTGCAATATGTGACACAGGATTTAGTGATTCCTGCTAAAACAGCAGTTAGAATTTGGGTGGGATACCCTTGGGCATCTCAACTAGAACTAGATGCTTATAATTAGGCAAATTAAACTTCCCCTGTGGATATTTATTTTGAAAAATATGAAAGTTAAAGAGTTTTGGAGCACTACTTTACTCCTTATCCATCCTAAACTCTCAGTATAATCCTCTACCCTTTCCAGTCACTAAGGGATGACCTAGATGCAAGTGGTGTACCTCTGCTTCAGATGTCTCTTTTTTTCCTACCTGGCCCCCAGCAGCCGTTCTTCACTGGGAGAAGTTTCCCCCATCCCTGTATTTTATGCTCCAGTCCTATGCAAATGTAGAGCATTTAAAGGGCTCTAGACATTTATGGAAAATGTCCCCGTTATTACCCTTGATCAGGAAATAAACCCTGCAAGCCTTAGACAAGGCACTAAAATTCTCAAGCCTTGCATAACACTTGTCAGGGATAAAATAATTGCATTGTGAAAGGCTGTTGAGATTGCACAGATCTTACTGTTACTTTCTAAGATGTAAAGGAGAAGCATATTTCTATTAAAGTGACTAGTACTACACCAACACCCCAGACAAGCGTCTGCATCATAACTCTTCTGACTACCGTGGAAGAGGGGTAGAGGATAACTGGTTTCTGTGGCATGACCTATTTCTGTTAACAAAGCTTTAAATAGTTTTACTATAAAATAAACCTGACTCATTGTGCTTTCTTGTGCAATGACTAGGTACAGGTTTTTCCTATGTAACAATCCGAGGAGTAGAGACCTTTAGCCAGACTGCCTTGCAGATGCCAGAGCATTCAGATTTGACCAGCAAATAAAGAAGCTTGAGTTTCTAGTTTAAGTCAAGAGTAAGACTTGAACTACAGCTTTCCATAGTTGGAGAGGATGCCCTCAACACTGGTTGCTTTAAGACAAAAGAAAAATTCTGTCTCTGACATGAGCACTGGAGGCTGACCAACACATCATGTTGAAAATGACAGGAAAATACTTCCTGAAATGCCTGATTCCATTCAATCAACTACATATTTTTTTCTGGAAAAAGACCAAGCACTTTATCCTTTTGTATCAAATGAGATGATTTACCTTGAAATTAACCTTGTTTCCTGTACTAGTGTTTTCTGCTCCCTCTGGGAACAATGATAGAGACAACCAGCCACAAGAGTCTAACAGGGGCAAAAAACAGGATTCTGAAATCTTAAAAATTCAGACCAGTCAGATTGTCACTGGGAAGTCTTACCTGCAAAGTGTGTTAGAATTTTTCAGAGAAGCGTACCACTAGACAAGCCAACACTTTGTCTGTTTGCTTTCCTGATGTTTTTTTCACAGTGAAACCAGTACACTGACATAGCCTTATAGCCTAGTTATATAACAGCAGTGTACTGACTAACACACTGGCAGTCATAAAACTACCTTATCTTTATTCTTACGAGTTTACATATCCCCTACTATAGTGTAAAACCTTTTCTATCAGCAGTCTTAAATTATCAAAGATCTTGTACTGAAAAGAGCTGTTATTAAAAGCAGCTGTTACTTGGAATATAGTGCATACCTAGAAAAAGACAAGAAGTCAGAAGAGAAAAAAGTGTGTAAAAATTAGACCTATGTTTCATTTAGAAATCTCCTTTAGCTGTATACCTCTGACCAGTTACCCCAGGATAATTATTTCATAGTCTTATTTTCATATCTTACATAACGGTTGTTTGCTTTCTCTTTGCCTTGGAAGCAGCATGTCAGAACAATATTGTCAAATTGACAGGAATGATGATAACACACTTAATTACATTCGTAGATCTCAGATGTAAGACCAAAGGAAATGCGCAAGTAAAATAATTTGCTCTCGAGTGGAAGCCTGATTTTACAAGAGAAATAGCGCAGACTAGACACAAAGTGATGTCAAAAGCACAAACTAATGCAAATACACAAATTCCTAAGAAATAATGGTTTACAGTTCTGATAAGCACAAGTGTTTTCATAATAGCAACCAGTAGAACAATCTGAGACAGAAATATAATTTAAAATTGATAGTCTTCTTTGAACATTATGGCTCAAAGCATAAAAGCTGTGTATCTCTGTGCCTGCTCTGTTTTGATATGACATCCAGCTGGGCTAAGCTTTCTCTGAGTGAGCTGTCCTTATAATCCACTCAAATCAGTACAGTCATAAAACAAATGAGGATTATCAGCATCTGCTGCAAAATGATGCAGCTTCTGTGCCTTCTAGATTATGTCTCTATTTGAAATACAAATTCTGTTGGTTAAGCAGTAACTGCAGGACTCCCAGTATTTGAAATTTAAGTATTTACAGTGTTATGATGTTGTGATGATCTAGCACCAAGCAGCTTCTATGTGGCTTCTAACCTTTGTGTAGGAAGAGATGCATTGCGTATGGGGATGGAGAGGAAAAGGAAGAGAGGTTACCAAAGTAACATCTATGGCATGAAAAAGAGTCTCACACATCCCAATGAATGCTTGAAGGCTATTTCCAGCAGCTTTTGCTCAAACCACCAAAGTATAAGTAGGACATTTCCCCTGTGAATGAAAACTTTGCTCATATTATGCTAGCTGGAATTACGGAAGCACATGTGGCAATGCCAGATGCAGGCCCTTTGACTTCCTTGGCACTTCAGCAGTCTCTCCCTCCTTAGTGGAAGGATGAGGAGTATCAGTAGCTCACATACCAGCAGGCAGCCTGTTCGCTGTGCTGCATCCCTGAGGAAGATGTTTTCCTTGGATCTGCAGAGGCTGTGCAGATCTCTGATCTGGATTCTCTCTCATACCTGATGGGACAAGTACATCAGCTCTGACCAGGTGAACACTTCATAGCTCATGAGGGTCTAAGTTGTAACTCATGAAAGTTACTGTAATAGGGAGTGAATTTATACTTGGTTAACTAAAAAATATACTTTTTCTGAGAAACAGGGGTTTCAAATAGAAGTGTTTGATTCCAGCCATTACTGCAAAGAGGTAACTGTCTCCAGCTGCCTTGGCAACTCTTTGTGTACTCAAAGAACTTAAGATTCAATTAAGACAATAGATATCAGTATTTCCAGAGGTACTTTCACAGGAGAAGCTCCAGATAAACTGTGATCCTTGCTTATTTAATGGAACTTCGTTCTACTTTAAACTTGTTCTCTCTCTGCTTATTTTTTGTACACATTATATCCATATACCTAAAAACACACATGAAAAAGAAAAAGAGCTTTATATGATATAAATTTTCACCCTCTCCCCTTATTGGCTGGTAATTTATTTTTGCAGGTGATGAATACCTGTAAGAAATATCATTTTAACTCACAAAACAGTCTGTATGTGACAGAACATTTGTTTTTACTAGAAAATTAAACTTGGAAAAAAATAGTTCTAAAATATACTTGCCCAAATATAAATATGCTTTAAATTTCCTTAACTATAAATCTGTGTGTGTGTGTTTGTGTGTGTGTGTGTTGGCTTCAAGTGTCAAGTTAAATAGATTTGACAGATCTGTTGGATATTTCTTTTTTCTTGGTTTTTCCTGACTGATAGGGCATGTACTAAAATGAGCATGATATTCCTAGAAGCTCATCTTTAATCTGAGCAGTTCAGTAGATGATGTCTCTCAGACATTCAGCTTTTCACCAGTTTAATTCAGTAATACATTTTCATTAAAGGGGTCAAGAATATAATTGTAGTTACGTAGAGCAATAAAAGGATTCCACCACTTTGCAGATATTGTTGTTTTCCTTGTTTCCATTACAGAAGGGCAACTGGGCATACTTACAGGCCTTTACGCTTCCATTATATTACAGGTATTTAATTTCCATTTTCTTCAGACTATTTCTATTTTGGGGAATGCCCATTGACCAGCCACTCTCTTTAACCAGAAACTTCTGTCTGTGATAACTAAGTATCAATTGTTGGCAAGAAATACAGAAAAGTCCAATCTGTTTTTCTCAAAAGGAATGAGAAAGTAATGCAGTGTGTCAGTATAAAAGCAAATTGTATTTAACTGTCCCATATCTTTGTGTGTGTCAGGTCCTGATCTCCCTTTTGCCCATTCATTTGCCAGCCTGTTCTTTGAGTCAAATTTAATGATAACAGAACAATGGAACAATGGGAAGAAATGGATTACATTCACTTTTAGGAGATTTTTTTGAACTGCACACAGTAAGAAGGAATATTATTCCAATAAAAAATGAAATAGTGCACTTCTGATTTCATACCACTTGATTGACATGTAATAACCTCTGCTTGTTATTATTGTGAGAAGATAAGAAATTAGTGTTAGAGAAGTATGCATCCTGTGATAAAGAGGATTTCTTTTTATGCAGAATAAGCAACAGCATCTATTCTTAAAGGTATTTTATTGTCTTTTGTTCAACTGATTAGAAATATTTCAACAGCTTTTCATAGCATTAACAGAACCTGTCATCATGGTCCGCACGTCTCCCATTCAACATACAAGGGCATAGTAAGTCTTCAGCTATGATTTGACTTATAAATAAGTACATTTTTTCTCCTCTGTGGTATCAGCATGATTTTTTCCACAGTTGTTATGTGTTAATTCAATCTGAGATAAGCTCTGATTTGGGGTAAAAACAAATAGTACAGACAGGAAGCTGGTGCCATCTGAGGCAGCTGGCACAGTGAGCAGCTTTGGCCAGGCAACTCACCCATGCAAATGTAGAAATGCCAGGTCTGCATCTGTGTCCAAGCAGACTGGACTTCCTATACCTGTGTCTACTTCATTTTGGAGCAGCATTTTTGCATGACGCTATAGTGGGTATAAAATCCAGGATGGAAAGGTCTGTGCTAAAAGCATATTTCCCCAGATAATCTGGTCTGGTTTGCTGAGAGCTAGAACCTCCCAAAGGAAGTCTGACCACTACACTAAGCTGAAGGCCAGCTATCCACAACTGAGGGCTGGGAGCCAGCCCTAGTCAGAGGGAAAAGCGGCTCTGAAGTTAGTGACAAACTCTGTTAGACTGTACGGAAAAGGGGTGCAGGTCAGTGTGCTATAAGGAGAAACAGAATGAGCATGAAGAAAATTTTCTTCAGAAAGCACTTGAGAAAAGATCCATTTTGGTTACTTAATACTGCTTCTTGGAAAAAGGACCGCAGAACTTCAAGAGTAAAGGGCTCCCTTCCAGTCAGGGCTGTAGTCACAGGAACAGGTTTAAATTAACAGCTGCAAAATTGAGCTAAACCATTCCCAGAGCACTTGGAAATGCTGGGAAGAGGATTTTCAGATTGCACATTTCTCACAGATATAGACCACAGTGGTTAAGGGTGATCATGCTGTTAAGGGACCACCAGCCTTCAAGGGTGATCCCAGGAAATCTATTTTTTTTTTTAGTTTACTGCATTCTCCTCCCCATTAATTTGAAAGGTTCCCAGTTGCTGTTATTCCATTTAATCGCAATTTAATGTCTGGTGTCATTATTTTATACCTGGTTAATGAATGAAAAATGAGATTGATTCTCTTGTGCCTCTGGACACAAAAAAAGTTCCTGTAGAGTTAAATATCACGCAGAATCATGCACTGCAAAGTCTTCTTAACCTCCACATGTTGTACAGAAAAGTTATTTTTATTCCTTCTAATTTAGCATCTGTTTCTACAGTACAGCAGTCCCATGCAGAGCTTCATTTAAGTCTGGAGGTCTGTGTCAGTACTAAGGTCTCTGATAACAGATTGCAGTGAAAAACTGAAAAATTATTATGTACTATATTAGTTTATAAAATGTAGAAAAATAGAAAAGATTTGAAGAGTGGCTCTGTTGGAAATGAAAAATCAAAAATGTGCCACTGAGTTTAATTTTTTTTTTTTAAATTGGGTAGTGGATATTTGGCACATGAAACAACCTAATAACAAAGCTTCTATAATACATTTTAGACCTCTGAAGCTCAAAAATATGTTCTTTTTAATGCTGTGAAGAAGAAGCAAAATTCAAAGGGTAACAAGTTGTAATTGCTTTTTGAAAAGATGGCTGCCTAAAGTGAAGGTTATTTTTGTCCATTTACACAGTGTACTGCATTTCCTAGCTAAATTATAGAAAATTATATGCCATGGTTTTCTTTCTGCCTTTAACTAGCTTTATATGAATCTTATAGTTCATCCCTAAAATTTTGTTGCATTGTACCAATTATTTTAGGTTTACAAAAATATTCTACCTAAACACTCCAGATTCCTGATAATTGGCTTTCTGCAGGGACTAATGATGAGTGTGTTATTCTCTTTGGTGCAAAGCTCTTCAGGGGGCCATGCTTCTGTATTTCCTTTGTCTCTACTACCCACAACACCGAGTCAAGTTTACATTCTTGGAGGTCCATCTTGCAAAAGCAGAGATGTAATAATTTATTATTACCAGCACCATAGAACAAAGAAGCAATGCTATGGGTGATCTGCTACTTTATAATAAAAAGTAA
The DNA here is from genome assembly GCA_013397315.1 of Donacobius atricapilla. Taxonomy (NCBI): domain Eukaryota; kingdom Metazoa; phylum Chordata; class Aves; order Passeriformes; family Mimidae; genus Donacobius; species Donacobius atricapilla. Next base: position 1,561,520 of record WBMY01005592.1, on the reverse strand, counting down.
AATAGAAAGTAGGCAAAGTTCTCCTTATTTAATTCAAATAATTCAAATAATTTCTCAGTTCCTGGGCAGTACATAGAAAACAAAATAAATGTGGAGATTGTTTCAAGTTTTTTCTCATTCTTGAATAAAATCATATAAGTCATAACATGCTTTAAAAATTTAATATATTAAAATTGACTTTAATTAATCTACAAAATTATAATCTCAGTGTTTTGTAAAAGAGTAATGGATCCTTTATATTTAGAAACAACTGGAGACAAATGTGACCATTAGTAACATTTTTCATTATGGGAAAGAATATAAAATGTCTTTTATTTTGGCTTTTTTCCTCTGAACCCGAGGCTTTAAACTCTGATACTCGAGCCCAAAATGGCACAATAAAAAAGCATGAGACAAATTCAGGAAAGGTAAACTTGGTGAATATTGAATGCTGTAGGTCCAAAAGCAGTCTCTTATTTAGGGAGCTGCCAGGTGAGAAGTAGAAGAAAAAAGCATAAATCAGCAGTCAAAAGATAAATGATAGCCAATTCTGGCAAATACTGGAGACAGCATGCTGATCTCCATGTCACTTTCGTCTGACCCACTGTGTTAACACTTATGTTTTAATATTTACCTTCTTTTCTTTTTAAAACATAGCTTGAGTTTTCTCGGGAATTGGAACAGCTCTCTATCAATTGGTATGTGGACAGGCACTCTAAAATGGGAACTTTATAACCAATGTAAAATATTTTCTGTGTCATTGCTTGCCAACAGTCATAATGCTTTCCAACTCAAGTTGAGTAATTTTATTGCTGTTCCATCAACTATATGCTTGGAATAAACACAAAGCACAGGGTGCATTTCTTGGTGCATGCTTGGTGTCCTTCGACTTGTTTTTTACTGTGTAGAAAGGCAGAATTGAAGGAGATAAGACAGCCTTTGTGGCTGTGTTTGATTAACATGTGTGGCAAAAGTTAGTGTCCCATTATGGATATTAGATGAACATACATACACACAGGGATGCTGGAATACAGTCCATGATGGGAATAAATGGTGTTATGCTCAGGGCTTATTTTAAGATCACCTGAAATCTTATCCAGAGAGGCTGGGAGATGCTCAGCAGCCTGAAGGTTTCAATAACATCTTGTCAACCTGATGCTCTGCCTAGATTGCTCAGTGTTTCTAAGATTGATAGGGAAAATGATGGAAGGAGGTTGAAATGTCTTTAGCTGGTTCACATCTTCCAATTTTATATTGCTGTCTCATCTGATAGGGAGAGATTATCTGGTAGGCTTTCCCAGTATTGTGACAGGGTTAGTATGAGGGCAGCAGTCAGCCAGAAAAGTCCAAAGCTGAGAAGACAGAAACAGCTCAAAAGGCTTAAGGGGAATCGCTGAAGGACACAGCTGACTTACATCTCCATACTTTGCTGAGGCTCTTTTCATCAGCATTCACAGCTTGTGTGTCAGGCTGACAGCTTCCACACTAACAAATAATAAAAGTGAATGCATTTGGCTTTTTATATACTACAGTCTGGCCAATGCTCTTGTGCCTATTTGTGTCCAACTTTACCCTAATTTCAATGAGCTTTTCTTACCTCTATACCAAATTATTTAAACTCATACTATACTGCATACAGCTGACTCAAAATCGTTCAGAAACCTTCAGTCTTCCACAGCACTTCCATTTGATACAGCCTCAGCATCATGTGATCAGCCTAAAGTTTCTAATCTGCTTCTTACTCCATCTTTAGCACTACAAGTCAAGAGATTAAGATGAGAGTCTGTTGGCTTGCAAGCCAGTGATGCCACTTGTTGTGCTCTGAAGGCTCCTGAACTTCATATCCTTTCTTCAGACTCTGCCTTTACTCCTGAGTCATGTAAAAAGAATCACATACTTTTTAACACATCTGTCTACACTAATCACAGAATCACACCATCACAAAATGGTTGAGGTTGGAAAGAACCTCTGGAGGGCATCTTGTCCAAATCCCCATTCAAGCAGGGCCACCTAGAGCCAGTAGCCCAGGATCATGCATCAGAAAGCTTTTGAATATCTATCAAAAGAGATGGAAACTCCACAACCTCCCTGGACAACCTTTTCAGTGCTTGGCCACTGTTGCAGTAAAAAAATTAAATTGTTTCCTGATATTTGGAAAGAAGCTCCTCTGGTTCTGTTTGTGCCCATGGCCTCTGACCTTGGCACAGCACCACTGAAGAGAGCCTGTTTCCAGCTTCTTTGCATGGCCCTTTTCAGTGTTTATATACATCAATAAGATCCCCTCTGAGCCTCCTCTTCTGAAGGATGAACAGTCCCAGCTCATATCCTTTCCTCAGAGAAGACATATTCCAGTCCCTTGTTCACCTTCATGGCCCCTCATTGGATTTTCCCCAGTATATCTGTTTCTCTTGTACTGGGTTGTCCAGAACTGGGCAATAGAAAGATGGTATTTAACATAGGTAACATGAAGATCAAGAACTATCATGGTATTAAATTATTATTTTTGACAAACAAATCCAAATAAAAAAAATCATTGCATTTTTTAATCACTTTTCTATATCTTATTTTGCTGATGGGTAAATTTTCAAGCACTTACAGTAACAACCATATCTGGTTGAGTCAGAGTGACAAAACAATCCTGAGGCCCAGAATTTTCCCCTTTCCTAGGAAAGTAGCAAGCCTGCAAATGCCAGGAAGGAAGAAAAATATCAGGGATAATCTGCTGATCAGAAAGGGAGACTTACTGATTCTTAACTCTGCTTCCACTGAAAAGATAGAGCTTTGGCTTTGGTTTTCTATTTGATCCCAGATAAATTTAATTTTTCAAGGAATTAAGAGAATAATGGGATGTTATTAAAAATACATATCTCATTTTTTAGAAGAGTCAATTTGACTAATAAATAAAACATTTTTTTTTCCTAAGGATGAGTTTACTGTGCAAGGAGACTTCAAATCAGACCTTTCAGTGTATGTGCTTTTTCCAATAACTGTCATGCAGCAACAAGCATAAACTTGCTATTTTAAGGACATATATCATGTTTAATTTACAATGAACTTGCTGGCTTGATAGGGGAAGAAAGTGACATATGATACCTGAGTGTGCTAGTAAACTGACTCTCATCTGAGGAGAGCAGGAAGTTGTCAGAGAGCAATTTTCACTTGGAATCCATTTAAAATGAACTGATGAATCCTTTCATCCTATTCAGAAGAAACTCAATTACAAGAAGTGACATTATGCAACATAATAAAAGTAGTGTCAGCTCCAAATCTGTGAAAGCTTGTTGACACAGGGAATGACTCAAACTGATGGGACCATACGGTGAGAAGGAGTGTGTGAACAAGCCTCCTTGTCCTCCAACCAGAGAAGTTTGTGGCAGCATTCTTGACTGCAAATGCATCTCGTACCCTTTAAGTACATCCATTAAAATGCCATGCAGAAAATATGAATGGTGGAGAGCATATCAAGGTGCTCTATGAAGGGAGGTCATGAACATAACTCTGACACGCCTGGGTACAGCCCAAGCTTACTTACACTGACCAGGATGTGCTGGTGTCCTGCCACAAGGAGCCCTCGCACAAACTGCCATAAACAAAATGAATCATTACACAGGATTTCATTGTCCCACACTGCAATTTTAAAACAATTTATTTAGTGATGAAATGTATCATGAAATAAAGGACTCTAGATTACCACCAGCTTTAAAGCACCCATGCATTAGTTCACAGAAGACTAGATAGTTGATAATTTTGAAGCCAATTTGAGCTTTTCTATTGACTTTAACTGGACTCAAGCTTAAGAGAAGAGGCTGATCACCTAAAACACATTGTTTTCTTCCAATGAGAAAAATGCTGATGTAAAAACTGTGGTAGAAGTAGTTCATACTCTGCTCTGCTCTTAGGCCCACAGACATGCAAATAGGAATGAGAAGCTTACTAAGTAGGCAGTGAATCCTATATTATAGAAAAGTTAGATTAAATCATTTTGCTGAGTTAAGGGAGAGGATTGAATTGTTCCCTCTGTAAGAGAGACCCTAAGGGTTGTGTAAGAAAGAAATAAAATCATAAGCTAAGGAAGGAGAAATTTATTATTAAAAAAAAAAGTAGACAAGAAAATCAAGTCAATTATCTGTGAGTAAGAACTAGAAACGTGACTTTTTCCCTAATGATGAAAACACTTCTATTCCTGAGCAGCCTTCCAGAGAAGAATAAGGAGAAAACCAAGATCACTTGTGGATGGAGACTGTGTCCAACATTACAGGGATCTGTTGCCCATGAAATAAAAGATGATTGAATATTTTTACTCACAAGGTGCTATTTTGTGTGTTTACACTAGTTAAGAAATTTGTTAAGGACACAGAGTGAAACACTGTTCCATCTTTGTTCTGACTGCTACGTGATTAGCACATTCCCAGGCATGATTTTAACCTGAACCCAGCAGCACTTTCCTGGACAGGAGAATGGTTTGGGAAAAAGCACATGCCATAAATTGCTGTCAGCAGGCAGCATACTCCCAAGGGAAGTGAGAGAAAGAAAACATTTAGTCATGGGCAAATTTAACAGTGCCATTTCTCAACAGTGCCAGGGAATGGCCCCAGAATGTTTTAGGAGTAAAATTACATACTTGAAGTTATTTTTTCCTTTCAACTTAACTAGTCATTGTGCCTAAAGTTGAGATTTTAGAGCCTTTGGAGGCTCGATCAGAAAACTGCTGTGATGGTATTGCAGTGAAATTTCCAACCTGTAGCAGTGACCAGCTTATAGTGCTTAGAATTACTTGCGAAAGTGACTTTTTTTTTCCCCCATTTATAAAATCCACAAATCAGTCATTATATTTCTCCTGAGGCTCTTACCAGAAAGACTAGAGGTCAAATGTTGCTTTCTTCATCCTATCACTCCTAGGTACAGGTTTTCTAGCATAAGTTAGAAGCATTTTTGCCCTCTTCCAGGTTGCATTTAAATAAACTAATAAAACTTTTATTCAGGAAAATTCTTGTTAACCACTAACTTTGCACGAACTATCCAATGCACATAATAATGAACCAAAGATTTTCCTGCAGCATAATCTCAATTAGCTGTTTTACAAGTATAGTGTCTAACTTTTAGGGACACATAAACCTCTTTATGCAATTTGTCTTAGGTTGTGATTTTTTTTTGTTCAATTGGTTTTTGATTGTTTATTTTTCTTTTACTGAGAACAACTTTCAGTTGCTGCAGTTTTATTCTGGGAGATAAAAAATAAGTTGATTGAAATGACACTATTTGCAGAATTTATAATTTTGCAGTTTAGGTTCAAAATATTCTTTCTCATAGATTTGAATAATTTTAAACCATTTTATCAAAGAACAGGTAACAATAAGAGGAATCAAGTTCAATTGAATACAGATGAAGTTCAGATCCTAACTTACTTGGTACTTCATCAAACTGTCCCGCAGATGCTTCAAATGAGGATATCCTTTATAAGGTTATGACCTGAGAGGTGGTTTATCAGGATTTTATTTTCAAAGTGTTCGGTTCCAACATTTTTTTAGTGTAAGGGGATACATTACCTCAGAATACTGACAGGAACCCAAATTTAGTCTCTTTGGTTGGTCTCCTTAATCTCTCCTTAGCTTTTTTAATGTTGAAATATAGAATACTAGACTATGTAGTACCTTCTAATTTATTTATTTAATTTACAACTACCTGAAGTACTACTTACTTCCTTATTTTCCTAGGTAATTCAATATGGCCTTAATGGATAAGTGTCTTAAATAAATCAGGTCTGATGGCTGAAGCTAAAAAGGAACCTAGCTTACTGACGCAGTGAGACTAAGATGAAAATTACAGCTCCCAAGCAGGTGATTCTGCAAAAATAGTGGGCCTGCTCTTGGGTTTTTTAATGATCTGCAATGCACCAGAATGGCCTCTGGCATGTAGTTAAGCTACAGAAGGAACATTTTCCAAACTCAGCTGCATTCATCCATCTTCATAATTTCTATTTCTTTTCACAGATTTTCTGTTCTTGAGGCCACTTGGCTGACTGTTTAAAAGTGCCACTAAGCTGAGTACCTGAAGCACCCATATCTGAGAAAGTGATTTCATATGCAAAAGTAATCCTGCATCACTACCCATTCTGACCCAGCATTCCAAAAGATTTCTCTATTTGTTGTCTCATCTTTTCAAAAATCTTCTCTTCTGTCGTAGTTGGTTTGAGACAAGAACTGTAGTTTTATTCACTGGTTGTCTAGTACTTAGTATGTCAGAGCCCTGGTCCACTGCTGAGATTCTTGAGTGCTTGCCAACAAGAAAGCTACAGGAATTTGGGAATGGAGCTTTGGTTGTAAAGTCTCTTCAAACCATTCCAAAATTTACTTGCTTAACCAGTCACTGCGGTGTGCCTCTGGAGGTGCTGCTTGCCAACATGCTGAGCAAGACAATTAAATGTTATTCCACTATTTTCTTTGAGCTGGGATACTTTTCTTTCCTTTTTCCAAATACTGAGTAGAAACCGTCTTTACCTTCCTTGCATTTTGTCCAAAGCATGACTGGCATGCCTCCATCCCGATGTATTCCATTTCATTCTCACTACATGATGAGTTTTCATTGAGAAGGTTGTTCTTATGTACAACTTGCAGGCTTTGCTCTACATTTTTAGCTCTTGTTGCCTCATTTGCAGGAGCTTAAGTAGTGTTATTTTGGAATGGGCTGTTCTGAGAGTATGTGACACTGATTGGAATCAGTACTCTTTTCTTATCCTGATGCTTTTTTTTGTAACAATCAGCTAGTGGTGCCATTCTTACTCTAGTGCTTCCAGCACCACGTGCAGTCACCACTGATTTTTGAGTGTGTGTCCAGGCACTGTAGTCTGTGCTAAGGGAAAGGGACATTCCTTAAAATCTCTGTTCAGTTTACTGCCCTAACACCTTGCTTCCAGGCTGAGACTGCAAGGCCAATAACTGAATCAAGATGGGATCCTAAACTGCTATATCACATCACTCTACATAAAAGATTAAAGAAATCTGACTAGAATTCACAGATTTTCTGTAATCTATTTTGCTTGGTTTACAGCAGGTCACTGCTACTTTATTTGACAGGTGTGGTGAATGCCCCAGGCTCATTCACATTTGAAGTGAAATCATCAACAGTAAAATCAATGTGATATTGCACAGGGATGTAAACCCAGATGTCCTTGTGTTTGAGAATTATCTGAGTTAAATCACAGAAATTATGAATAGGTTTCATACTGAAATTTTCAGAAATGCCTCATGAGATGTGGCTGAACTGACTACAGGGATTTCAGACCATACTAGCTGCTTGAATTCCCAGGCTGCTGCACAGGTCCAATTTGAGCAGTAGTTTTAGCTCTATTCTTGCTCCAAGGCATAACTGCCTGCATAATGATGTAAAAGTAGTTGTCCTTTTTCTTTCTCTTTTATTACTCAGTATGTCCTTTTACATGGCCAGAACGAGGTTGGTATGATGATTTTATGTTGATTGCAGACTTCTTTTCAAGGGAGGAATCCTTCCAGGTTTGATTAAATCTGTGTATGAAAGGCCCCTAAATACCAGCAGAGTAGCATGGAGAAGCCTAGGATAAGAGTGAATTTTTAATTAATTAATTAATTAAATTAAGTTTTAATTGTTATTAGCTATATACAGACAACAAGCAATATTCCCTTCATCAGCTCCCTTCTGGTCTTATCTTATTGCATAATGGTTCCCATCACTTCAGATTGAACAAATTCCTTCAGGTCTCAGAAGGTCCTGCTTACCTTGCTGTCTCACTCTTCTTCCTGACCACTGCTCTGAGATGGGAGAGGCCCCAAGTCCATGTCATTAGGACTTGTGGTTCTGCTTCCACAGACCTGAACAAAGTCATGATATGCCATCATGACCAAAAGGAGGTTTGCAAGCTAGACGTTCATGTATCTCAATCCTCTTGCAGGCCTAAGTAGCAAATGTGCAACAGAAAGCCCAACATCTACTGAATGGAATCCCCCCATGAAGAGTTACCATTATAACTTTTGCTGAGATAAGTTGTTAGAAATAATACTCACCTTGCATGTAATAGCTTAATATTTACAGCAGTTGGCCAGGAGATAGGAAGCTTGTCTTCTGGATTCTCCATGGTCCAAGGGAGACTGAACTTATGTGTGTCAAGTAAATGCCCTAAACCCAAGACAGATTTTGGAAAAAAAAAGGTTTCATAAGTCCTTGTTCATCCAGGCTGCTGTACATGCTGTGGAGTGGGCTACATCTGGGAGGGAGTTAAACACTCAGTGGAAAGGCTGTCTGAATGGCATGCAAGGAGATGTTGGCTGGATTTGTGGATCTACTCAGAACTGAAGTTGTAGTTTGTATAAAATAGTCATCATGCAGAAAATTAAAGTAAGGACCAGCCATCTTACTTTACATCATAAAGTTCCTTTTTTCGATATAATTTTAGTCACACAAAATAAGACAAGAGCAAAACCAACTTAGAAAGAAATGCAGAAATTAAAGATATTTTTGAATTTGTATTATAGAATATAATACAAATAGAATTGGAGTCCCACTGTTCAGTACTGTAGGCAGCTATTAATTATTTCATGCCTTAGAGGACACAGTCATGAGCTGACACTTCAATGTCAGACACTTCTGACTACCACAAAAGAGAAATCATTAGGAATGTCTGCCTTTTAAGAGATGGGAGAGAAAATTATGTCTGTCACAAAGTTCACAGAATCACAAACCTTTTGATAAAATGAGATCTACTACCTTACATCTATTTCAATGGAAGTGAGACTTATACACTTCAACCTAGATATCTTTTTCCTTTGTTTCTTTATTAAAGCAGTTATAGCAAAAGTGTCAGGGAATAGGCTAAAATTAACATTTCGTTATTTATAAATAGCTAAAAGAAGAAGTTCAGTTTGCATACTCTGAATTAAGTTATAATACAGTAGGCAATTCTAATTATGCTTCAATTTATAGATGATGACAATTGGAATTACAATTGCTTTATGGAAGATATCTAAATCAAATCCATGGCACTTTTATAGCTAGTTCTAATGAATCAGCATCTTACACAGCACACATGTACATCAGTAGAAATCTTTGTCTTTCAAGAATGAGTCTTTGAAAATAAAACCAGAAAAAAACAGATGCTCCATTGCAAATTCTCATGTCCAAGGAGGTCTCAAATCTGATGATTGCCCAGCATCAAAAAGAGCTTTGTTTTAATAACTTGGACTTCTTAATGTGCTACTAGGTCAAGAACACCTCAAGGAACAGTTTAAATAAAGTGCATCGGACAAAGCCCAGCATGATCTGCTGGGAAAGGACACCAGATCAAAGAGACTGCACCATATCAAAGAAATGGCATTCTGGCACCGTGGTTTTTCATAGAATGATAGATGGTTATTGCAAAGGCAATAAATATTAGTAAAAGGCATGTTAAAGGAAGATGAAATTAAAGACAGTTATTTGAAGGCTGCTCAATGACCGTGGTTAGCTAATCAAACCTTTATTTCTTGAACTCCCCTGCATTTCACCACCCCATATTTACTAATATAAATAGCACTTCTGTAATGTTTCCTTTTAGATTTGGAGTTGGCATCACTGCTACCACTTTTCTGGAATGTTTTGCTGTTGTCCTTTGGCAGTTACAAGCATCCTAGAGAATAAAATAAAGGAAAATTTATCTCTCTCACATAGAACTAACTAACTGCAGTAATATTCTTATACTTTTACTATAAATAACCTTTACTTTTTCTTCTTAACTTTTTTTTTTTTTTTTTTTTTTTTTTGTGGTCACTTTTTTTGTTTATTGTTTTTTTTGTGGTTGCAGTCTTTAGTTATGGCTTTTTTTCTTTTTTAATTTATGCTACATACTCCATGAAATTCCAGGTTGAATAATTCCAGAGTTACATTTTTTTTCAGTTTGGCAATGTGGCTGCACTTTTGTTCTATTATTAAGTTCACTTTTGCATGTATGTTTTACAGACAAGAGCTCCTTCAATGTAGAAACTATTTCAAAATCAGCAAACATTAAAGTAAAATAAAACCAGAATTGTCCGTTGTCCTTCTGTTGGAAGTGTTGCACTTTGTGCTGAGCAGATACCTAGGAGCATAAAATATTGTTGGTTATATTGGTTTGGTTGGATGAGTAAAATCTCTGTCTTACAACATTAATAATTTTCAGGGAATGATCCAAGTATTTTCTGCCAAACACAGTCCCATGAAACTGTCCCAAGACACTTGACAGCAATCTGCTGGAAAACACTAAGGAACCCATGACCAATAGAGAAACAAAGTAAAACATCTTCTATTCCGTTCCTCATGCCCTCAGTCTTTGGGTCCTCATGCCCTGTCACACAAGCTGTAATCAAAGCCTTCCATTTTGTTTTGCTGTCACAAGCCTCTTGGTAGCTTGACTTCTAATTATTTTAGCCAGAGAATACTGATGCTATAGCCAATCTAAGTATAGCTTTTTGAGTAACATGGGGATATTTTGCAGGCAATGTTCTGGATCAATTATTCCCAGTTTTTATAAGCCAAATTTCAGACCAGCCAGAAGAGATCCCACTGAGAGAGTGTGCATCAGAAGAATTTATAAGTTTCAGTTGTGTCCATATACATGGCTCATACTTCATGGTTTGGGAACCTCTGTCACAGATTAGGAAAATAACTCCTATTCAGATATTTTCATGTCTTTCTTCCCACTCCTCTTTTTTATAACAGTTCTTATTAGCATTATCTTCATTTTTGTCATTTAAAAACAATAAAAACAATAAAAGCCTCTGGGACTTTTGATTGCATGAGGATGGGAATCTGACATTCTTTTTTTTTCCTTAAGAATTTCAGGGGATTAGGGTGGTATTTTTTTTTTTCTGTGAATTAAAGGTATTTGTTTCTTTTTAGAAACTATGTTTATTTGTCTCATAAGTTTTCTTCCTTCAATTCTTATTGTCTAATTCTTTCTCATCACATAGGCATTTTGATTGCAGAACACCAAGCAATTTCAAGAACTTTTTTATGATTTTAAACTTTCTGTGACTAATATAGGCATCTCAGATAAGTTGTGCTTTTATTTTAGAAGCCTCTCTGGGATGAAAAGTCCACACAAAATACTTGAATTTCCTTCACAATCCTTTTGGCAGACCTTTAGAAGGCAGTCTGAGCTATAAAAGATCAAAATATAAGAGTTCTTTAGCTATATCAGACCCTGGCTGCTGAGTCTATTTTGAAACAAGTTCTTACACAAAAAGTACTTCGGATTTATCTTTTTTTTGTTTGTTTGTTTGTTTCCTGAAGGTGTTGGTTAAGGCAGCTTTGTCTCTTCATGTCCCCACAGCTCTTTTTCATCTTTCTTCTTTATGAGCAATTCAAGTGGTTAAAACAATTATAAAATTATAGATGGATATAAATAGATGTGTGACAAATACAGACAAGCGTGAGTCTTGGGTTCTTAACCCACAAAGAGTTCTGAAAAAAATTCCCAAATTCCAAGAGTGCTCTGAACATTGCTATCACTAATTATCTTTCTCAATTAAGAAATCAAATGCATTATCCCACTAAAAATAATTTGAATATCATTATTCCAGATCTGTATAGGATTGGATAGTCCACGGCACAGCAGAGAATTTAATAATGTAATTTCAAAATAAAACCCTCAAATGTCACAAAATACAATGATGTATCTCATCTGGTTTTAGAATCAAACATAAAAGTATTTACAAGTTTCTAAACTTTTGAGAACTATGAAATTATCAGCACAAGTTACTTTATTTCATCAAAAGTATAGTCCACACCTCTTGTCACACTAATACTGTGTGGATAGACACGCAGTGATAACTCCCTACACTACTCCAGCCTAATGGAATCAGTGGAATTCCTGATCTACTGTCAGAAAAAAAGAGAAAAAAAATCCAAATAATTGCAACTTGTCAGAGGAGAGTGGCTTCTTCATGACATCACTGGCCTGAACATTAGATGGAGCCACCTGCACAATACCTCTTCAGACCTCAGTTATGGTACTTTATCATCAATAGCATCTTGCATTTAGGTATTTCCTCCCAAATTAAAGTATCTTTCCCAGTCAACTTAATCTCTGTAAACAGGAGGAAGGAATTAAAGTAAAACTGTTTTCTATATATCACTAGGTTCTTTCCTGGAAAATTCTACATTGGCAATGACTTTTTTTTGTTTGTCACAGTATTAATTGTGCCTTTATTTTGCATTTCCCCATGCCATATTTCTTTATTTTATATTTCCCCATGTATTTATTACTTATTACAATTCCATTTCTAGTGCAAGTTAAGGAAATGTTAAAAAAATGAGAAGTAATGCAGTATGTGACCTATTTATTTAAGGAAAATGGTGTTTTGCTGGTATGCTCAGGCCCAAAATTATTGCTGCTTTCTTACACCAAGGTTCATAGCATCACAGTATTGTTGAATGGTTGGGGTTGGAAGGGACCTTAATGATCACCTTGCTCCAACACCCTGCCATGTGCAGAGACACATGGTTTGCCTTTCTCTCCACCTTTGCCATGTAGACCTAATTTTACCTCATGTGCCATGACTAGATGGACTAAATTACAGTTCACTTTTGTCCGCCTCTGACATTTCTGTCTCAGATTATGGAGTAGCTGTGTTTTCAATAAACAGTCACCCCTCAAGGCTGGGTACCATGCTGTCCACACACCAAGGGCTCTACCAGCCTTCTGCAGCACATGGACTGCTGTTCTACCCCTACTACATACTGCTTCCATTTCAAACACAGTACTTCCTCAGGATGAGCTTTTTTCTATTTATTTACCCAACAGTATTTCTTTCTTGCCCTTCCTGCCCCTACAACAGCCTCAAGGAAACAAAAATTATGGCAACACAACAAACACAATACCTTGCTAAATTTTTGTCCCAGTGTACTGGAGAAGCTGTTTTTCCTGTGATATGTATTCTTGGCTGGCCAAGCATCAGCAAACGCTCTTGTAAGCTTTGTGTCACTGCCCACTGACAGACCACAGGAGCACCTTGGTGTCAGTGGTGTCTCCTTGCACAGCGTATTCAGAAGGAATGACTGCTTTGCTCTCTCCAACAGCTGGTTTCCACAGTGTTTGTTCACGTCTTTGAGACCACCATGGGTCACTTGTATTTGCATTATGCAGGCTATGCACGAGTTTCCCAGGATATTGTAGAGGGCGAGGGCATGCATGGACTGACAGCACAATGGTACGAGACTTATACCTCAGGAGAAAGATGCTAAGCAAAAATGCGTGGTAGAATGCCACAGTTATTTCACCCATGACAAGCCAGCAGTCATGAGACTGTGGTTGCACAAATCTCCATTATGTTCACCTTCCTGGAAAGTGTGTTCAGCTACTCTCTCCCTCCAGTCAGGATAAAAATTGATGTCTCAGTAAGTTCCTTAGAAGTTATTCTGAGCTACTTCTCTTTCAGTATCACCAGTATTTCTGTTCTGCTACATAAAAATCATCAAAATGTTCTCCTGGCACTTGGGGATGTATCTTAGTCGTGGACTTGGCAGGGCTGGGTTAATGGTTGGACTCCATGACCTTGGAGGTATTTTTCCAGCCTAAGGGTTCTATTTCCAAGCTTAATGGTTTAACCACCAAATTGTTTAGTCATGTCAATTCACATTTCAAATTAACAAATTGATGCGGACAGGATTTTATTAAAACATAATATCAGCTTGATACCTACAGGAAAAGAAATGCTAAAAAGAGATCTGATGATGAATATTTGCTTCATTTTATTAAGTAGTATAAACAAATATTCATGCCAGGATGTTGCATACAACAGGAACTAAGAATCATCATCCAATAAAACCTTGGCATCCTTTGTTGAGGCACTCAGAGTTCTGGCTGATACTGACAAATGAAAATAAGTGGATATATTTTTAAGATATATTTATTAATTTCTTAAAATAAGCTGGACAGTCTCTAATGCTGAATGTAAAAAAAAAAAAGAAATAAATAAAAGTGCTGAAACAATATAGTATATCTTATTTTATGCAACATTGATTTAAAAATTATAAAATAAAATACTCAGTGTACACAGGCCATTTTTATTTAATTATCACTGCATGGCAATAAAATTATTTTAAATGTGTAGATTTCATATGGTCAGCCAGTTTAACTGGAAGAGCTATCCAGTAAAAAAAAATCACAACAGCTTTGTTTCAAATTCGTTTGGGTTAAATGGACTAGAAAAAGTATTTCAATGGATTTTGAAATGAAAATGAATTAAAATTGACATGCAGGTTCTTTCTATTAAACATTTAAATGTCTCTCAGTGTGGAGAATTGAGAAGATTTTTTCTATTTCTTTTCTTCATATTGCTTCCTTTGCTCCTTTTTATACCTCTGAGACTGCTATATTGGACTATACAGTGCATTTTTGAAAAGTTCTTATACTCTTTCTTTGAAAAGGTCCGGTATGTCCATTGATTTACTATTGTTAGGTACTTCTGAAATTTTCAAGTGATTTTGCAATAGTTTATGACACAAAAGATTTTTTTAAGCAAAACAAGCAAAAAAAAAAAGTTCTCTTTTTTTCTCTGTGGCATAATTCTATTTAAAACAGAGCTTCTACCAGTCTATTATCACAAAATTTAAATTACATCAGTCTGTTGAGAAAAGCTGCTATTGAGACTTGCTCTTGCAACCAAAAGTTCTCCTGGCACTTATATGATTTTGTATTTCCAACTCACTTACACATTATAACCTACTAATATTAACCCTTTTCAGACTCACTTCTCACTTTACCTTTTATCATGCTTCTCCTCGTTAGGAGTGCAAACCTATGCACTCAGTCAACATTTCCTTTAAACCAGAGAAACAGAAGATTTTCTACTGACACTGTGATGCAAGAAAGTACATTCAAATGTTCAGCGTGGCTTAGTGATATGTTTTGGCATAGATCCTACCTTGACTCTAATATTTCTTTCTATATTTTTATATTTTCTTAGTTAAAAACTGTTGCTTGGCAACATGGATATGGATTCAGCTCTATTTTTTCTTTCTTTGAATGATTACTTGTTTGTTGGTTTGTTTGTTTGACAAAGAGATCTGTTTTTTCAGTATTTGTAATGTTATGAAGATATCCCCATAAAATTTTATGAAATATCTAGAGTATTGTAAGCACTGAACTAAAAGGAGGGAATTAAATTATGGAACTAAAAATTCAAGATATGTAGAACAAAGCTGTGAGATAGAGGCTTTGTTGTTCTCTGTTCATGTTGTCCAAGGCCAAATTCCTGGAAAATGTTCTCTCCATATATAAAATTTGGAATCAATTTTCCTATGGAATATTCATGTTAGGATTAGGGTCAAATACAGTCTAACAAGAAAATTCATCAAGCTACTCCCAGCAATAAATAGTGTTTGTGTTGCTCATGAAGGTAGTGATAAACAGTTGCAATCATCAAGAGACTTGCCCTTGAGAAGGAATCCTGAATGGAAGTGTTTTAAACATAAATGTGTAAATAAGATTTTAAATTAAGGATATAGCCTTACAATTACTGTGCCATTTACAGAGGAATAGATAGAAAATGTGTTATCACACGTGAGCCATTTTAGTTGGAGACATACTTTGCTATTCCAGTTGAAGGTTTTCACTTACAGTGCAGTCACAAGGAAAGATCTTGCTATGCACGAACTGATAAATCATGATAGATTAGTCTCTATCCTCATAATTTATCATTGGTTTAGGACATGGAAACACTAAGGAAAGCAATAAAAAATTGCTGATGGAATCATATCACCTTGCCCTGTGTCTTTCATGTCACCTTGAAATATTAACAAGGTACATCTCAAACGTCAATTTTCAAACAACAATTTTTTTCAGATTTTCAGATTTTAAAATCTGTAACATATAATTGCTAGGCAGATAAGCATGTACTTCATGAAGCTACAATTTATTTTACAAAAAAAAAGAATCAGATATTGATTTTGCATCACTATTTCTGAAATGTGTGTCTTCCATGCGATCTGAGTATAAGTTAATTCTGGAATGTATTTTGCAATGCAATTTTTGAAATAACTTGTCAAATAATAACCTATTATGTTATTGTACTACAGAACACATATTTAAGCTTTTTAGATAACGCCAACATACTACTGGGATTTTTTTTCTGTAGGCCATTAACAGCTCTTTATTTTCAAAGCTTTGTTTTAATAGATTTATAGCCAAAATCCCCCAAACCAGATCTCAATATTTGCAGATGAGTGAGCAGTTTTAGTGATAAACTGTGATCTCAGAGACAGACATGGAGGTGCTGACAAAATTCACTTGCAGGATTCAGTGGTGGCAGCCATAGCCATATTTCTGAAACCTAAAGCCTGATTATGATGTCTTAAGGGCTTTGCATGAGTATAAGCACTGTTTTGAGTAATTTCAATAAAAATAGGCTAAAAGTATATCCTAATCCTTTCCTTGCAGACTTACAGTTAAACACAGATAATGTGTTAAATTACACATTTTTACTTGAAGTGTGATCATCTTATCATATTTTTGTGCTTTTCTCTCAGTATATTCTGGATGGCATTTGTTTTCAACTTTATACTTTGACTACTTGTATTTTTAAACAAATTTCTAATGCAGAAGGCAACCACACACTTAGGGTACAGATCACCCAAGGGGCTCATTCTATTTTTGTTAAGGCAAGTCTCTGTCAACTCAATACAACAAAGGAGCCATAAAAGTGCTGTTCAATGAAAATCAGGCCCACTTGAACAGAGAAACTAGGCAAAATTTAATAGTCCTGATCTAATGAGCTTCATATCTGTGAGTTCTCTTACCTTATTTTAAAAATGTTCCTGCTCCACGTGGATTAGCACAACGTAAAGAAATCTCAGCAATATTTATGCTGAGAGAAATTACTTTTTTTAATGACATACCAAAACACCAGGAGATGGTACAGAAGCCACTGGCTGTGAATTGTTAAGGTTTCCTGTACTTGTTTGGAAAGTGGTATCGTAAACAGTTGTAAATCAGTTGTTATGATTTACAGTCTTGCCTTTCACCCAAATTGAAATGATCTTAAAGACCACTTCAAATCAGACTTCTATTGCTTCATGTTGCTGACATAAATCCTCACTCTTTAAAATGGTAGAACATATGAGCTGGTGTTTGCTCAACTTATTCAAACTCTTCTTCTGGACCTTGACTGCATATAAAAATTTTTATTGAATGCCATTAGAGGTAGCTTGTTGGGTTTCATGAACTTTGGTTTGAGCATAGTAAAGTAATTTCTATCATGCCTCTGTGGATGGCAACAGAGAAATCAATCCCTCACTGTGGGAGTTACAGTCACTTATTAAAATGTCTAACTCCAAGCTCTGGGTAACCCAAGTAATTGATATAAAATTAGTTGAATGCATAGATGTGCATTCACTTTTGAAAATTATGATTGTAAAACTGTAGCAATGAGAAATACAACCTTCTTGTATTTCAAAAGAAATCATAAAATCATAGAATGGCTTGGGTTGGAAGGGACACCTTCCACTAGACGAGGTTTTTCAAGAAGCCCCAATTACTTAAAGAAATATGACAAAGGAAGTCACCCTGGTTTCAGATTTCTTTGTGCCATCAAGATGTAAATATATTTCTCTGTCCACTTGCTCTGATTCTTGTAAAAATTATTTGTGATTTGCTGCAGTGACAAATCCTTTCATCCAGACTTCTCAAACCTTGTGATGTCCACATTGCATCACAGCTCTGAGGCGTCAGCATGTTTAATATGACACACTCTTTTCAAGAAGAAAGTGGCTTTGAATGCTATAGAGCAAGAGGCAGTCAGACTGCAAGGTCTTTGACACATTTTCTTCCTCTGAAGCCAATGACTGTCTAGCGATGTTCTTGTTCTGACAGTCATGAGTCTTCCTCAAAAAGTTGACTAAAAGAACATCATGTTTATAGCCCATGATGCCTGAATTATTCTGAATGGAGCTTTAGAAGATGAAGGACTTATAAAGCTGCTCTATAATCCAGTTCTCTGTATATCCATGGATAATGGCAATGTGAGTGGATGGTGAGCTAGTCATCACACATTATATTGTCTGAGGGCAGGCTCTGAATTAATTAGAGGGATATGTCTTGATCTGAGCAAGAGGCAGTCCTGACTGATGTCAGTGGCAAAGCTTCAGCTGATTTCAGCAGGAGGAGAATTTCAGTATATTTATACTGTCTGTGTCATTACCCTAGGTCCAGCTCCGTTTTCTTTGCCATATTTGGCTCCAGTTGCTAAATAGGATGTTAAAAAAATTACTGAAATTACTGACTCCCTGGGGGACTGTGAATATTTATTTGTGGTTTTGATTATATAACCATGTGCTAATTATTGCATTTATGGTCTTGAAATTACTTATTGTTTCTCTGAAAAAAATCCTACACAACATCTGTCATTTTAAAACCTTTGTGCATGCAGAATTTGCTATGCACTGTTCAACTAGAAGCTTTATATTAGCCCCTCTAGATTTACTAGAGTATACATCAAAGACTGGAGACTTAAGAGGTTTTAGAAAGAAATATTCTGCTTACCTCTGTACTATCAGACCATTGAAAACTTTCTAGGTAGACATGGTTTAAAAAAATAGGTCCTAAAATACAAATAATATTGTTAGCATACAATCCTTACCTTTCTGTTCCATGTTTAAAGGTTCATTCTAAAATTTCTGATTAGTCATAAACAAATTCTCTCCAAAACAATAAAGTTTAGTGTTAGCATATATCTTGCCATTAAGAATAACTACTGAAACTTGAAATGGACTTATGCTTCTTTAAATTTTATATTGTGTTATTCAACTTTTAAACTGCTATTTGTTTAATGTTTACTTCTCCATAAAATACCTAGATATGTTAATTTATACTGATTTAGTCATACTGTTCCTTGGTAATACATTAAGTATTTTATTTATTACTAAAAGTGTTATTCTACAACAACAAGTTGTTTTAAATTGTCTTTCATAGCATAGTTTAACAACTTCACAAATATATGTTAAAAACACTTAACAGCTGGTGTACAGACATGAGAGATTATTGCATGCTACTTTTTCAGGCTGAAAATTCTGTAAATATATACTCATAGGAAAAAAAATGCATGTGTGCATATACAAATCATATGATTATATGTGTTACATTTTCTGTCAAATAGGTAAATGGCTTCACATAAAACATTTTTTTTACCCATTTCTGAAATATTTTTAATGTAGTAAGGCTATCACAGTTATCTGTTCATTCATATGACTGCGTTTGAATTTATCTTAAAGACTGTTCTTGTATGTCCCTAACAGTGGTGGCTGGATGTCTAATGGGGAATCATTCCATCACTGGCAGCCTTAGTAAATTACTATCATAGGATAACTCTGATTCAGAATTAGGTTATTTTTCTCCAGGTGGACCCGATGTAATAAAAAAATCCTCTGAATCAATGCAAGCAACTATGAGTAGAAATACAGCATTGGTTTATATATCTGTGCTGTTGTAGAACAAACTGAGGATCTTTCTGCATTTAGGGTCATCCCAGAGATGTTTCCATTCCAGGGGCATGGGTTAAAAATAAAATAGCTTTGTGACAGCATTTCAACACAGTAGGTATTCTCTTATAATTTCTGCCAAGCCCTGATTTCTGTTCATGACATTTTTGGTATTTGTTTATATATCTATTGTCGATTATATAATATAGCAACTGACGCTACTTTTTGGTGCCTTGGAACTATCCTGAAGTTTGGCATTCTGGAGAAGAAAAAAATCAGTATTTTCACAGTAAAAATACATATGAAATTGAAGAGGTTTAGACATGAACCATTCTTTTTCCTTTCCTGTTTTTCTGCTGTTGCTGACATTATGTAACTGGTGGCTTTTAGGCTGTCACTAGGAGAGGTTTACAGTTTGAGGAGCTTAGAGTGAATTATAAATATGACTCAACAGCATTAATATTGTTGAAAAAAAAGCTGCTGCCATATTTGGAAAATACACTTCAAGGATATGAAGTAATCTTTTTACCCTGGAAAAAACAGTGATGGAAGCAGTCCTGATCCCTAATACATTTTAGGTTTTCCTACAGAGCACATCCCATTCTTTGGTTTTGCTCTCTTTTTACCATCCTTATCTAATACAAAATCTGAAGAAAAATGCTTCCCACTCCTCTTTTCTCAACATGTTGTCATGAAAAGCCTGCTTTCTCCTCCCTCCCTGCCCCTTATTAAAGGCTTACCAGTTTCTCCTGGTAGCTATAGCCAGGAGACTGCACACAGTGTGGGAACTGCCTGCGTGGAACACGGACAAGCATTAGCTTGGGATAGGACATCCCTATGTCTATACAGATCACAAGAAGACATTCCATCACTGCCCTTTCATCTTTAGCTACAGAGCTCTTATTTTGATTCTCACTGACAGCAGCACCCAAGTCACGTCCATGACACTGTCAGCATTATCAGAGCATCCCAAGGTAGCACTGAGTCCATAGAGACAAGGACCAGCTGGGCACTTCAGGAAGAATGACACCCTGAACAACACCAAATTCAGCTTGTCAAAGAAAAGTTGGATAAAACTGTGTTTATTTACTCTAGACAAATCTCAAAGCCTTTACAAATAATTGATCTAGAGTGAACGTAGTAAAGAGTAAGGGACTTCAGCTGTAGCACAGCTTAGCATTTAATCCTAGGAAAACCGAGTTGTCTAGCCATCCAAAATGCCATTCTTCTTGGAAATATGTCAGATATTTTCCTTCTCCTCATGAAAGAATTATTTGAGAATCAAGAGAGCATACCACACAATTTGAGCATTCTTGGTGTTTTCAGGAGTTTTCAGGCAAATTTCCCTTCAACTTAGGGGACATCTCATATAACGTATATATATAGATATAATTTCAGTTAAAATGATCAGCTTTGACACCTGGCAAATGTAAAGAAATAAGAATCACACATTGGAAACTGCATTTTGTTGTACAACCGAATACAGTCAGGCTGAATTACTTTGCAGCTCTGAACTACAGATGAACACAGCTGCAAAACTCTCTATTTTCATGCAAATTAGATGTTGCTATAGGCTCAAGTTGCCATCACAACCTTTCTCAGCTTGGGGAAGTTTGGATACCCAGCAAGTAATTAGTAC
Source organism: Donacobius atricapilla (assembly GCA_013397315.1). Taxonomy (NCBI): domain Eukaryota; kingdom Metazoa; phylum Chordata; class Aves; order Passeriformes; family Mimidae; genus Donacobius; species Donacobius atricapilla. The sequence continues at coordinate 1,540,444 of WBMY01005592.1, read as the reverse complement.
TAGTAATCCCCTATGTAAGCTATCTGACAAATTCACTGCACAGGTACTGCTAGCTATCATCTTGTAGAAAACTGTGGGCCATACTGCCTAATAATAATCAAGTAATTTCTTTCCTTTTAATTATCCTTAAATTTATTTATCTTAATAATATGCATGAAAAGGAAGAAAAAAAAAGAGGATATGCAATCTAAAAAAATCCAAGCAACAAAACAAGAATTCATTGCATGCACAATTATTATAAAATGAACTCATCAAAACGCATCCATTTACAGCTGGTCAGCAAAAGCAATGCCCCCCTCCCCTCAGTATTAACCAAACAAATTCACCTTACCAAGACCAGTAGTGCTTTGAGAAGAGCATGAGGACTCTTTAATACTTTTAGAGCTTTTAAAAGATATGAAAAAAACCTTGGAAGAGCAGAGAAATACAGTGAAATGAAAATTAAGGACAGCCACTTAGACAAAAACTCCTACACAGGTGGAGAAATATATTTTCAAATGCTAACAGTGAGATTTTTGGCAGGAGAATGATTAGATGTGGGCAGAACAGCAGTTGCCATCACTATTATGTGGCCTGCCTAAAAGCAGATTTTTGCATAACAAAAAAGAGACCAGTCTACAGCCTAAAGAATGCACTCATTAACTGTAATAATGTTAGCTAAAGCTTGAAAGGGACTTCAGAGAAAAAGAAATCAGCTCAACTGATTCCAATACCCTGCTGCATTTTCAGGGTAGAAAGTAAGTGGAGCAGTTTGCAAAAGGGAGTCTATTTTTGTTGTACACATGTGTCTCTTAGTATTTTGTCTAATCTTAGAAACAGAGGTTTAGAATGTATGCTGAATTTTCCAGGTGGTTTTCACAGGAATCCTAAAGCTATGTTTGCCAGCTCACTGGTACTAACTCAAAACAACCATAATTTGTCCAGAACCAAGAGCTGAAAACTTTCTTTCAGTGCAGTGAATCACTTAATGGACCAATCCAATAGACATCTTTGCAGCTTTCTATGCTCTAAAGAACGGGTATAAAAAGGGCATGAGGTAACATGGAGAGGAGCCTCTGCAGGAACATTGCCTCCATCTGGAGTTCTGGATGCCCACCAGGTAGCAGTTGTAGTTGCGTTAGCATTACACCTCTCCTTGCTGCCTTCTCCCACCCAGGACTGGCAGCAGCCTAGAGCAGACAACTCCACCATCCTAGTTAGTTCATTAGTTAGTTCTCAAAAAATCTTCATATCTTGATAGCATATTCTTAATGATACCATATAGATTTTGGAAGCATATACCTGATACCTTGATAGCTTATTAATGACAACCTTGTTTTTTAAAGTGAGCAGCTAACAAAAGTATCACCAATAGCCGAAAAATCGTATTTGCAACTCACTGTTGCTTAATTTGTTAGTACAATAAAATTAAAATGAGTTGATTGTCTAATAGTAAAAGCAGTGAGAGTAAATGATTGCAGTAGTTTCAGGGACTGTTTATTTACACAGTGTACCTGTTTGTTCTGCCCATCTTGTTTTATCCAACATATGCTCTTGCTAAATTTTGAAGCAGACTATAGTTAATGGTCTTTAAATCACAGATTGTGTATTGTTGTCCATAATTTGATTCTCAGAACAGCAAAGTTCCAACTCCGTCAGGATACTGAGTGGAATGATACAAAACCATAACAGGCGTTGGCATTGTTCAGGAGTACTTAAATCTGAAGTTGTCCTTGAAGGATATTGTGGTACTGAATGGAAAAATAGTCAATTATAGTATTTATTTAATCTCTTCATCAGCATAGGATTTTCCACTTTGAAATGTTTTTAGTCCAGTTGTCCCTAAAAACTGGCAGAATATCCCTACTTCCTTGAAAGGCTTCTCAAGAATCTGACAATATTCACTGAAATCAATATTGTAAACTCTATAGCTGAGATTTAAGAAATGTCTTAAACAGTATAAAGACTTGTAATATTTAAAAATTAAATCTGTGTCTATTTAGTGTGTAGGCATATCAGTTTGTACAAATAATTTTGTAATTGTTCAAATATGATATCTCATCGTTGACTCATTGGTTTTAGAGTTTCATATCCCATGACAAAGGTCATTCGGACTATGGAAGTCACAAGTCTTACATATAGGGTCAACATTACAGAATTGATGCTAAGGATATTCAAAACTGAGCAAGTGGCCTTAAACTGCCAGACCTGTGTTTACTTCAGACTGTCAACCAAAATGTCTAAATTAGGGAATACAGAATTTTTTTTCTGTTTTAAAACCTCAAAGGATTATCTTAATTATACTGAGGTAGTGTTATTTGGGGAATAGATGTAAAAACCTTCCTTTCACCCAACAAAAGAGAAATAAAACAGTTTCATTTTCCTTTAGAATAATTTTGACCCAGTGCACACTCCTGACCGCATGATTGGAATTAGTTGTGTGTATAACCTAACACATAATTTAGTCTAAAAAAATTTCTCTTTCTTGTTGCCTCCCACAGCAACTATAGAGAGAAAAAATAATTAAGGTAAGACATTACAAGAAGCTGGAGAAGCTGTAAAAGAGAGTTATTGTTTTAACTTTCTTTGAATTTTTTGTCTAACCTGCTGGGTTTTATGAAATCATCATTCCCAGACATATGTCAAATCTCAACAACTACTAATGCATAGTGGATGTCAAGAAGTCAGGTAGCCTACTGTCATCCTGTTACCAGGGCAGGGACATTTACATTAGATGGATGCTTGTCTGTCTTGCTCTCTGACACCCCTGAGAGTCTTCACTTCAAGCTATTCTAGCTCCTCATTCTCTTCACTCTGAGGAAACTTTCCTGGTGTCTAAGATGAGTCTTTCCCTTTCCAGTTTAAGTCCTGAATGTTTAACTCAATATGATAAAAAATGGGATCTTTTTTCTGATGCTTTTGATGTACCTGAAGACAAATAGCACACGTCTCCCCAGTACTGTGTATAGTTCTTTAGGCTATCAATCTTCAGCTAATTTAACCAAGCCTGTTTTCTAGATCAACTCAGTTTTTGGTTCACCCTTCATCTCTCAAAATAACAACTAGCTTTCTTTAATATTCATTCTCTCAAGTGTGTCTACTCCGCTTTCACAGCTTTAGTATTATAGCAGTTTAACATTTGCTTTGCCACATTCTCCATCTGAGGTTTTGTTATCTCGACAATAAACACTTTGAGTAGGTTTTATATAATATTACTAAACACCTGTTGCTCAAGAAGTTAAGGTGAAACACTTCATTGAATGAGAAGCAACTCTGTTGAATTAAGAAGCTCTCCTGCAGAAAAGTTGAGAAGGAGGGCTATGTAATATGAAGTTGCCATTTCCATCTTTTTTAATAATTTAAAGGTATAAAATGGTATCTCTGTTGTAAATCTTCTTAGAGGAGATGGCTAATCATAAATTAATACTGTCAATTTTATAGCACCCTGCTGGATTAGATTTAGAAAATTGCTCCTTTGAAAATGATAAAGAAATTAATTACAACAAAACAGGCTTTTTTCTAGGTTTTCTGTAAGACAACTCATAAAACTGGGATACTGACAGCATGGCTTTAATTCTTTTAAATTCTACCCAGTTTAAAAAAATAAATCCCACACTACAAAACCTATCACTTCCTGCATTCAAAACCTTGTCAGGTTTCACGAGGGTGGATAAAACTGCTTAAAAACTTGCCAAAGAACAAGATGAATCTTTTAAAGGAAAGGTTAAATCAGTCATAAATTTAAAATACCTTTTTTGGCTTTTATCACAAAACAACCCGTAGTGGGTTTAACTCTGTCTAGTAAACATTCCTGGTGGAAGTGGGGGGTGTTGTCTTACTGAGCCACTTGAGTGCAGTTGGGAACGTTGGCACCTGTGTTAATCCCTAAGCTGGAAGGTAAATTTTCCCAGTGTTATCTTCAAGCTGAACAGCAATGCTCATACTTCTCCTTTTGTGAATGCATATTTTACACTCTGTGCTGAGTAAATCAGTGCATTTGAAATCTGAACCATGTTTAATGGTTCATTCATTTTGATTCTAGACACTGGATATTTTTTTCCCCTTGGTGAAGCTGCTATTTACTGACATTGCAGCTGTGCTAAGAAGAACGAAATCAGGAGTCCAGGGTCTGCTGAAATAGTGTCTTGTGCAGGAGTCACTCTCTGAGGGCTTTTGCACTGTGTGAGGACAGCTGAATGCACAGCGTAAGGAATGTGCTGGGGACCAGGTGTCTGCAGCAGAATTCCTGCCTGCTCTGCAGTACAGAAGATGAGTTTAAAACAGGCAGTGAATGATCAAAATAGAACAACAGATCCACACACATAAAGGTCACCTACATCACTTACAGCATGACTAACTTACAGAAGGCCAAGTTTTAACAACGCATGAAGTTTTAAAATAAGATGAGTTTATTTTTTATCCTTTAATTATTAAACTTTTAGGATTTAAAGGTACTCTCTATGGTCAACATCAATGACTTTTTAGAGGGGGGGGAAATGCTAATCCAAGATTCTTCTCCAAGTCTCTGACTGTAAGACCGGGGGCTTTTGAGAAACTGAAATATTGTGTTCACAATAAAATAGAAGAAACCTGAAATGCTGTAATGAGATATGTACATTTTTAGGGTTGAGTGAAACTTCATAAATGAAATAGTTCCAAGAAAATCCATTGTGAAAATGGGGAGAGAGAGATTACCCTGAGAAGTTTGAATGGGATTTTCAGTGGCTTCTGTCTCCTTGCAGTTAGAGTGTTGCAAACTGAAAGGTTAACAGAAGGGGATAAAAATTCTGTTTGCAGTACAGTATCACACAACTCCATAAAGCTCCAGCCACAAGCAACAAAGAAATAGCAGCAACACCTGGATCCACATAATGCTCTGCCCAGCTTCATTAGCCACATCTGTAGAGAGGATTAATTGCTTCAGACACAGCGCCGTGTTGTCTCTGTGCTGGTGTTTCTGCTTGAGCAGTGCCAGCCCGTTCAAGGCTTGCTTCTGGCTCTTTGTGCCATGCTCCATCAGGAAGTATGGACATGGTCTGCAACACAGTCCTACCCTTTGACAGTGAGAGGTCCTGCCCTCAAAGTCACATCCTCTCAGGTAGGAGTAGTATCAACCCAGTGTCAGGGAAATGCTGAATCCAAGGTTTTCTCCCCACAGCTCAATGAAGTTAATTGATGCAGAGATGCACTTATCCACAGCAGATTTCAGGATCTGTGATTTTTAACGTCGTTTCAATTACCTGACATGGAGGACGTGGAATAGATAACTTAAGTAGAAGGTGCTGATATCAAGCAAATGTAAGCAAAACACTGAATTCTTCCTCCAGAAGAATCACAGGAGCATTACAAGGCTCCACTCAGAACCACAACTGATAGTGTGTGTGCTCTTGGGCTCTGATTTTCAATGTTCAGGAAGCTCTTTTTTTATTCCTTTGAATGGTCAATGCTGTGTCCCTTTCCTTTACCCCTGCAGTGATGGCTGGGCAGACAGGTATGATGTGACAGAAGGGTACCAGAATGAAGCTGTTGGTGGGATAACGATCAAGCTGCAGTCTCCAGACGTGAAATGGTTTGATGATTACTACCTACAGCTTCGGCCAGAAACCAATCATCGGAATCCATGGTTTCAGGAATTTTGGCAGCACAGGTTCCAGTGCCGGTTGGAAGGGTTTCCTCAAGAGAACCCTAAATACAACAAGACTTGCACTAGTAAGTGGATTTATTACTTCTGCTGTGTGAAACAATGTGAGTGAAGGTCTGGTCTGATGTAGCACAGTCTGGTGAAATAGTGAGTTGGATTGGAAGGAGAAGAAGCTGTAATTGCAATGCTTGCTGTTTTCAAAATGATGAAAAGCACAATTTGAAAAGTGTTCAGATTTCTAAAGCAACAGAGAGAGCTTCAGTATCTAACTGCTCTCTGTATTTGAAAAAATTGTTGCTACTCCACCTCCATAGGCATGTAAACACTTTCAAAAATGCTGCAACACAAAATAAAATGTGCCTTTTCAGAAAAAGAGCTGATCAAAGTGCTTTGGATCACAAAGGAAATGAGAGAGCTAATATACCAGAAGTTATCTGAAGTGCTTATGGCAGTGATGATTTTTTATGAACTTCATATAAAACACTACGTGATTTGAAAGATGTCATTAGATTTTCTTTCAGTCATGGGTAATTTCAGGATATGCCATTTTGAGCTGATTATTTTCATTCAATTGTACTAAATTTAGCAAAAACTTCCATGACATTTTGTCATTTCTGCACTACAAATAGATGTGGCACATTTTTCTGGGGTTTTATTGGTATTTTTTTATTATTTATTACTTCTGTTAAGTGCTCTTTATTTCATGAGATGCAAGTAGACTAATGCCTAGGCTGTGAAGTGGCACCCATGCCTTGCATTCCAAAGGGCATGGGGACCTCTGGCAGCAGTCAAACAACAAGAGGAACCAACAACTCAGTGCCCCGGCAAGGAGAACCCAGACTACCTGGAAAGGGCCCTTTGTTCAGGGTCCTTTGTTGAGAGTCCTTCCTCTGAGGCTGGAAAAGCTGTTTCACTCACAAGCCCCTTCTCATTCTATGTAACCCTCTGGGCAAATTTTTAACTATTTCTGACCCTTGAGATATCCCTAATACAATGGGTATTCTGGCAGTGTTGGGAATAAGATGGTGTTGTGCTGGGCATTAGTCCAACCACAGCTCTAAACCCCAAAGGGTTCTTCCCTCCTAAAAATGTCAGTATCTTCCACACACCCGTGAGACCAAGAAACGTCTTAAAGGATCAGAGTCTTGGATTTACACAACACAAACCCTTACCTAAATCCCAGTTAATGGTCTTAAAGTCTTCCTTTTGATTTGGACAAGGTTGCAGAGGAAGTTTGTGAGTGAGATGTAAATTGAATCTCGCAGTCCCAAAATCTCAGTGTACACCTTCCACATTCAACTGACTTCTCCCCATTATTTTTGTTCTGTTACCCTTCCAACACAGTCTGAAACAGGTTTTATTTGCACTATTGACAGGTACTGCATATTGAGCAGCAGACTTCATTGATTTTCCCATGATAATATAGACCTGTTTCCTGAGATGTCAATGCAGTGGGCATAGCTGGATGCAGGCTAATAAAGACCTGGTTTCCATCAGTATGGCATGTAAAAAACATTTCAGTTTGAATTCTGTTTGTTTCTTTTTTAACTTACCTTTTACCAACAATGTGAGAATCTAGTTTATGTTTTTTGTGAAAGACTAGGAACTATGAAATGTAAGTGCTTAGAGAGTCTTTTATAGCACCTAAAATAAAATACACCACCACAGAACATACATCATGGAGGTGCAGGGAGATATTATTTTATACAGTAATTCACCCAGTCATGGATATAAGACAACTTAATCATAAAGCTTGGATAGTTTAGCGTGAACAGCACTCATGGCTGGAAGCTTTCTCACAAAGAACCACTCACAAAGAAATAGGTTCCTAAAACCTGGAATGTCAAAGACACAAAAAAAGGTACAAAAATCCAAATCTTCTGATTTGCAAATCATGAATAGAGAAAAAGGCTTTTTTCCAAATAGATTGCTCTAATTTCCTTTTCTTCAGTTTTATTGTAATATTCAGTGCTGGACCATAATGAATACAGTAAAAGACTGAAAACCAGATTATAAAAGCTTTCATTCTTTCTTGTTGCTGTAGTGCAAAAAAATGTTAATTCAATTATGGAATTTCCCAGGTTAATGATATTATGCTCAGCAGTCAGTTAAAACTGTCCATTTAGTCAGGGTTTTCACATGAGAAGATGTTAGTCATCATATCACTTGGGTATATAGTTTTGATTTTTATCTAGACCTACTGTCAAAATTTCTGTGAAGGAAAATCAAAGTTTGGCCTGAAAGATGACATGCAGAGTTACTTAATGACATTTTTTTGTGTCATAAGTGCTAAGACATCTATGCTGTTTTTCTCATAATAGCTCCAGAATTAGTCAAGGGCTTATGATAAACTGAAGAAACTTGAAGTTACTCAACTCTGTGGATTAACCAGCAGGAAAGACATAAATATATTCACGGAGAATTGCAAGAGTGAGATATTTTGATGCTGTGACTTTAAGATCAAAATTGCCATGAACATTTGAAATTGACATGGTAGTTGTTTCTGCCTCATTTCCTATCACCCATACGAGTTTGAAAATTGTGTATTTTCAATTCCTATATTTGTCGATTTTGATCACTCAAAAATTGTGAGTCCTAAATTCCCTCAGTTCAGACTTCACAATTTTAAAGATGATACTTGCTCTCAGTGGCCACAGTCATTTCACAGATTCTCGTAAGTGTTTCTGCATGATGAGGAATTAGTTTTGGTTCTGATTTCACCTGCTAAGAAAACAGGACTATGTCCTTTAATTTATCTAACTAAATACATGGTCTTCTCCAGGAGCTGCATGAAAAAAAATTTAAAAACCCAAACACACTAAAAAAATAAAGTTACAGGTGTTTCCTAGGATTACAGCTAATGAGATAAAGTTAAATAAGAAATGCTGGTGAAAAATCAAAACCTATTTTGTACATCAAAACTCAATCAATTCTTTACTTCTTGGAATAAAGATAAAAAGATAAACATAGAGTTGATGTTAATAGACAAGGTCAGTATTGAATGAAAGTGTCTATATAAAAGGCAATAGCCATTATATTAGTGGGAAACAAAATTATTTGTTCTCTGTAATCCAGTTGTGTTGTCATGAAAATGTAAATGGTTAACAGTATAATCAAGTTTATGCCATAAGAAAATAAACACACAAAAATATGGCTGAAATTTAAGTAATAACTGACTTCACTTATGCACCAGTTATGAATTTAGCTGTTAAAATCTCTGCATTTGCTTTGATGAATCCTGCCTAGTAGAATATAAGGTTACGTCTACCTCTGTGACAGAAAATACATGAAGCCATAAATCATTGTAATCATCTCCAGTGTCTTGTGAGTATTTTTCTCACTTTTTAACATGAGCTATTCACAGATAGTTTCAGGGCAGGTATTATTATTAAAGAATACATGATTTAGTAAGATATATTTAATAAAATTATGAAATCAACTGAACAAAAGGAATCCAAGAAACAATAAAGGTTTTTTTCTCCATTAATTTATATTAAGCACTAAAAAGTTTCCATCCCTTCACATACACTTAGTTCACACTGAGATGAAAATTTCAGCATCCAGCTCATTTTTGATTTGCAGATTAGAACATACTTGCTTAATCCAAATGGATGTCACTGCTGTCATTGCTAAGATCATTGATTTTCTGCCCAGCTGGAGCACTACAGAAAGTGAGAAGTTCACAGTCTTATCTGACTTGATTTTCAGCGTAATCAGTTCCATGCCACAGGAGAGCTGCTACAAGCTACCTCTGAAGAACAAGAATCAGAACAAAGAATTTAAAATGCATGGGCAAAAGGAGGCATTTAATGGCCTCCAAACACTAGGGATTTTACAAGATTTGCGGTTGGTTTCACCTCTAGAAGCAGCTAGAGATTTTTTTAATATCTAAGACCATAATTCAAAGAAGTTCATAAATAGGTGTGCAAGCTGATCCAGATGAGTGACTCCACTCAATGACCAGCTTCAGGTCTCAAAAGGCTAATCTAATCCTTTGGTATTGATTGCCTTTAGACCTTTGAAGACTAGACAATTATGTGATTGCTTTCTTTCAGACAGAGTTCCCACCAGACCTCTAATTCCTAATACCTTTTCATCCTGGTGAGGTTATTTTTAAAAATTCATCTTAACACCAAGCAGAAACAAAACCCAACATAAGTTAATTATGTGGTGCAGCTCTGGCTCAATGGACAGTACTGGAAAAAGGCAAGTCCTCAAAGTCAACGGGACCAGAAGCATATTTATTACATTTACCAGTCTGTTAAATTATTTATGTTGCCTCTACTGTTAAATGATGTAATTTTTCCCATGCTGTGCAAAAGCTGGAGGCATGGATGGAACAGCATTATTTATGGTGATATTCAAACACAGAGCAATACCAGAACACACATATCAAGTATCTGTGACCTAGGTCATAGACAATAAAGAGTAAATAAATACAGGCTGAGGCTGCTGAAGCAGTGCAATGTCTTACTTTGATGGGCAGAGACTACAGACTTAAGAAAAAAGTAACAGTTTCATGTAAAGGAACAGTAGAAACAAGAATCTGGAGGGAGGTGGCAGGTCACTTGTGCAGGTGCTTACAGCAGGGTCCTGACACTAAATACTGCAGTTCAAAGCAGTGAGGTAGAAAATAAAAGGGAAATTATGGGGTTGGATCATCACAGGCAAAGGTCAGCCACAAACAAAACATAGAGGGTACCGAAAGTGAGGAAAGCAGTTTATGTTTGACATGGCTGGGAGCAAGGACCCAGTGACAGGGTTTATAGGGAAGAAGAACACAATGTACGGATGTCCTGGTTAGAGCTCCCAGGAAAAGGAAACTTGCAGTGGCTTTCTGAATGGGTCTTAGCAGAATGCAAAAATCCCAAATTCCATTCATGGTTTAACCATGTGGCTTCTTTGAGACAAAAGTGCTTTTTTTGAGGTAAAAATTCTCATAAAAGAAGGATGACCAATATATCTCCAAGCAATTTAGAAGAGGATTAAGAATGAATGAATTTATTTGGAGAAAGGGAGATTAGGGAAATTTGGGATAAATACAAAAAAAGTTTTGCAGCTTTAGGTACAAATGTGTGCATAAAATGAAAGTTCAAAAAATACCCACCTGTTTGCTGAATCTCATCCAGTTCCATCTATTTTTAATGAGTGCAAAAGGACACAGAGAAAGTCCACAGCTTCAGATGAACAGAAATTTGGTTTAACAGATGGCCCTTTTGGGTTTCCAGAAACAATGAGGGAATAAAGCATGACTGTCTAGTCTTTTGCACTGCAACATGCAAATCTGTTGATTAAATGTAAGCTCTAATGCCAAATTTGGTTTAACCAGAATTCAGCCAACAAAACATAAGTGCTGTCAGAACGGAAAGGTATTTTCCATATTTCAAGGAATGTGTCACATTTAAACATCCTATTACTCAGACTAAGCATTCCTATACTTTTATTTTTAGATTGCAAATAAAAGCAGAAAAAATTTAGTTAATTTTCATTTCTGTTTTTTAAATAATGAATTAGAAAGCATTTTAATTCTCCTGAATAAATCCTGTGTGACATTCAGTTTGATACTCATGCTTGGGCACTGGCAAGCTGCATTATGGTCCGGCCCTCATTTCTATGCCCCCACATTTCAGACCTGGAACTCAAACACTGTTATTGCTACTTTTACAGTGACGCTGGATCAGATCCAGAAATTTCCAAAGGTAAATCAGCTGTAAGGAATAAGTCCAGGTCTGAATTTTCTAGCAGCCTGATATAATCTGAGCCAGGAGCCCACACAGACATGTTACTATTTTTTTGATTCAGAGAAAGAAGCAGTGTGACACTAAAAACTGCTATATGCTCTGGTTTATATTTTTGAAAGCCTTTTTTATATGAATTGATCCTGAATTAAACACATCTTTAACTCAAACATTTTAATAGCATAAAACTTCTCATTATTGTTACAGAGTTCATCAAACTTCTCCAAAATCTGACTAAAAATTACATTTGTTTTTCCTTCATGACTTCTTCCTTCAATATATTAGATGTATGTGATGATACACTTAATGTGACTTTCTTATTTATATTACAATTCCTTTTCCAACAGCCTTTATGAGCCTGGGAAACTACTTGGACTGTGTCTCTCTAGCCTTAAAAATTAAATTATGATAAAATTTATTCAGATTATATACATTTCATGTTGGATGTTTCAATTGGAGTAGCTCCTGCCATTCTTTTCTCTCAGCAGTTCAACTTCCTGTGTAGATTAAAATATTTCATATAAGCATGTTTGCAGGAACAGAGAATTTTATGCCATCATTTAATGTACTTTAGCACGAGTAGCGGTTCAGCTTCCTTGCAATTTGTGACCAAATAAACTGAATTCTGTAGAGAAAGAATAATACTGTTAAGGGAATTATGTGGAGAAATAGGTATCTATTGAGTGACCTTCTCCTAGGACTACCTGTTGCTGTTACTGTTTTTGCGGATTATACTGAACTTGACCAGAGAAGCCAGACTGCCACTGTTTAGTGGGTGCCCAGAGATGAAGGTCCAGCTCTTGTCAGATTTGTGAGCGCTCTGGGAATGCCCTTGCTATGCAGGTTTAAATAGATGTAGCACACCAAAGCTAGCTAAGTACTCTGAAGAAACCTTTTGAAAGTCATCTCTGGATTTCAGTACACTGAATTTGGTCTCTCAGACATTCTCAATATTTTGGTATTTGCTACTCAATATGTACAGTGTAATAGTGCTGATACTGGCCTTCTGTTAAGAGTGAAAGAACGTGTTAAAAGCATTGGGTGAGGGAATCGCACTGGAATTCCTTGTCAAATTTCAAAAGTGTTTCATAGCGGCATTGAAATGGTTCATTTTTGTTTTCTTACCTCAGTAACAGTGAGAAGCTTTGTTTCAGGCTTTTAATTTACTTTCACATTGTTTCAGTTTTATGTTACGTGTTTTGCCTCAGCATCAAAATGACATTTCCTGGAGAAAAAAGGATATTTGAACTGAAATATATGAAACTTCCCATAGAGTAAAAAAATACCTCTTTTCTTCAGTCCAAGAGCCTATAATAAATTAGAATAGGAAAACAAATAAATAAACTACTGCAATTGATTTTTCAGCAGAAAAATATACCCAGAACCTTACAAATAACACAGAACTGAAAGTTGCTTTATCATTTCACATTGTTTTGATAGAAAGCTCTGACAACAGACTTTGGAAAAGTTTCCAAAATCAGTCTTTTTCTATATCTTTAAACAATGATAAGTCAAATAGATATGAGCAATATGATTCTTATTCGACTTTTCCTTTGTTTTATAAGATACCACACATTTCTTCAGTGGAGACACATGCATGTTTCTGGGATGACTGACTTAGTGGCATGTCACCCAGAGCATACAGATCCAGGGAAAGTTACACATGTTCTCAAGGAGCACAACAGGGACAACGTGGACCTGCTGACAGTTAAGAAGCCGTACACTATATCCTGTAGAAGACAGACACTACCACGGTATTTTGGGAAAAATTACTCTGTTGTCCTGATTTTTTTTAAGAATTCACTAAGGCAAAGAAAAGAAAATATAGGAAAACACACTGGTTGATGGACTTCAAGTACAGTGAGCAGCATGTGAATGTGGGACATATTTGCCAGCAAAACTAGAACTCATTTGTCTCAGCCCCTTGTCCTTCAAATCAAAACTGAGCACAAAGAATCACTGAAGTTTTTAATCACATATTGATGGAAATTGTATAGAAACTAAATTGTGATATAATCATGGGGAAACATTAAATAATTGGAGGGTGCAGGATATGCCTGTGGTTTTCATTGTAATGTCTCTTATGATTTTTTCATAAACAACTTTTTGATCACTGGGAACTTTTAAAATAATAATAAGTAATAATAATAATAATAAAAATAAAGAAACATTAATAATTTCCCTTAATTTCAGTGTTAAACTCATTGCAGAGCAAACAAATTGCTCTACACTTTGAAAAAAATATTCTCCCATATTATGTCTCATATTTTGTTCTCCTATTTCTCCTCAGGGAATGAAATAAGGGGATTGAGGGATTGCTCAGAATGTAAAGTATTTTCACTCTTCCTTTTAACCTTCATTCATTCTTTAAAATGCAAAGTATTGTCATCTTTGGAAAAGTTGGAAAGCACAAAAAGCATATTGAACCACGGCAATTTTTCACTCTTTAACATTCTTGCTTGATGAGGCTTTGTAATATCACAAGCCAACAAGCAGAAAAAAATGTATTTCATCTTCCTTGAGGGTAAAAGCTTGGAAAAAAAGGAGCTATGACAAATTTTACATCAAAAATCAGTAGAATAATAAAATCTATTGAAGAATGCTTATTTTCATGCTCAGTACTGGAAAAAATACACAGATTTTAGAATTTGCTGCAAAGATTTGGGTTTAGTTTGGTTTTCCATTTTTGGAAGGAGCCTTGTCTTGGAAGAACTATTTTATTAGTCCCATTGGTAGCCAGGACCACCAGTTCTGGGAGCTGCTAGAGTAGCTGTGGAGCATGGGAAGCAGTCCAGAGCTAGCTCACCATGCCCAGGGACTAACAGCATCCATAAGAGCTCTCTTGGATCGCTGCCCATAAGTACACTAATTGTTTCTAAATAGAGCCAAGAAATGAACTGTTGCTAGTTGGAATCACTTGGTGAAAGAACATGTTTCTTTTTCATCATCTACATATTTGTGCGCTTTGGAGACTTGACAATAGAAAAGAACAAATTTGGATGAGCAGTTTAGTGCTGGGCCATCTCCATACTGTTAATCATACAATAGAATCATAGAATAGTTTGGATTGGAAAGGTAAGGAAAGGACCATAAAGATCAAATAGTTTTATTGCCTTTGCCATGGGCAGGGGTATTTTCCACTAGATTGAAGCCCCATCCAACCTGGCTTAAACACTTCCAGGGATGGAGAATTCACAGCTTTTCTGGGCAACTTTTTCCAGTTTCTTACCACCTTCAATTTCTTCCTCTAAACTAACCTCTTTCCATTTAAAGCCATTCCCCTTTGTCCTATCACTACATGGGCCCTTTTGAAAACTTCAGCATAGATCCATAAATAGGTTGATATATTCCAAACAGTCCCATCCCCATTAAATTCATCCATGCCACCTTTCCATGCCATGATCACCTTGTGTCAGGAAAAGTTCTTGACTGAAGACAGCACTCATGGATGGCTAATATAGGTAAAATATGTGCTAGAGTTCCAGCAAGAACAATATGCAAGAACTCTTAAGTGAACAATGTGTTTAAGGCTACCTAAATTATAATTGTTGTAGAGATAGATTTAAAATATTTTCACTTTTTTGTTGTTGAGTGAGAGACTGCCTTTCAGCTTGTGTATTCAGCCTTCCATTAAAACCACTGCTAGGGTTACTGAGGTAAGTGAGGGTTACTTATATGCTTCAAGTCTGACATGCCAGAATACTTTGTGAAATGGGTTGAAAGTAACTTTCAGCTTTGGATTTGATTGGGGTTTTTTAAATGCTGTTTTCTTTTAAGGCTTTATTACAATATACTACAGAGAAAAAAATAAAATTTGTCTTAGTTTTTTTTTATTTTCCCTTAAATATAGAATCTTGTGGTACTATAAACTGGCCTTGGCAGGTTGGATTTGCCCCTACATAGGCAAGTGAGAAAGTTAATATCTCAGATGAATGTATTCTCCAGCTGCAGGAAGTATATTGAAATTCTCACAGCAGCTAAATCCCTCACAACTCCATTGACAATTGCCAGCAGCTTCTAGGAAGAGCTAAGCAGCCTCATTATAAATCAACAGGTAAATGGAATGAGGTTCAGTGTTTAAAGAAAATCAGAATAATAATTCCATAAAACTGAAGCACAAAGCCCAGTGGAGAGTAAGAATTAAGAAGTTATTAGATTTTTAAGCAATCATATGCAATAAAGCGGTTGAAATATTGTTTTATGATAAATACTATTGCCAAAGCAAATCTGATTCATTCTAATGGCTACTGTAATTAACGGCACGGTGTGTGAGCTGCTAATATTGTGAATGAATAATTGGTTAAAACAAGTTTTATGTATTGCAGTGTAATACACTTGTACAATTTTCCACTTAATTTCAATTAATATGGGTTTTACATGTACTTCACTGTTGCAGTTTTTATGCCGATTAGTTTTAATTAGGAAAAAGCAATACCTCGGTAAAACAGAACAAATTAGCAGTACTCTGTGTTTTTTCCAAGGTATTTTTTTGGTTTTGTTTTTTTTTCCATTGAGGTACTTCAAGCTCATATTGTTTAGCCTTCCAAAATGTTAATAATCACTGCTCCTGAGGTTGACTGGAAATGGTGATGCCAGCTTCCACGTAAAACAGAGAGGGAAAAAAGAACTCTACACAGTATTTTTCAGTTCAAACTATGTTTTACTACCCTTCCTGATGCTTCCACTGCTGCAATAGATTTTAGTGATTAGAACTGTGGAATGATGTTCTTCACAACTGAAAAGGTGTGTTTGTATGTATTCATACTTGCTTTATGATAGAACTCATCATCAGCTGGGGATTCCTGCCCTTTTCCACTAAAGGTGCCTGCACATCAGAGTGGATTCTTGCCTTCTGGATGGATATTGTTAAACTAGATGAGTGCCACCCTGAGAGTCATATATTAGTCTTCATTTTTTTAAAGAAAAGAATTGTCTGTGCCTCAGTCTTCTCATGGCATAAAATATTTCTCAGATTGTGCTACCTCTGCAGCTCAGATGAGTAGGTGTGAGCACCACCCCTGCCCCTCACCAATGCCTCTGTGGCAGGCAGACTCTCCTGGAGTGGGGAGGTTATTTGCATTCCTTTGCTCTGGGCTGCCCACACAAGGAAGGGACTCCCTAGCTCCTAGGGCTCATTGATAAATGAGAGCAAATGTTCTAATAGAGCTCTTTGTTTGTCCTGCCTCCAGAGACAAATCTTTCTAGGTGTCAGATAAATATCCAGCACCATTGATGCAGTTGTTTTCTCTTTGACCCTTCCCATTTCTCCAGTATTAAAGATCTTGTGGCCAGAGTGCAGCTGGGAAGAAAAACTCCAACCTACCCTTTCTTAGTTTGTCTGGTGCTGTCAACAGGAAATCTCTGTTAGTAATAGCAGTGAGTTATAAAAAATAAAAGCTGCCAAATTATTTTTTTTCTGTGCATTTCACAGAAGCATAAATAGAGAATAGAAATGCAAACATCATGTTTTAAAAGCCAAAAAATTAGGATTCACCAGTTCTAAACAGAGTAATTTCCTAACCTGCACTGTCAAAACTTTTACAGATATTTTAATGTATTCATCTGTATTGCATTGTTATCCTCTCTTCATAAAGAGAGAGGAGCAAGAGATGTAGAAGTAGAAGAGTTATTGGGGGTAAATTTGATACAGTAAAGGGATGGTGCCTAGGTCAGTCTGTTTGCACAGGATTAGTTCCATGTCTCTGAAATGAAAGTGTTTTCATAGAATTATAGAATGGCTTGGATTGGAAGAGACCTTGAAGGTAATGTAGTTCCAATTCCTCTGCCATCAGCAGGGACACCTTCTACTAAAACAGGTTGCTCAGAGCCCCCACTCAACCTGGCCTTGAACACTGCCATGGATGGGGCATTGCCAGCTTCTCTGGGCAACAGAGTTCACTGATTTTCCAAAAATGGGACTTTTTAATAAGGTTTCTAGAGAATAACCTCTTATTAGCATTTGCACTTAAACTAATATTTCTGATGGCTTGAAGAGATTTCTGCAGATAGAGAGAAGTTTCTGGGTTCCCTAAAATATTATAATATCCATGCTGCATGCCTTAAAAAAACACATCAAAAAGCAGCACTCTAAAATCAACTTATGCGAGGTGAGCTGATGAGCTGCAGAGAGAAATGCAGCGTTTGGAAAATACAGTATTTAAAGAGAATCTTTACTTTCATTTCTTTGTTTTTATTCCAAGATGGCCAGTGTGCGTACCAATAAAAACAACTTTTATGAGCTGATGAGGACACATAAAATAGTATTTCCACTGTTAATAATTAAGCCACCAGCAGATGTCTAAATATCTGACTGTGTTGCAGCCCTATTCACTTAAACCCTCTGCTTGTTCCCTGACAGGCCAGATGACTCTGAGGACGCAGCATGTCCAGGACTCCAAGATGGGCTTTGTAATCAATGCAATATACTCCATGGCCTATGGGCTCCACAACATGCAGCTGTCGTTGTGCCCAGGCTACGTGGGCCTCTGTGATGCCATGAAGCCCATAGATGGTCGGAAACTCCTAGAATCCCTCATGAAGACTAACTTTACTGGGGTCTCTGGGGACATGATCTTGTTTGATGAGAATGGTGACTCACCAGGAAGGTAATTGTTGACATTTGTCAATTTTTTTAATAGCAGAGATGCTAACAGTACATAGTAGATATGTGCAGACTTGACAACAGAGCTAAGATCTGATACCCCTAATTTTACATTTCCTGATTCTTGTACTTATTTCGTAAAATTATTTTCGTATGAGTTTTTATGGCATTTCACATTAGACATGTGGACTTTCAGACGTAACAGCTTCCTGCATGAATTAGCATTTTCATCTATACCATTTAAAAGTATTATTGTTGAAAACAAAGTATCAGACCTTAATGTTTGTAGACTATGACGTCCACCATTGCCTATATCTGTCTTTATGCGGGTGTTTAAGTGTATGTGTTTGGCTGACCTAAAAACAATCATAGCGGACTTAGTTCTTTTATTAAGAAAACTAAAATACAATCAGCAATATATTACTGATACATCTGGGATTTATTTTATCAGAATTATTAAAAACCTGCTTAGATATATTCCAAATGAAACTTTTCCACCTGCATAACACACTAAGCTGTCAATCCATACTGTGCTGCTCTAAGAAAAATTGAATTTACACAAAGCTTATTTTGCTGATAACATGCATAAATATGTATACATACATCTATGATATATAAGACAAGTTCTTCTATGACACATTTATCCATAGAAATGCACATTAGAAGCAGTCAGTAGCAAGAATCTTTCTGGGTTTCTGCCCACTGAATTTTCAGAGGATGATCAGCAAGTATGATTGTATTCAAAGTATATTTAATCCCTATCTTTCAATGTATTTCCTTTCTCGTTCACTGCTTCTGCTCCAGTATTGTTTGAGATAACCCATTATGTCCAAGGCTGTTATTGGAAAGTTCTAACATCTTTGCTATGGTGCCATATAAACAGATGACAAGAGGAAAAGAAATTTAGCCTATACACTCATTTCAATTTTGTCTTCTCCCACTAATGTGAACTGAATGGAAATCGTTACCTTCTTGAAGAAATGGGTTGGAAAATTTAAACTCATTGGTCAAAATATTTTGACATTTCCAAAAATTTCTATGATTTCAAACCTGATTTTTTTTACTTGTTCTCTTTGCAAACCTGTAAAGTCAGCATTCTCCCCAAAAGCAAGAGGGAAAGAGACCTACACAGCAGTCTGTGTCTGTTTCTGCAAACACAAATTTTCAAATTCTTCAGACTCAAACTCTAAGGAAGGGCACTGTGAGCTAGTAGAACTCAGGCATAAACTGGTAGAAACCTAGGAAAATTTCAGAAGGAAATGTGTATTCAGAGCCTTTTTAGCATGAGCAAGGCTGTCTTCTGCTGAACATTTCTATTTATACAAATAGCTGAATTTTAAAGAAAGTTGTTATGCCTGAATTCTCTTGGCCAAATTCTTTTTAAAAGACTTAACTCAGACTTCTTTAAAAGAACTTCTTTTTGGCTTTAAAGGTACTCAAAAGCATTGGGCTGCATCCTACCCTGTTCCAATCAGTTTCTTGTGTAAAAAACTATACTGTGATGAATGAATAATGTGAGGCCTGCCAAAACCAAATATCGTGACTCGACAACATCAATAACAATATCTAAATATTGCAAAGAGATTTTTTGCTTTACCTTTTCCTCATGTTGGCCTTCTTAACAAGAATATTTTAACATTATTTGTTGTAAGGAATTTAATTGAATATCTTGGGTATTTTTAAATTCTAAGAAAGATGATGAAGAAATTATACGATGTGCAATGATTTGCCCAGTCACAATTGGACATAAGTGTTTCCCTGAAGAGCATGGAGACACCATGTTGAATGTGTATCTCAGGATAGCTCAACTTTAAGAAAGTCCATCTTCCCTGGATTTGTGTAATATTTGTGCCTACTCAAACTAATGAACTCTGTGTGGTTACAAAGTGGTCCCAGACTTTGTTTTCTGTTGAATCATAATTCTTTGTTCCCTCTTGTTCAACAACAGTCTCATCTTTAAATCCAGTCTACATGCTTAAGTCAGACAACACTGAGTCGAAATGTATTATTTCATGATTAAGATTTTATAGGAAGCTCCATTTCTAACTTCCAGGTTTTGAGTAATGCATAGTCTTTTAAGCCCTGTCAAACACGATTTGCAAGAGCTTGGAGATGGTGCACTCATACTAGAACAACTCATCTGCCCTGTTCCCTTGCACTGATAACTGCATCTTCACTTCGTAAAACAGCAAGTTCAATCCTCACACTGTGGTGGTGGTGTTAGGCAGGCAAACGGAACATAAAAAGCCTTTCTGACCTAGATAGCTCAGGATTTCAATGTATAACAAAAAGGTTTTGATATTATACAACAGATGATTAATCCCACAAGATGGGGAATCCTGGCCCTATTCCAAAGTCCTTTATGTGTATATTGAGTTTTGAGCAGGCAGACAGCCTAGTGCAGGCCCTATTTTATGTGAGACAGGAGACACGGGGGAAAAAAAGAGTATGGAAGTCATGATTTCTTAGTAAGATAACAATTATCTGTAAATACAACTGTAAAAACTCTAAAGAAGAAATTGAGGAGGGAAGAACAGGCAAAAATACAGGATGCTGATGTTTGACTGTTCTACCCGTATAATACATATTCCCAGCAATTTCATGGCACTTCTGTTTTGAAACAAGTATTTTGCACAGTGATTAGAGCACTGCTGGAAATGTGCTATTATACCATCTGGTGTCTCCTATCTTAAAGTGACAAACTGTCCCTGTATTATCTCAAGGAAGCTCCAGGGAACCAGTGACTCATGAGCCTCCACTATAGCAATGGATTTACTGAATCTGGCTATTTCTAACCATCCATCAATGCTGTTCTCCACAGAGAAGGGAGACAAGACTTATTGAGACAATACTATATTAAATTTATTAGGTTCCTTTCCAGTATTCTCCTTGTGATGTATGCATGGAACTCCTACTGGGGAGATTATCAGTTTAGGTTCTGTGGCCTGCCAAGCACTGGCAGTACTTTTGTTTGCCTGTCCATGAAACTCTAAACTGAAAGCTTTAACAAAGTTATACTCAAAGATGTGTTGCAGTGCCTGATAATGTTGGGTAATGGCTCTACTGTGGCTTCTGTGTTAACTTTTTGTTTAGTCTGTTTAATTCTTGCCAAACTCTTACCATGGTTGTGAACCTCAGAAAAAAGTTAGTTTATAACCATGCACAGAAGTCTGTTTCTTTGGATTTGTGCTTGTGTTATCTGGACTCACACAATTATTTTGTGTCAATCTGGCATTCATATCTCCAACTTTGAGGACAACATTGTTGAAGCTGTGGACATTTCCTTCTTTATAAAATATGGAAAATGAAATATTTAAAAATCCAGAAGTATTTTTCATTCTACGTGTTCTTATTTGTTCTTCTTTGTAAAGATTTGAGTACAATATAATGTGTGTAATATCACATTGTCCCTTCAATCACACTCCACTTTCATTCCCCTTCAGAGGCTGCTTGCAGTCCTGATCCTGCCCTGGGTGTGATTTTGGCATTGAATCTCTGCTACTCCATAGTTTCCCCACTGTGACAGAATTTTTCATTATGCAAAGCATCCTGAGATCTATGGATGGAAAATATTATAAAATAGTTTTCCTGTAATTTTAATTTTTATGTCATCATGGGAAAAATATTGATGTTAGATAGTATGGCTACTGCTTGTCAGTCTTAAAAGTGTTTCTGCAAAACTTAGGAGAAATATCTGTGCATCTGTTGTGGTTTAACGCCAGCCAGTAACCAAATAACTTGCAGCTGCTTTCTCAGTCCTGCATCAACAGAATCAGGGAGAGAACTGAAAGAGCAAGAGCTAGAAAACTCAACCCATGGGTTGAGATAAAGATAGTTTGACAAGAAAAGCAAAAGCCATGAACGCAAGCAAAGTAACCAAGAAATTCTTCCATTTTTTCATAGGTAGGCAGGTGTTCAGCCACCTCCAAGAGAACAGGGTCCCATCATGCATAATGGTGACTTAGGAAGATAAATGCCATAACTCCAAATATCCCCTCCTTTCTCCTCCTTCCCCCTACTTTATATACTGAGTATGATGTTATATGGTCTGGAATACCCCTTGGGTCACTTGGGAACACTGAGTCTCCTCTCAGCTTCCCCTTCATTCCCAACCTCCTTGCCAACATAAGAGTGCAAAAAGGTCTCGGCCCTGTGTACATTCTGCTCAGCAATAACAAAAATCTCTATACTATAAACTGTTTTCAGCACAAATCTAAAACAGAACCCTGTACCAGACATTGTGAAGAAAATTAACTCTACTCCAACCAAACTCAGCAGGCTATCTCACTCAAGAGATTGATTTAATGATTAGGTTGTTTTCCTCGTCTGTATGTGGATCGTCATAAATTACACTCCCACCATACCACTCTTAATGCAACCCTGTCTATATGCTTTGCCTTCAGGACTAATTTGGTGCCTACTGACAGGAAAAAGATGTCTCCTTGTTTTTGAACAAGGCAGCTTTTCTAAAGTCAAGATTGTCTTAGCCTTTTTGGTCTATATTTTTTCCTTGCTTTCCATCAGTAAATTTCATATTGCTTAGACATATTAATTCCAAATTCACTAAAGAAGAGGTAAAGAAAAGCATGGCATTATTTCTTCAGGAGCCGTCCAACTTTTCAAGCATGCCTTATAAAAAGGCCCTAAAAGAACAGGCCTGTATGGCAAAAAGGTGGGCTGGTGTTCAGCTGTAGGAGGGAGTCCAACGTGGCTCCACAGACTTTCTGCAAGACTCTGTGGGAACTGAAGAAAAAGTAGGAGGAAGAGGAACATGAAACTGAAAACTCTGATGAGCTCTATCTTTGACCCAAAAGCAGCCTAGGGCTGAGTCATAAGTACTTTTTCTCTTCCACACCATACATTCCTGAACAAGGAATTAAATGTGCTTCAATCACCTAGGAATTACATAAAAATGATTGTATGGATGGGAAAGACCAGTATTTGCTTATGTAGTGTTGGAGAAGAGAAAGGGGAAAGAAAAAAAAAAGAAATATTCCTGGACTCTGTTCCTGAAGGGTGATGCCTCTGCTCTCTGGGTGTCACACTAAATTTCATCTTGCAGTCTTACAGCACAAGAATTTTCTTTTGATCACACAGAGCTTGCTTCTACCTCACTTTGGTGTTCTCCTCTCAGGAGGCAAATAAGCACCTGCAGACAGTGAGGAGCACATAGTGTTAGGAATTGGCATTATAGATTTAGATTACTCAGCATCTGCCATAGAGGGAGCTGGGACTCCATATGCAATTGGTTTCTCGGGCTGAAAGTTACACAGATTGAATTGTTTGACTCATTTCATTGTTTTCCTTAAATAAAGAGTCATTCTCAGAAACACAGTCACCTAACCCCAGAGTGTTCAGGGAACTTTTTATGGTGATAGAAAAAAACATCAAAAAAAGCCCCAGCAATAAACCCAAAACAAAACTTAATAAGAAGCAAACAAATAAAACACCTCAACCCCCCAACTTAACATACAAAGGAAAAGCAAGATTATGATATCACAGAAACTATTGTGAGATACCCGAGGGCAGGCATAATTCTTTAAATTTTTCCTTCTTCATTTCAACATGCTTGATTTTCAACTGCATGATGTTCCTTTAACTTGAAATATATCATGATGTTCTCCTCAACTTAGCTATGTCTCTCCTTTCTGTTTCCAAAGATATGAAATCATGAATTTTAAACAAATGGGGAAGGACTACTTTGATTATATCAATGTTGGCAGCTGGGACAATGGTGAGCTCAAGATGGACGATGATGAAATATGGTCAGAGAAAAGTAATATCATCAGATCTGTGTGCAGTGAACCCTGTGAAAAAGGCCAGATAAAGGTAAATATTTTCTTCATTTGCTTCAGTCTTGCCGTATGTACAGCCTTGAAATTTTAAAGCAAGTTTTCCTTGACTTCTACATGGAGATGGTATCCCAAACTTTAATTAAAATATGCAGATTTATGTATTTAGTTCTTACTCTTATCATAATCATCTCACTACTTTAATATGCTGCCATTTTCTTGACTCCTAGATCTGTGGACTGCTGACCTTTTTTTTTTTTTTTTTACTTATAATCCAAATGCTTTCAAACAGGTCTTGTTTGGAGGCTTTTTGCTGCATATTTTTACAGCATCTGATTCAGTGGAGTGCAAATCCATGACTGGGATTTGCACAATTGCAGGTAAATTATAAATAATAATTGCTACTATTTCAGTGCTAGACATAGTCACCCAGACTGGAACATTATTAATCAGACCTTATGTCTGTGGTATCATCAGAGAACATCAGTTACTTCCACTACTTCGAACTTCAGGAAATATTGCAAACATTTTTTAATCATGCCTGTTCTACTGCTTCTTTGTTTCCCAGGTTTTTCGTTTTTCCTACCTCCCTTTCCACGCTGCAGTAAGCAAGGAGTAGATGAATCTGTCCTATATTAATTATACACTATTTTCCTTCAGCATCCCATGATGCTTCCTGCAGAACAGTTAAAATACTGCAAGTCCATAGCTTACCTTGCAGTCATTTATATAAAAGCCAGTGGAATGAGGAGATGGGCATGTTCAACCCATAAAAAAATCAGGTGTGATTTCTGACAAGGCTCACTGGAAGCTCTAATTTTCTCATGTGTTAAAACAGCATGGCTGAAAATTGGGAAGCAGCTACAGAGATGGGCTGATGGGAGCATGAACAATCTCTGCAACACAAAGTGAATCTCTAGTCTGAGTTTTACAGAGTTCTAGGACACGGTCACCCTGTTTAATTCGCTAAGTGTCTTTGGCAGGGTCATTTAAGTGAGTTTCATCAGACTGATTGTATTAGTCTCCAGTGTAAACATAAGAAATTATGTCAGACTTATGAATGTTATGCTATTCCAGATGAGGAGTCATTGCATCCTTGTGTAGGCTCTGAAAACAGTTAAGATCAAGCTAGTGTAGAACAACTTCTTTCTCGTCATTGATGATAAAAGACCTGCATATAGGACAGTTGGTTCTGATGAGAACACACTTTCTGCAGACACATGAATGCAGGTGGGATGAGTCACTCCCACAGTCTCTAAACTTGTGTCTGTTAGCCTGCTCCAGGCACAAGGTAACACATAGGGAGGACAGAGGTGGGCAAACAGCTAATATCTTCAGAAGTGTGTGGCTCTGAGTTCCTTTATGATCTGTTGTTACAACACAGGTGAAGGGAAGTATCTTGGGGTCTTCATTAACACAGTCACCTTCCACCTTCTGCCCATGCTTCCAACGATTCTCTCAAGAGGATTCTTCACTATGAAGCCTAGTCATCCCACACTTAGATATAGGCTTGAAGTCCCGTGCCTGAAATGATGTTTGTTCCTCATAAGTCATTGATCATAAATCTCAAAGTTTACCTGACAATCTTTATCACCCAGATGATGGTGGGACCTTGACCCTACCAAGCTCTGTGGTGGTTTTCCTGCAGATTTCTGTGTTGACTGAGTTATTATGGAGGCATTTGAGACATTGAATGCAATGCTATCCAACATTCAGCTACAGTTGGTGGATCCATACACAGGATTTTATAAAATCCAAATACAACCCAACTCTATACATTTGAAATAGTGTGGACATATGATTATTTAAATAAATACAGGTTCAAAGGATAGTCCAGATGACACTGGGAAAGGAAAATAAAAGGATGAATAAATTGTTGGCTAAGCATTTTAACACAAAAAAAGACTGACTTTACTCTGAGTTTTGAAGAACAATTATCTTGATTTTTAGAGGAGGATACATAATCCTTCTCTGGTAGTGCTGGGTAAGAAATTATCAGTGTACCAGTGTCCTAATTAATTTGTCAAATTCCAAGAATTTTACAGAAGGTCTTCATTTGCCAGAAAGTTACATGGAAAAGGGTAAATTCATTGTTCTTTAGAATTTTGGGTGTTTTGATAATAACATAAGGTTTTTATTTTGCCATTTAATTTTCCTGACTATTTTATGTAAATAAAATTATGGATTTTTATATTGTGTCAAGGGAATCAAAATACATCTCTAAAAATCAGTACAAGTTTTCTAAAAATTGATTTTCCCAAGTACAACAAATTTTGTCATTTCTTCAACTTTTCATTCTATTTCAAAATGAAAGAAATCCTAAGATATGATTTATTCTGTAGGACAGATGTTCTGTTTTGCAAGCAGCTCTAGTCTCATCTCTTGCAGAATAAATCACTTATGCTCTTCTGGCCAATCAGTTTAACTGTTTTGGTGTTGCTGTTTTTCTTTTCATACTCTACAATTAAAAAAAACAAAACAAAACAAAACAAACAAACAAAAAAACCCCTGCAAAATCTGAAGTTTTTGAAGTCCCCATATTGGTGCTGATGAAAATTAGGTAATATAACTTTTTTTTCACTACAGCATTGCAAAGAGAAATCCCAATCTTTTTGATTATGCTCCTTTACATGTTTGGTTTTTTAATTAAAATTACAATAAAGACATTTGCCTTTGAATACACATTCTGAATTCATCATTGCAAAAGATAAAAAAGTCAACCTATTTTTTATGCTGTAATTGGGAGTATTTGTTTATAAACTGTTTGGGAAGAGCAGAGACTGGGAATACTTTATTTCAAAAGAAAGACATATTGACAAGAAGCACAGGTGTTCCCAGAGATGATAAATAAGGATCTTGAAAAATCTGCATTTCAATCCTAAGCATGCATTAACATTTGGTAGTAATTTATGACATGAGAAATCAGGTCAGATATTAGAATGCAGAAAGACAAGATTCTAACTGTTAAATGGTAATTAAAAATGCAATCATTAAATCATTCTAGAAAAGGCATGTTCAGTTTGATGTCTGGTAAAATCAGTTTCAATAAATCACTCACTCATGGATGAAAAATAAGCACCCAAAATTCTTTGGGTAACCAGCCCTTAGGGACATAATACTGTTGACATGTTTCTCTGTATGGACCACATTGGAGTGAATTATGTGTCTTCACTATAATGAACTGACTTCTGTAGGCACATTGACATCTACGGAGCTTTGCAAATACTAAGAGGGAAAAAAATGTCTTTCTTGTCATTCTGTACCTCTACTTATACTTCTCTGGGATTGGTGTATTCTTTCTTCTAGTATCCACATGATGGGAGAACTGAGAACTTTTGTCACATTTTATCTTTGAAAACACAATGAAAGGAATATTGAAATTTCAAAAGCTCTTCTATTAGAAAAAAAAATTAAAAAATTAAATTAGCAACTGGGCCAGCATGAATGTATGTTTATGCTGCTGAAGCAAAATGTCAATTTTTGTATCAGGTGATCCGTAAAGGAGAAGTGAGTTGCTGTTGGACCTGCACTCCTTGTAAAGAAAATGAGTATGTCTCTGATGAATACACGTGCAAAGCCTGCCAGCTCGGCTCCTGGCCTAATGAGGATCTCACAGGTAAATGAGTTGAAATTGTGCTTGTGTTGTCAATGAAAGTGCTCATCTAATGAGCTGAAGAAACAAATGGCAGATACAGGTGAGTATGAGGATGGTTTTGGTCAGAGGGAACATGGGGATAAAGCTAAAATTTGAACTGAAGCTGATATTTTTCTCCTGAACCTGATTCATGAATTATTTACATAGTTCAGCTCCTTTCTAAAAACCTGAATTACTAGATCTTGAAATAAAAAAAAAAAGTCCTGGTTTTGTATTCAGCTCTGTCCTAACATCTAACTGGTAATACAGATCCTACCCTTCCCCAAACAGATACAGAAACTAAGTGCTTAACAGAGAAATTATTAAGGAAGATCAAATTTAAGAGTTTTATTATTTCCCCAAGCAGAGGAAGAGGGCACTACCTTCTTTTTTAATCTAAGAAACTTCTGATTTAGTTGCTGTAGTTACTGCTGCTAAAGCTCAAGTGCTCCAAACAGACTTTGGTTTGCATTAATCCCTTGTTCATTAGAGTCTTCTGGAACATAGTGTTCATCCTTGACATGGGATAGACCTCTATGCTCTTGCAGAATACCAGTCAGGCTTCTTTGGAGATAAATTACTCCAATGCTGTATCCCACAACCTCTCTTCTTTATGGCTAATAAACAGAATTCAAATAATCAAATGTTCAGGACACAAAACACTGAAACACTGTTCAGGGATCACGTTCTCGCTGCACCAGGCTT
This sequence comes from Donacobius atricapilla, assembly GCA_013397315.1. Lineage (NCBI taxonomy): Eukaryota > Metazoa > Chordata > Aves > Passeriformes > Mimidae > Donacobius > Donacobius atricapilla. Next base: position 1,512,354 of record WBMY01005592.1, on the reverse strand, counting down.
TGTATAGACAAGGGGAGAAAAGACAGGTTTTTTTCCAGAAGCGGTCACAGACTTGATTTGCATATAGTTCCTATGGATGGGAGGGTAAATCTTTGAGGTGTGAGGGAAGACAAAAGAAAACACAGTTTGTCGCATGAATTTATGTGGGAGAGTGTAAAGCAAGGCTTAGCCTCTAGGCAGACTTTTATTTATGAAATTAATCCTTTCCTGATTAAAGACTGTTGCATCGCTGTGATAAATGAGCTTGGCTACCAAATTATTTCAAGAATATAATTTAACCATGAAACTGATCGGATACTTTTCAGAAAATGTCAAACATGACACTTTCCCTGAGAAAAAAAATCTTTCAACTGAGAAAACTGAAATAGCAGCAAAATGGACTTTCAAGTTCTGCTGTGTCTATGCTTCCACGGCCCTGTTCCCCCCCGTTCTACCTCCCTGGGCAACTAGCAACCAGCCAGCAAAGCCTTCTTCTCTCAGAGAAAGATTTCTTGTGCCAGGAGAATAGAGAAGGGGAGAAAAAGAGAACAGGCTGCACGTTTCCCCAAAAGCAGAGTATTGAGGGTGTGGTTATTATGGGAGGGACACTTCTCAGAAGCTTCCAAAGGCCACCTTGCAGGGACCACGCTACGGCACCAGGCTGGTCAGTTCATGAAGGTCAACTGGTGCAACTGGTCAGTTCTTCAGCCTGCAGGGATTTTGTCTGAGGCGCTGCAGATCCCAGCTCATGCCCTTGTTTAGGTGAACACTTGAGGTTTTACCCAGTATAGATCAGCTAAAAAAGGAACTACTGCAAGTCAGCTAGGAAGGCATTTGTTCCAAGTGTCAACAGAGAAGCCAGAGAACCAGTGGTGGAAAGGAACTTCCCAGTGACTTGGTGAAGTTTGTGTAATTAGACACTAAGCATCATATGTAAGGCAAAGTGGAGTGACCAGGCCACCAAGTTGACCTTCAGGCTCTGTGCTTTGAGCTGGTTCCCCAGGACATAGAAATTTCCATGGTTCAAGCATGACATGGTGTTATGGTCTTGTGGGAGGATTCATCCTCAGAGAAAGTCTCACTTTGACCTCAGAATGGAAGAGTGGGATGGGTTGGCCCCTCAAAAGCTTTGAGGTTGAGTCAGTGGTTTTCCACCTATCAGTGATTGTTTTTAAGGAAATTGGTAGTATTTTTACTCAAACCAACAGATTTGTGTAGTACATGAGCAAATATTTTGTGGTTTTTTTTGCAAAATTACATTTTGCAAACCATTTGCCTGGCTTCAGATATGCATTTTATGCTTTTATGGGGACCAAAATCAATCTGTACACAAAGGAGCCCTTGACATCAGTGCCAAGCAATTTTCCTCAGGAGATGCAACACTTGTTCCTCAGCCAGGCACAAATTTGGCAGGCTGTATTTGGAAAAAGAAAAACCTCTTTGGTCTCCATGATCACAGCTAGTGGAATCTGCCCTCCTAGTAACAGGATACCCAACTGACAACTTCAGAGCAGCCTAGTCCCTACCCAACTTATTATTGGCATGATGGCTGGATCTTGTCTTATTTAACTTTATATCACAAAGAAATTTTAAGAAATCTATTCCCAGCTTATCCATACAAAATAATGAGCTGTATTTTTAATGATCGTATTTCTAGTGCCAACTTTTACACTTATAAATAAAACTGCCTCCCAATCTTGTTTACAACATGGGATTTAGAAATAAATGTGCATTAAAAGTAAGGAGAGGTTGATATATTTTGTATTCTGGCAAGGAAATTTCCTTTCAGTTTATTAAAATATACAGCAATCTCATTGAAATGTTCCTACATCTGATACTGCAGCATACTAAGTCTCTTTGCTGCTTGATAAAGCCATTTCCTAGGGAATGTCAACTCCACAAGGCTACACATATAAAAAACTCATAAGTCTTTCCTGCATGATCACCTTCAGATGAGAGTTCTGTAAATTTATCAGCCACGCACCTGAAATGGCTTTCAACATGGAGATGCCCCTCACTGTTTGCCAGAGATCTGATCTTGGATAAAAACTTATTTGGAATCCTTTCTTGGCTCACATAACAAAACATTGCTTACATCTTTCTTACACTCAGTGATCAGCATCAGTTTTGTGCCACAAATGTCACTAAATAAAACATGTAATGACAGGGATGTTACTAACAGAAAGGAAGACAGACTAATGCACTTTTTCAGCCACCTATGGAATATCAGAATTCAGATGCAGCACGGGGGAAAACAGAAGGGATGCAATATGTGTAGGAAAACGAAGTTATTCTCAGAACAGAAAAAGACATTGAAGTTCTGAAGTACAGAAAGGCACAGTGAATTCAAAAGCAATGGAAAAGGCAAGTAGGAACAAGAGTTTCTCTTGATTAAATCAGTTCCTGGAAAATGTCTCCATCTAGAAGTGAAGCTGAGGCAAGAAAGGGAAGGTTGACTGCCCATATTTTATTTCATCACAAATTTCAGATTGCTTTTGCAACAATATTCCCCAGGGATCAGGCTCCTCCTTGGACAGAAACCTAGTAAGTTGCTTCCTTTTCTAAGATTTATGTGTACCATCCCAACATGTACCAGAAGTAATTTTCTTCCTCCTGGCTTAGCATCAAGTTATGTTTCCCAATGTGCTGTAGCTCCCCTAAATCCCCATGTGTTGTGTTGGCAACATCCGTACAGTACAGCACCAATTTACACGTTAGTGTGACCAGTATGGCTGAGCCACGGACTCAGCTATAGCAGGAGGAACTCAGTGGTTTCAGTCCAAAAGTATATGCCAGTCACTCCACTCTTCCTCAAAACTCTTTGCATTATATTCACAGTGGGTGGAAGAGAAATAGATGCCATGCAAGTTTAGATACAAGTGGAGGGATTTTCTTAGTGCTGATGACCAACGCTGATGTTAATTTTTCAAAAGCTTTAAGAGAACCTGAGGATCTGGCCTTCTGCATTCAAAAACAGTGCTCTAGAAAGACCAAATAAATTTTGTTCAATGTCTCAGAGCTTTCCCAGAGTATGTAGGAACATCTTGGTTTAGTTACCACTAGCATTTAAGGACCTTTTTGAGGTGAGAAAGAAACAATTGTTCTTTCTTTCTGACATTCAAGGACAGCATACAACAATACCAAAAACAAAGTTTTGCCCAGTGACATCAGGAATTGCAAGAAAATTAGATTATATTAATTTCAGTGACAATTGGATTATTTTCAGGTTGTATTGACGTTTTCCTCAGTCTCTGTGTATTCCAAATAAGCTGACTATTTGATTTTCTTAATTGGATTCCCATGGAAATAGGAGCTTAACTATTTACACCTCTTGAGATGTTTTCTTTTGCCATTCAAGGATGAGAGTATATATTAGAAACATATATTTTCTACTGTAGCTACAAAATTGCCTTCACCAAATAAAGTACAGCAAAGCCAGGACAGCAGTGTCATGATTTTGCTACCCATCTGGAAGTGACAGATAAGAGATGAATTATCCAAAAACCTTTGGATGGAATGGACTAAAAAATGTGCGTGGTGGAAGTCAGGGGGTCTGAGCCTCAGTTGTCTCATAAGACTAGATTCTGCCCCTCACCCAAGCAAATGTAATTCAACTCTGCCCAAAATATTTTCAAAGGGTAACTGCTTGCTCCCATCAGGCTGCTTTCTTGGATTCCCTCTTGCAAAAATGTTGCAGCCATGGGTAATTTCAGCAATTGTTTGATCCTGGTCAGAACATAATTTAGTCTGTGTTGACATTGATTTTTCTGCTGAAACATTACTAAGATCTTGCTTTTGATTATAATTGTTAAGACTGTAATTGAGACTGAGTAGGAGAACTCAATTTTCATCTGGTTATTTCTAGTGTTATAAACGCACATCAGCAGAGATAATGTCCAGTTTTCACCCTGTTTTCTGTGACCTTCATTTCTCTTTCCTTTTTAATTCTTACTCCAAATGAAATGTAGCCATTACCTTAAGTCACTTTCACTCTCTCCCTCTTGGAAAAGGTATATGTGGAAGAGGTAAGGGTTCAGGTGGCAATATTATGACCAGGATCTCATTTTCTTCTCCCTTGGTTCTGGGTTTGAACACTTTTTTCCCTCAATTGCTTGTTCCAGGTAAGGTGTGAACCTCAGCTTCCAGTCCAGCATGAGCCACACCAGCACTGCAGGCTCAGGTGAGCTCGTTCAATATTGCTGAGCTCAACAAGCAGCACTCAGAGGCTCCTGGGCTGGATGAAGGGGTACTTGCCAACAAAGCCAGAAGGATACACTTGTAATTGTGCCTTATGTTATGGAAAGTTTGCATTTGGAAAAAAGCACTTACAACACACAGAGACAGCATTTTTTCATGAACTTAAATCAAAACAGTAGGGCTGGCATAAGGATAGACCTGATTGTTGTGATTCATCAGTTGTTCCCGTCCTTCTGCACACTTGTGTAATTAAGGAATAATTTCCCATATGGTCACAAAGTAACTTTATTGTGCTATTCTAAAATTCATGGCCTTGCCTCTTACTGCAAAGCACAGCTAAATCCATATATTCCAGTTACTGGGGACTCAAGCCCCTGAGCTACAGATGCTCCAGCTTTCATGGTATAAGATATGACTGATCCCAAATCCTGCCCTGCAGAGGTGGCAGAATACACACATGCAGTCATCAGCTGCCTCCATTGCCTGTGCAAAGCCACCTTTGCTGATAGCTTCAGTACGTGTGCCAGTCTGGGAACTGCAACTCCTCTACATGCCCTGCTCTTGTAGCAAGTTCAAAAAGTCCCACCAGAGTAGGGCAAAGGACTGGTAACTACAGTAATTTACAATAGCACCAGAATAAAGTTCTGACATCTTAATGTCCTCTCTACCTTCAGATGGTCCAGATTCTATGTGAAGGTCAGGGGCCTGATATGTCCCTTAGGACTCTGGAGAGTGTAATCCTCTGTTTGTGAGTAATGTTGGGACTGAAAAAAAAATAAATCATAAAAGCTACCCCATCAACTTTATGCAAATTTTTATTCTGATGCTGACATTTTTGCATCTCAGCTTTCCATATATGTAGAAACCTAAATAACTAATCAAGATATCCCTCTCCCGTCTTTGGGGATTATAACATGAGAAAAATTTAGAAGCATTAATATAAAATATATGATTTCATAACATGAATAGACTTTGAATAATGAGAGCTAAATACCATATGAAGACACATTCATTACTAGAATGTGGCTAGGTTGTTGTTTGAGTTTCAACCTTGGTGTTCAGGCTTCTGAAAACCTTGGGAGAATGTCTGAAAAATTACCAAGAAAACTAAATATATTTTAACAGGTGAAACTTGCTGACCAGGATGACAAATCCAACTGAAAAATATTTAGAACTTACTAAACCAGCAGCAGTTTTCTGCCAGTTTCAGTCTCCATGTGCAGATTCAATGAGCTTTAGCTCATGATGTTAACTTAGGAGAATTTATTAAATTACCTTCAGTTTTTAGAGTCAATCTTATTCACAATCCCTATTCTGTCAAGTTTACCTTTGAAAACAGTTTAGTTATGTATTTTATATTGGTTACCATGGAAGGGATTTCTCAGTGCTAAGCTAATACATTTTTATGGATGCTGAAGTCATCTTGTAGTTGTCAAGGCTATAATAACAAATTAAAACAGTGCTAATAAGTAAATCCACAGAAAATGTGGCCTATAATATAGTGCTTTATATTTGTAAACTCTTGTCCCAGATGAACTAATTTTAATGCAATATGAAAGGTCGGAAATAAGGGACAAATTTGCCTCTACAGAAAGAGGACAGTGTGCTAATAGACTTACTAATAGACCCATGGCAGTGGTCAGGCCTTCAAGAGCATTTTCTCTCCTTGTTCATGGCAAAATTTAGTCCATCCATGAAGTAGCTAGAGGATTTTCTAAAATTTCAGAAACTACATTTTTTTTCTCAGAAAATCCTTAGACATCCTTATCTGTATTTTCTTGGTGATTTTTGGTGGTCCTTTGACAAAACCTTTCCCTAGGCTATTAAATGGAATTCTGATTTTTCTATCTGCTCATCTTGCTGTTCACACATGTATCTGATGTCTTGCTCCACACCGGCTGTCTTTCTGGCCAGAAGAGCATAAAGGTAGTTTTATACCAATTTTACTGGGGCTCCAGGCACCCTTGCGCACAGAACAACTTGACACCTGCTCCAAAGTGGACTGGGTCCAAACAGCCTTTCCACAAGCCAAAGACCACCTTAGTACCTCAGCACACTGTAGCCACCATAGGATAAGATTGCCAGCTTTGTTCCACCTGTTTCTAAGCCAGCTAGGAGAGAGAATTTCCAGGTGCCTGAAGACATTGATAAAGTGTAAAAGGTAGGCTATGGTGGGTTGTCATGGCCATTGATGGGAATGAGTTCTTTTTGTGGTACCATTTTTCAGCTTTTGTCTTGGCATAGTCCTGGTCATCAGTCTAAAACGAACACTCACAGTGCTGTTTTCCCATCATTTTTTTACCTGATCTAGTTGTCCTTCTCTAAAAGTGCCATTGTCAGAAACCATTAACTGCAAAATTATTATATAAAAACTTCACCAATCATAGTTTCATGAAGATGATCCAGTCTTTAAATCTTAATTGAGGAATAAATCATTGCAAAGTTTAGCAATCTCCTTGTAAAGTATACTCAGTGATGGGAAAAATGGGATAAGTTTTCAACTCTTTTCTCAGGTATTTCATCAAAAGAATGTAAAAAGAGTAATAAAGCAAGGAAGGCATGAAACAGCCTGAAACTAATGAGAAATGCTTGGTTATGATTCACCTCTGCTACAACATTAGAAATGAGGCAAAAATTAGCCCCTATATCATTGTCTGCATGCAAAGGCCAGCTGCCAGATAAAGACTTTTTATCTTCAAATTTCCTGTCAAGAATATGTAGCAGTGTTAGAAGTTGGAAACTATTTGTTTCCACAAAATATTAATTAAATCTTGCTAAAATCAGAAATAGATTTAGAGGCCATTTATTTATAAAACTTCCTGAGGAAGAACCCACAGTGGGATATCTGCACACAACAGAGGATTCCTTCTAGTTTTCACCCTTTTTCACTACTGTCACTTGTGTAAAATGTTGATTTTAATGATATGATTACTGTGCTACTTTAAACTTGAAAAAGTCAGAAAGAAATAGTGTGTCCTTCACACTGAATACCGAATAAGTAAACTCAAAAAACCAGCAAGAGGTAAACAGCTAACATCAACTAATGCAGTGAGAATGTGTCATAAAAATCTAATGTCTTTCTTACATTTAGGTGTGGTAATAATTTTATTAATGCAAGATAAAGCTTTTCACATCAAAGCAGGTAAGTATGAATAGCAAATTAATCTGTATTCAGTAAGGAGCCCAATTCTCTTACACTACAGTGATGGCAAATTTATATACTTTAATTGCACTAATGTGAAAGACTCATTGACCCCAATCCTAGATTTTTCCACTTTCCTCAAGAACACAGAAATATTTGCCTTGTACTTTTGCCACCTGTTTAAAGGTATTATATCTTCAAAAATATTATTTCTGTAGAGATCAGAATGCAAAAATACTTGAAGAAAGGAGCTAGGCCTAATATCTACCCATACTCTTTTTTCTCATGAAATGATTTTTACTACTAAGAATGTTAGTGGGCAATTTGGAACTCTAAACTCCACTTAAAATACAGAAAAAGGCATACAATAAATCTTGCATGTAGAAATTCCCAAATTTTAGTCCTGATATCTACATTTACTTCTGCTCATCAAGTCATTGAGATCCAAGGTTGCCTAATTAATTGAAATTTCTTGGCATCCACATACCCAGCAGACAGTCCTAACTACCCTCACTGGAGATGCGAGCACCTGGCACTCCATCCTCACAGGGTGAAGTGCCTTGTCACAAGCCACAAGTCAGGATGACACTCTCTTGCATGACCTAATCAGAAGACAGCAACATGATTACAAATATACAAAATTTTGAAATAATTTAGATTTTGCAATCATGTCTAGTCAAGCTCAATGAAAGTAGAGGGGAAATAATATCTTTTAGTTGCATTTTCTCCATTGTATCATCCACTCCCTGCTGTCCTGCCCTGGCTGGCAATGCCAACATGTGCACTGTTTTCAAGAAGTTACATTTCAGGATATGAAGGTCTTCCCCTTTTTTATTATTGTATTTGGTCCAGCTGAGATGGAATTCATTTTCCCACAGCAGCCTTCACAGTGCTGTGCTTTGCATTGGTAGCTAGAGACACGTTGATAACACAGCAGTCATTTATCAAGGCTATCTCTCTAACTTTCCTCCCTCCCTCACCAGCATGCTGGGTATGAGCAAGATCTTGTGAGGGGACAGAGCCAGGACAGCTGACCCAAACTGACCAAAGGGATATCCTGTACCATATGATGTCTGCTCAGCAATAAAACCTAAGAGAAAGGCATGAGAGTGTGCACTTTTTTATGACATTTTTGTTCTGGAGAAACTGCTACATTTACTGAAGCCCAGCTTCCCAAAAAGTGCTTGGTTATGACCTGAGAATAAATCTTTTGTTTGTAGGCACTGGTATTGTACACTCCGGCGCCACAGGGCACAGAACCCATCTGCATCTTGAATGATAGTCATGAAAAGAAGCAAGGTTGAAGTACCTGAACAGGAGATTCAGTTTTGGGGAATAAAATGCCAGGATGGATGCCATCATGTGCCTATGGCTGTAGTCAGCAACACAGAAACTATGCCTGCCCAGAAATCCTGGAAGAGATCATAGACTGGCCAGAAAGTAGAAATACCTATCCTGCCTCGACAGTGCAAACACAAAGGAGGGAAGAAGAAGGGCTGCCAGCAACAAGTTTTCTGACAGCTTTTACTCCTGTATATTGATCTGTACACTGTAGAATTAAAAGCCTTTTTTACTTCCTATGACATAGGAAGCATGCATAGAATGATTTACTAAAACCTAAGCAAAACTGTCCTTAAATGGGTTGTACGGCTAATTCAGCTTTGTTGCTAATTTATTAACTTCAGTTTTATTTCACAAGTTAGATTAGGTTTTAATTTTTTAGAAATTTCAGAAGGATGAATGGCAGAAAAAAAGTGGGTATGATGTGCCATTCCAAATTACCTATTACAAGTCCAATTCTAGAATTTTTTTTTTTAGAAAAAGGTAGCGCATCTTAGAAAGACTCTTTTTTTGACAGTTAGAGTCTGAAAGATTTCTCTCCACAATCATTAAGAAAATACCAATATCCTTCACAGTGTACAGTATAATTAGTATGATTGACATCTAGTCCTTTAAGTGCAAATAGTATGCAGAGAACTCTGAAGCAGTTTGTACTGAGGTAGTGCAAGTTGCTGTGGAAATTTGTTCATAAGTTCCTATATTTCCTACAATTTAAAAGGCAGATTTCCACCGTGAGAGGCGACTTATCTTAATCAGCTTGGGTATCATGTTCTATTCAAGATAAAGTGTGTTACTGAAATAACTTGTCAGTGAAATGTACTTATTGTGCCATTATATCAACATTATTTTAACATAATGTGAGCCTATGCTCAATACAATGACAGCTTCCTGAAAGACAAAAAGCAGAGAAATCCCAGGAAAACCTCTAACTATCATTAAAGAATCTCACGTCTACATACTTCAGTTTTCCTATCTCTTTTTCTTTTTCTGTAGGTTGTGACCTCATCCCAGTCCAGTATCTCAGATGGGGTGATCCAGAACCAATTGCAGCCGTTGTTTTTGCATGCCTGGGTCTGTTGGCCACGCTGTTTGTTACCATCGTATTCATAATGTACCGTGATACTCCAGTGGTCAAGTCATCCAGCCGAGAACTTTGCTACATCATTCTGGCCGGCATCTGCTTGGGTTACTTGTGCACTTTCTGTCTGATTGCAAAACCTCAACAGATTTACTGTTACCTTCAGCGAATTGGCATTGGCCTCTCGCCGGCTATGAGTTATTCTGCTCTAGTAACTAAAACCAACCGCATTGCAAGAATCCTGGCAGGAAGCAAGAAGAAAATTTGTACAAAGAAACCTAGGTTCATGAGTGCCTGCGCCCAGCTGGTTATTGCATTTGTCTTGATATGTATACAATTAGGCATCATAGTTGCCCTCTTTATAATGGAGCCACCAGATATAATGCATGATTACCCAAGCATCCGAGAGGTCTACCTGATTTGCAACACCACCAACTTGGGTGTTGTGACTCCCCTTGGATATAATGGGCTACTAATTTTGAGCTGCACCTTTTATGCATTTAAGACAAGAAATGTCCCAGCTAATTTCAATGAAGCAAAATATATTGCCTTCACCATGTATACCACCTGCATCATTTGGCTGGCTTTTGTGCCAATATATTTTGGAAGTAACTACAAGATAATCACCATGTGTTTCTCAGTGAGTCTGAGTGCCACAGTGGCCCTTGGCTGTATGTTTGTGCCCAAGGTCTACATCATCCTGGCCAAGCCAGAGAGGAATGTGCGCAGTGCATTCACCACATCTACCGTAGTCCGCATGCACGTAGGGGATGGAAAGTCATCTTCGGCCGCCAGCCGCTCCAGCAGCCTGGTGAACCTGTGGAAAAGAAGGGGATCATCTGGTGAAACACTTAGGTAAAGTTCTCTAATCTGGGAGTGTGGGAAGGCAATTATGATCTTCTGAGAGTTACTAATAGTGGAAAGACAAAGGGAAGTGTGCTAACTTCCTTTGCCTCTGCACTGGGAGTGGAATGAGTCCTCTGTCACACACCTGCAAGTTTTGGGTTTGATTTAGTCAAAATGCTATGCAAAAACAGGGGACAAAGCAACGGGAAAACAAAGTTGGAAGTACTGGCTGTGACTACTGTACATGAATCTAGGGAGAAAAAACAAGATTGTGGGAGGAAAAAAATCCAAGAGAATGAGAAATACAACTCATTACCTTGTCCAGAATGCACCCATTTACAATCTCTTATCCTTAAATGAACTTCATAGTGTCTGTATTTTGCCTCTAGTGACAGCAGTAAGACAACAGGGTTGCTGCTAGAGCTCCATAATCGAGGTTGAGTGTTAAACACAAGCGTCATCGTGAGCAGCCACTCTAAGGCGTCTGAGGGTTTGTTCTGTATGACTCTTCTGTTACACCTTTTATCTCCTGTTCCCTTGATTTTTCTTTTTTTAACTATCTCTTGCTAATTTCTTTCTTTTTGTCCTCATCTATCTTCTCTTCCTTACCTTTTTCTGTAAACATCCTCCTAGCTCTAACAGATTCAGCTGCTCACAGGCCCTGCTCTGTCTATCCTCCCTGCCACTGAACAGACACTCCCTTACGAGATATTTCTTTGTTTCTTCCCAAGGTGTTATTTGAATTCAGCAATCATGAAGACAACTTGTATGTTCGATTTATAAAAATAACCTCAAGTGAACACTAAAGAGAAAGGAGAGCTCTGGAGTGGAAACTGACCTGCTCCATAGACAGAACCTGTAGGTGTGCACCCTGTCCAGTGGTTGATTTTCATCCTTTGATCTGTTCACTTTTGGTATAGGTGCTGTGAGGATATTTTAGGTCATTTAACTGCTAGCATAAACAAAATTTCTGTCAATATGAAACTGCAAAGAAGCAATTTTGTCATTCCTCAGCATGTATGTCTAGCCTGGAAGTGACATGTAGCTAGATTATTCTCCTCACTGAAATACACGTGGATTTTAGGAGTGATAATATGAATATTTCCAGACATGTCAGTGTTCACAACTGCAGTTTGCCTGGAACAAGGACAATTTGTACTTCCATTTATGTGTGAAACACAATTTTGACCTGAGGGAGAACTTTATTAGAAATACCTGCAGGATATATTATGCCAAAGTGATTATTTTTTTGCCAGAATATTACTAATGATTCTCTTTCAGAGATTTTGAAGTGGTAGAAAAATGGCCAGTCTATTATGAGATATTTTATACTTATCATCAGTTAATGATGGTTTTTTTTTTCCCCAGTTCCTTTCCAGGTGCAGAGTAGGACGATATTTTCAAATGATCAATCATTTTTCAGATTAAGTGATGGTTACCTGAAATATCCTTTTCTGCAACTTCTGTCTCTATGTATAAATGACCTGAGGTATTTGAATTAGAAGCCCTATAGCAACTTTCAGGACTGTTAAAAGAGTCATTCTTCAAAAGATGTCTTCACTAGATGGCATTCTTCTTTGGGATCATTAATGTTTTCCCTCCCTTTTGCTGCAGAACTCATTTACCACCTTGCAAACTTTTTACTCAACAAGATGAAGTTATAGATAACAGAAACATCTTGGGCTTGGCAAGGAATTTTTTTGTCATCCATTTAGGTCTGGTTTGGGAAGACATTACTCCAAAATCTTTGTTTTGTTCTGAAAAGAGAAAAAGCACACCCCATTATTAAATATTCTAAAGGACAGGATTCATTTTCTTCTTTTTGAGGACTCTCTTTTCATTTCCTTATATTCCTCAGTGCGTAGATAATATCTGCAGTAGGGAAATATTAGCAGACTATAATAGATCACCATCAACAAAGACTTCTTTTTCAATAGCACTTGGGAATTACTTCAATGCAAAAGAGCTTTGAGGTGTCCAGTATGTGTGTGAAGGGATGAAAATGGCAGCAGAAAGATGATACACTGACATATTTACCTGTATACAAAGAACTTGAACTTTGCATTTGAAACTTGGAGAAAAACTTATATGTCATCAGTGGTGTTCATCAAAGCACAAAATGGTAACAAAGGTCCTCCTGATACATGTGTCTAAATCCCCAGCCAGTTAAACTGTGATAATGCCACTGAGTTTAGTAGCGCTCAGTCAGCATCCAAGAGCAAAATGATTCCATCGATCCTGGAATATTCTCTCTAATCAATGTCAATTTGATTACATGAAAGAGAGTCCTAAAAGGTGATGAGTACATTTAAAATGGCACTCAGGACTTCAGTTAGGTCTGGTATAATTTCCAAGAAAGAACTGAAAACCACTGTCACTTCAGCTCCATTTAGTGTAGAAAATGAGCAAAGTTCCACCATTTTATTTAATAATCAAATATTTCTTTGAAAAAATCTGGTTACACAAAGCAATAGGTTTCAAGGTATTACTCGGTACAGTGCTCAAAAGATTGTTTGGATAATTATTTGAGTAAACATCAAAATATGTGGAATCAAAGGAAATATGCAGTAGAACTTCATGACATCATTTAAATAGCTCAGAGGGGTTTTATTTTAAAGAGAGTGAGTCACTGTTGAATTTTAAAGAAACATGCTATTTAAGTCACCAGCGCATAGAGGGGCCTCTATCATTAGCATTTTGCTTCTTGACACTAATTTATAGCACAGTGTAGTATTGCATCAAATCATTGTCAAACAGATAATGCCAACACGCCATTCAGAGCTTTCACATCAGCCACAAAATGACAGATAACAAGACTCCTTTTGCCTAAATAAAGCAATGCATCTGTTACAGTCCTAAATGACTTTTTGCACGGGATGTTTTTCAATTGAGAAAACTCAAGCAAGCTGTGATTGTGTGCTGGAATGAATTTTCGCATACTGAAATATGTAGAAGGAGAGAGTATAACTATTCATTACCCAGTGAAATGAAAACCATTTCATGTAGGCTATTGTGATTCATCAGTACTCACCAAGATATTCTGCCCTCATTTAAAGCAGGGCTAACAAACCTGACATTATCAGAAATGACTTCACAAAGGAGAGTACTAAATGGCTGGAGTCAAAGGTGGTGTTGAGAGTCATCTGGAACTTCTGATTCCAGTCATCTTACCAGTTAGTTTTGTAAAGACTAGGAAGGCCATAAATACACTGAGTAAATCTTACCTGAGGTACCAGGAATTATTATTACACATGCTACACAGCCTTTTTGCAAGGGTAGAAAATACAGGGCTAATTTATCCTCTCCTCACTCTCAAATAACTCGTTATTCCATGCAAGATAAAGGCTGAATATTTCTACTGCAAAGGCTGCTATTATGATATTTCTATTATGATATTTCTAGTCAGGACTGCATATCAAAGGGTCTCAGTCATGCTACCCTGACCTGGAGAATAGTGCAGGGGGTCAAAACCTCCTCTTAGCTTTCTAATATCATTGCCCTGAATTTCGCACAAAAAATTAACCACTAGTTGTTTATATATTCTGGAAGGTGTATTTAAATGGGCCAAAGTACACATGCTCCATTTTCCAAGATTCACATTCATCCCTCCACAACTACCTGAAGAACGGCAAGATTTCTTGCCTTTAAAGCAGGTAATAAACTGTTCTGAGCAACTGGCAAAGTATTAAAAACCTCCCTAAATACTGTCTTTCACATATATAAATGCTATCTAAGTCTTTAAAATCCTACTGGTATTTTTATCAAAACTGAGAAGTCTATAGATGCCCAGTACAAGCCAAAAGTACCCTTCTGAAACAAAACAAGACATTATCATCTTTTTATTGAGTAACTAAGCCAGAAGGCTGAGCAGCACTTTAAATCTGCAACCCAAGCAGGTAGCTATGATCATTCTAAAGGAAAGAATAAACATCATCTAAGGCAGATGATGTTAGGTATATTCAAGATACACTGACTGTGTTTTGTGCCTAATTACTCCACACAGCTGTGAATAGCACGATCCTAGACAACAGAAGAACTATGCACATGAATTTCTGCTCCTTATCATAGACATGTCTGTCACAAACCTATTTGAGACTAAAGCTTAATAACTTGGTATGGCAGTGATACTTTATTCTACTTGCATTTACTATGTGATGAAGTATTTTCTTAATATTTAAGCATAAGCTCTGTCAAACGAAACAGATTACTCATCTGTTTTTTAATGTATTATCTTGTCCACATAAGAAGTTTGTCCTGCACTGTATGATTACAGAACTGAGCATTGCTCTGTATGCATATTCAGAAGTGATAGTACTGACAGCTTTCATCCAGGGCTGGGAAGCCCTTGTTTTAGTGAGCCAAACTCAACATTAGGGGAACCAGAAAATTTTTATTATATAAATCACCATCATTTTGTTTTATCTTACTAAACTTAAAGAAAGATGCTCGCACATCCACCTCAGAATCAGGTTTCTCCCTCTCAAGTGCTACACTGGTACATCAGAAAAAGCCATCAGCTGCCTGGACTCACACACCGTTAATTGCCATTCCATTCCTCCTATGAAGAAAACATAGTAAGCAAGGCAGATTTTTTTTTCCACTGAATTGCATTCAGTCCTGGACCACCAGTGTCTAATTTAGAGTATAATTAGACATCAGGGAGTCCCAAACTGTGCCATAAGGAAATATTTTGTAGAGAGGTGTCTACCATCACACTGCATGCTCTGTTTCTGCAAGGAACAGCTTTTTTCTCCCTTCTCTATTCTCTTTTCCTGCTTATGATTGACTATAGCTATTTCATTATCATTCAAGCAGGAGCTATTTTGGATGAAAAAATAAGGAAATATGCTTGGATCAGCCTATAGCTGCCATTCATGGTTAGAAATATTCCAGTCTAAGTATTATATCATGCATCTACAGGCCATATTTCAGCACTGAAATCTTGGGATGAGCTTTTTCAGAAGTCAGAATTGAAGTTTCTCAAAAAGTCCACTCTTTTTTCCACAAGAAAGTTTTTAAACAGTATTTTTAATGTTGAATATGATTGAAATCCATATAAAGTACTGAAAAAGACCAAGTGAATCAAAAATGTTAAAACTTCAAGGTTTCACTACTGCTATGCTGCATTATAAAGTCAGTCCTGGGAAGACATTGATTTTCCAGAAAAATGGGAATCCCCATCAGAATAAACTTCTGCCACAGTTACACACACCATGCCAAGGTCCCCGAGATGCAATCCATATAATTTCCATTGTCCAGGTATCAACTTTTCACCGGCTGAAAGCCACATACATGAGTAAGCAGATAGGTTTGAAGTCATGACCATCAAGCTGTGATCAAATTATTTTAGACTATGTGTGTGCATTATCAGAATGAGGATTTCAAACGTAAATGGGAAAGATTCAAATTCCCTATGCCTCAGCAACTTGCCTAATATATGAAACAGGCCTGTTTGTTTGATGCAGAGCTTTTAGTTCTGTAAAGAAGATGGAGTACAAGAAAAACTGGGAGATTTTTGTGGAAAGCTGAAGCTGGTTTTCGTTCCTCGTGTGCTGACTCAGTGAGAAAGATACTGATCCTGAGTTTCTGCCAAAGCATATCCTATTGAGACACATTTTTATAGTGCAAGTGCCAGTTTTGTCCTCATATATATGCAGCTTGAACAATTTTTCTGACACATTTTGAACCATGATAAAAGAACACTACACCTCACTTCCAAACTAATTCTTAAAAACTTTTTACTTACTAGACTTATCCAGAACACAGCCTATAGATTCATACTCAAAATTTTCCCTTCAACCAAAGGGCTGAAGATACTCCTGGTGATCTGACTGGTCATAAAGTACACTAAGACTAACACTCCATCAGGTCCATTGCCTGGAAAAACAGGGCAAAACACATCTTTACTAAACTCTAGACTAACAGTCACAGATTTCAAAAAGTCATCAGTTTCAAAAGCCATCAGTTCTGCAGCTTCTGCTGGTATTTGAACTGATTTAAACATGGAAACCATGAAACTGAATAGAGAAGAGGTTTTAACCCCACAAGACTGAGCTCAAGACTAATGCATAACCAACATGTTGTATGGTGCAATGTCAGCAGCTGGTGATGTATGACAGCGTGGATTGCTTTCCTACTGGAACTGGGTGGAGTCATTCTGTCATGTATAAAATAAACACTGATGGGGAAAAAAAAAAAAAAAAAAGAAAGAAAAATTTGGAAAAAAAGAGTTACCTTCTAGCCTGGTGAAAAGTAAAATGATTTTTAATGTCAGTCAGTGGCAGCAGAGAGGTTCCAGCCCACCTGATTCATACCCCATCAGTCTATTATAATAGGCTAAAAGATCTATCCAATTCCAGTTTTATTTCACCATGAGAAAAAAAAA
>WBMY01005592.1:1465067-1495359 GCA_013397315.1 Donacobius atricapilla | reverse complement strand
GAAAAAAAAAGAAAAAGAAGAAAAAAATGTGGGGGACATTATTTGAAATCCTGAAGTTTTTAGACTAAAGAAACAATTTAGAGGTGATTTTTAGTGTTTCTAATCAGCTCTTGTGTGTACAGAGAAATAATTGGGAGATTATCAGAGAACGTGAACTGGGAGAACTAATGCTTAAGAAATTATGTTCTAGAAATGACTGGCACCATCTTTGAACTGTAACAGTGACCAGCTTTTAGCCATTGCCCAACTCAATGCAATAAATCCTTGTGGAAACTGTAAACTAGAAAAGCTGCACAAAACAGGACCACATATTACTGTAGGGTAAAAGATGTCACAGAAAAATCATTGCATACCAAAAAAATAAGTTCATTTCTCCAGGTGCTCTTTAATGAGACCTTTGACTACAAATTGCACAGAAGTGGTTGATGGTAAAAAAGTGAGGGCTAAGCTTCTGACATGACAATGTAATTAGAGCAGACAAAAATTTACATGAGATGAAGGTTTGGCTCAACAAGTATTGCTCTTATTAAAAAAAAAAAAAAAAGAGAAAGAAAATCTAGGCATAGCGATACAAGATATTATTTGTTTGCTTCATAGCCTTGCTAAAATTGAATTTTGATACATGCAGGATAAAAAAAAATATTACTTTCTCTTCAGAGAAATTCATTATCCTTTTGATGGATTAGTCTGCATTTATTAATTAATCAGTTCCCAAATAGTTCATTTGGAGCTATTTTAATCTAATATGCTACAAAAATTTGGATTGAGAGATTGCTGAATTATTTGAGTCCTTCGCTTTTCGCTTAATAATTTAGTCTTGGTGTCCTTTTGGACAAGCTTAATACTGTGATTAATTAAACTTCAAATACTCTGAAATGATTGAAGAATATTTTATAAAACTCAGTGAAAGGTATAACTGGAAGCTTTTGATAAATTGCTGCTAAAACATTCCATCTGTATAATGAATTTATACTCTTGAATGACCTTATTGAAATGTTTTTTTGTGTAGTGTTAGTGTTGTTGTTTTGAATTTTCCCCTCAAATTTAATTAAAATATTGATTGTTTAATTGATTGATTGATTGATATAATTTTTGACTGCATTAACTGAGCACATGTCTTCAAGCCTAATATTTGGCATTATTTATATTAAGACACTGTTGCCACCATTTTGAAACAAATATCATAGCTGAAGACTGTAAATTAAATACATTGTGAACAGTTCCCTGCCTACTGTTACCTACATATGCTTTAGGTTGCAGAATGAAGTCTTGCTACTGTAATGCAAAAAAGAAAAGGAAGGAACAGTGAAGATGGAAGCCAACAGTTCTATATTTATTTAGGGAAAGAAGAATTTCTTTTTTTAATAGCAGTGTTTATCCCTTTTCTTTTTTTTTTTTTTTTTTCATCTTCAACCCTGTTGCTCAAAATTCTGGAGACAAATTAACGGCACCATAAACTATATCACTACTGTCCTTATCACACATGCTGGAGAGCACTCAGAGAAGCCATGCAGATGGTCTCATGTTCATTAGCATGCACAATGTAGGTCCTGGCTATGAGGTTTGTCTTCCACAGGAACTTCTACTTCTTTCTACAGCAAACTTTGATAAAAACTGATGTTGTAATCAATCTGTTGCACCTTAATTAATCTGATAGACAGAAGAGTAGGACATGCACCCTCCTCCTTCCAAGGTCCACCAAGTCATAAAGCAGTCAGGCACTGTAGGAACACCTGTATGAATGATAATGAATAGTATTTGTACTTGTATCCTGAATGGTGATGTGTGCTGGTGGAAGACATGGCATTTCATCTGGCTGAGAGCTGTATTTGGTGACAGGAACCTTTTCATGACTAACTGAAAATTAGGGCAGATGTCTGCTAAAATATATAAACATTCCATATGTTTATATGATATAACTATTTTAATTTGGTGTAGTTTTGATTATAACATTATATATTGGACGTTTATATAGGTAAGACTCTACTGTATGAAAATCCTGTACAATTGTTTGTCCAACATTTCAGGAAAAACCTTTCTGGAACAAGGGAATTAAACAGACTGGTAATATATTGCTATCAGTCTAATCTTTCCTTGAGCAAGGATAATGCTTTGCATATCATTCCAACAAAAACAGCATTTTTAATTCACCAGCTGCAATTACATATGATTGCTTAATTAGAATAAGCTTTTTTAAAAAAAGTAAAATATTATGCTGCACTTGAAAAAAAAATAAATTGTAAGTTTGGCTCTAAAGCAATTTTACTTGCTGAAATTGTGCTAATAAGCAAGTAATGTTTATATGTTGATTTTTATAAAAATGAAAAGAGCGGCATGCTTAATAATATACAATTTATTTTAGCCATTACATAAATGGGGAAATTTCACACAATAAACAGAGAACCTTTCAAAATATTCAGTGCAATATGCTGCAACTTCTAGATAGCATGACCAATCTCATGGAATCAATTTTCAAGAACATAGTATGTTTGTAGTTCAAAGCAGCCCCTACAGTAAAAACACTAAGTATTTTTCATATTCCATTCTTTAGCATTTATGCAGAAATCTTTAAACTTTTATTATCTTACCTGATCTAATGGTTAGCTTTCACTGTGCTGCTATGAAATGTAAGTTCTTTATCATTTCTTAATATCAAGACCAAGGAATATTGCAGGTGAAATATACTGCTTGTATGTAAGTTAACAGTGTCAAGCACACATTGGGTTCTCAATAATTAATAACACTTCTTCATGGCAGAAGATTGCATTTGAAATAGGAATTGATGACAGATCTCCATCTTCAACACCATAAATTACCTTTGATTTGAATTTTAAAAACCTAAAGATACCTGAGATATCCTCAATTAGTTAAACTTTTTCATTGAAAAAGAGAAAAAACCCCTTATGTCAAAGCGTAAAACCCAGTCTATAATTGCTCATATTTTTTTTTTATTTTCAGAGAGCAGATTGTTTGAAAAAACTACTTTTTGCTATTGTAAGCTCTTGTCTTTTGAGAATTTTCTCAAAATGTGTAGTGTGGAAATTTTAACAGAACCTGGGCATTACCAGCCACATTCTATCCATAGATTATTTTTCAAGGATTCAACAATTTCTTTGACAAAAATATTCACTACTGTAGGCTATGACACAACATCTAGATCTGGCCTGTCAACATCCTCCAGATAGGGGATGTACAGTCATACAAAATGTACTGCTGACCAAGGTATCCAACACCTTCTGGATGGAAACTGGGAAAAAGCAGAGGTACAAGGGGCCATGAACAAAGATGTGTGTCACTAACACGAAGTCAGGACCACCAGGATACCAGCAGCTGGATCTACTGTGAAGGCATGGTCTAAAAAACCTCATGTCTAGAGACTTGTCAGAGCAGAAAAAAAAAACAAAACAAAACAAAAATTATGTAGGGATCTACACATACATAAAAGTTAATTTCTACAGATTTTAGTGAATCACTACTTATCTCATTCAGGATGATGATACCCATATTCCCCCTTTGTTTCCCATAGTATCCATTAATATATATACAAGAGGAGTTTTGTTGGAAGGTGAAGAAGGCCAGAGACAAGTCTAGAAGTCCTTCAAACCTGAGCAGTCTTGCTGGTGTTTCCTACCATATATAACATGTGCATTGACTTCCCTAAAAATCAAGGCAGTACAGTCATGGTTTCTCAGCCCAGGAGTTTCTTTCTCTCTAGTGAGGCTCTCTGGAGAGAGCAGAGCACTGCTGTGTAAGATAGAGTGGTGTGACCAAGCATTTGGCAAATGGATAAGCTCTGCAGTGACTGAGTTACTGGGAATTACTTCCCAAATTTCCTGTCACTGATCAACACTTATAAAACATAGTAGTGCTTATCATTAAATATTTTCCTTAAGAAAACTTGCTCCTGTGGAAAAAAAAAATTACATAGATCACAATTCTCCACTAAAAGATGTGAGAAAAACACTTTAAGATGACCCAAAATATTTTAAATCCTTTAACAAAATTAAGTAGCTGCCTTTCTGCACAAAAATCAAAGTCTTCTCTCTCTTTTCTAACCAATGTATAGTCTTGGAGTTGGAAAAAAAGAGAAAACATACTTGTTCTTGCAAATACTGCACACACAGTAGTGTTTTATGCCTCCTCCAAAATACCCAATTACTTTTCACGTTAGTATTTATGTCAACTGCAAAGAAACGCCTGAGGGTTTTCCCTCTCAACAGATTGGATCTTTTAAAGCAATCCTTGTTTTTAACAACCTGGAAGAGGACATTTTACTAATGCAAGATGTTCTGAGCCAAAGTAATTACCTGTGTCTGCTCTGAGAGCTGAAAACATTTTAAGCAGAAACTTTAGTGTGCCTTTCCAGAATAGTCATTCAAAGAATTTTGCAGCTTCCTTCCAACAGTTAGATGCACTTTCCACACCAGCAGGATTGATTAGAGTTTGGTCACTGTTTTCATAATTACATGGACATTTAGCATTGAATGAATGGTAGTGTAGCAGTTACTATGGCTCAAGACTTTGAGGTTTAATGAGACAATGTCTTGTTTCTGATGGTGCATTTGCTCTTGAGTGGATGGATAAACTTGAGAGATTCATAGCAGTGCCTCTGCAGATTTTCATGGAAGTGAAATTTATGCTATTATGAAATGGACGGTTGTGGGGGTTCATTTATCTGGATCACATCCATCCTAACTTGGGGTTCTTCAGGATGGGGTTACCAAGGACATTCACCTCTTGTTTCTTTTTGTTGGCTACTTTATAGAATCCTGCTTATTGTGAGCATTTACAGTCTTCCTAGTTTTGATTTTTTCCCTGTGCCTTTCTAGACAAAATATCTCTTTTGGTTATTTAGTCTAAACATAACTGTGTTTCCATCCTGCTCCTCCCAAATTCTACTTTCTTTGATGTCTAACACCTTCACTACAAATTTCTTTCCTTTTCTTTCCTGTGAAGTTTCTACACATTCTTTTCTCTCTCCTCTTTTTCTCTGGCTATCCCAATTAATTTTGTATGAATCAGTTTTTCTTCATTTGTATTTTTCAGTAAATTTATCTACTCTCTAAGCCCATCCACTTTTTCCTCTGCTCTAGGAATGAACTTCCATTTAGTACAAATGTGTCGTGTGCGAGTTTCGTGCCTATCTGGGAGCACTACATATACCCCACTCCGGACTGTCTTAAAACCTTGGTAGCCAGTCTGCAAAATTGCTGTTGTTCCTCCTTTCAGTAAGGTTATACTTTGTAAAACAAAGTACTTTGCACTTATACACCTCATTTTACTGTCTCTGGCTCACTCTCAGATTCACTAAGCTCCTTCATCGGTGTTTTATGCATTTGAGGGTCTACTACAACTGCATCCAATATTTAGTTCACTTTCCCTGTACTCAGGTTCTTTCTATTTTACAGGGTAATTCTCTTCAATGTACTTTTGTTATCTAGATCAGATTAATGAATGAGAAACAAAAAAAAGTCCATTGTTCTGTGATTTTTAACAGTGTCAAGTGCACAAGTTTCCTCACAGAAATGTGTTAAAAGCCCACAGTGCAGCTTATAGGATTCGAGGGTGGGATATCGCAATCTCTTTGAGAAGACACGTGCAGGTGTTTTGCCCAAATTTTTCTTAAAGGACTTGAACAGGTATTTCAACCCCTAGCTCAAGAATTTGTACGATTAGGGTGAAGCTCACTGCTGGGAGGAGAGACAGTATGAAACCCCTACATTACTCACATTCCAGCTGAGTGTTCAGTGAGTAAACAATGACCAGGTCTTCTCTTGTATCCCATCCATGAATTAATTAGATGATTAAGTATTAAACTGTTTATCCAAATGATTTTTTTTTCATTGAAGTGTGAGGTCTTGTACATAAAACATGCATAGTACTGCACTGCGTTCTAGGTTTGGGGTTTATCTCACTTGATTTTATGTCTAGATGTCAGTAAGTCATCTAACTTCTATTTGTTGCCAGTGGAGAGAGGAAGTCCCATTCACAATAGGAACTTTGAGGCCACACAAATTTTACCCAACAAATCCACTACACTGGTGCTTGCTTTTTAAAGTGGAAGAAGGCACGCATGTATTAAAGAGATGTGGGATCAGGGAAATAAGTTAGGATTGACAACATGGCCACCAACTGATTTCCCACTGATTCTTAAGTGTTGTTTCCCTTAAACTGTTTCTAACTGTTTTGGTCTAACTCCAAAAAATATTAAGTGTTAGCATGTTATTTATTCTGTAAAACTATTTAGCTCCTCCTATGTAGAGACATAGATATAAATATATATAAAGAAAATGGTGAGCACCTGTCCTGCATAACCCTGTTTGCTTTAACACAGGTCTGGGGTTTTATGCAGTTTTTCCACCACTTCCACAGCTGCTTTGCACTCTTCTCCACCACTGCCACAGTAACATTCACGTGCATGGCCCTTTGCACAGCAGCTGTCAAAGAAAGCTGAGCACACAATCACTTCTCTCTGTTTGCTCCTGTTGTTGTCGTGATTTATTAGGTACAAAGGCAGGAGACTGGCCCCCCCGCACAAGTCGGAAATAGAGTGTTTCACCCCAAAAGGGAGTATGGGGAATGGTGGGCGAGCTACAATGACCAGGTAAGCAAAAAGCAAGTGGCCTTAGGTCAGTGTGATATGTCTGTGAACAGGAGGAGCAGCCCTGGATAATTCCAGGCTAGATCCTCTGTCTGTAATTCCTGTGTGTCCCATAAAGTATGTTTAGAAAAGGAGAAAAAAAACCAAACAAACAACAACAAAAAAAAAAAACACCAAACAAAAAAAAAAACACGTTGCCACTGCTGATTTCTGTGTTCCATCTGACTACCAAAAAAACCCTGCACCATGTTCATTCCAGTGACCTGAACCACATGTCCTTTGTGATGTTATTGTAATATGGTGCTTTGGGGAGGAGAAATCTTACATGTGACTCAGTACGCCAGTCAGGCAGATGGAAAGAAGCAGCATTCAAACCTGGAGTAAGGGTAGGTCTGCTACATACTAGGAATTTCATTGTGTCTAGCCAAAAGAACTTCTTAAAAGGGCAGAGAAAAACTGATTAATGAAAACATATGCAATTTGAAAATGTTGGTTCTTCTCGATCAAAATATCTTATAGAAAAGTGCTGAATTTTACAGTAGCTTTAAGTAAAGGTTTCAAAGTAATTTTAAATACAGTTTAAAGCATCTTTTTCATAACATTCTTCATTTAATTCATATCCTTATTTTCATTTTTATCACTATATTTTGCATGACCTTAAGCACTAACATTATAATTTAATGTCATGCAAATATCAAATACTAGATTTTTTTCAATGTTACTGGGATTAACTGCTTTAGGATGGCCATTTTGATGTTTTTCTATTGAAATATTTCAAATTACTTAATTCTGTGAAATACATGGAGATTTCAGCAACCTACCCATTTTGAGTCCAGCCACATTTCCAAAAGTTGAACTCCCCCATGGGACAGAAATTTCTTTTCTCCATATATGTCCACTCATAAATGAATAAGCACATACATCCCAAAGATGGTTAGGCATCTTTCATGAAACAATGCTCTTAAGAAGCATTGTCATTGTGTTATGTTCTGCTAAGTGTAAAAACCATTTTACCATTTATTAAAAGATCTACTCATTCCTTATCAAGCCCTGTAGGATATTTATAAATGTAACCTTAGAGCACAGGGTGACCAAATTATACCATCACTTTTCCCAAGTGTTACATCCCTTGGGAAATTTTATCATTGCAGGAGGGTGTTCAGTGAGACACTTGCACAGTGCTATGCTTCCCTTGGGTACAGAATTCACACACATACACAGGGCCATCAACACTCATACCACATAGCACACACCTGAGGGCTCCTGCAGTTAAAATGCCACCAGAAACATTGATGGCTGAGTGTTGTACATTAAGTATATTTTTTTGTCAGCTGGAATGGTTTCTTGTCTATGTGTCATCTGTATTTTTTTTCTTACATTGCATTGCCTTCAGAAATATTTACTATTCATTTAAAAGCTCTCTGCAATATATACTGGAACTTTGAAGAGAGGAAAAGTACATTTAATTGTCCAACAACTGTATTTTGTTGTACACTATTCAGCTCTGTTTTACCTGGCTGTATATACACACTTGAAAAACTTCTTTTTTATATCTTCACAGTGAAGAATCTGTTTGCATTCCAGACTGTAATCGATCTGAGTCAAGTAGAGAGGAGAAAAAGCTTCCTGTTAAAGAGGATGCCCTAACAGTCAAAAAGACTGGAAACTGTGTCAGTCTAACAGTTCCACAGCAAGATTGTCAGCTGCAAGGCCTACCCAAACAGTTAAGAACACATCCTGCTTAACAGAGTGCAATTGCATTTGATGGCTGTGCTTTTTGTCTCCAGCCACAGTGTCCTGGCCAATGGTCCTTGTCCAATTTTGTGAGCTCAGCAGAGTTGCCATTGAATAGCCTGGCAATCTCCCAGAGAGAACTCAGACATTGCAAGACAGAAAGTAGGTACTGTTCTCCTGTCCCAGTAAGTATCAGACCAGTGCTAGAAGTCACTGAGATGAAGAGAAGATGGAAAAAGACAGATACAGGGGCCTGACCATTTGTGAATGACGAAAAAACTCATCCTCTCACAGGACAGAGGTCCCATGATACTGACCAAATCCCACTTACTGTCTTTCAGTCTAAATAATGCCATGCAATCCATACTGGGCAGCATTGTTCAGCTCATGTCCTGAAATCCCTCGTGCAACATTATATTCATGTTCCAACTCTAGTGTGGACATTTTCCACGTCAGGGCCTAACAATGCCTTTATATTAGTATTACAAGTGGCTTTGGATTTTTCAAGATGAAAAATGACATAAAAATAGAAGTAGTGGTTACATTATATGATGCCTTGTAAGGCTATTTCTAATTAGGGAAGTTATGACATCCTGCATCACCTGTGGGTATCATTCATATATATGATAAAATCAACCATGGATTGAGGTATTTTATGAAGCTTTCACAAAGCAGGCATCACAGCATCATTTCTTTTGCATTTCTCACATAATATATGCATTTTTGATTTGATTAAATGCAATGAAAAATAAAATGCTTAATAACTCACAGGAGTAATTTTCCTGCTGAAAAGTCCCATGTGCAAAAATCTTCTGTAAGTATCTATCAGGCATGTAACATTCCATTTGCAAACATGTAAAATTCCTCCAATTGCATGCTCTTTGTAGAAGATAGAAGTCAAATCAACTCTTGACTTTGGAGATACAGCTGGGAGAGTAATTTTTTTTGTTGGTTGATTGGTTGGCGGGTTTTTTGTTTCTGTGTGTGTGCTTTTTGTGTTTCTTCTTCTTCTTCTTGTGCACTGCTTGTACACTTGATTTCAGTGTCAGGTAAGGTAATGGTTTCTATTTTTCCCGGTTTCTATTTCATACCTTTAAAAATGAAAACAATCAAAAATTGTGTTGACCAAGTAACGCTGAAAACACCTTAAAGCATGTTCTACATCAGGAAGCAGAACTCAGAGTTCAAGAGGTGTCATTGTCCTTTCTCCATCCTGTGAATAGAATGCTCCAGGTGTAGCAGAGATCTGCTCAGAGGTGCTTGAAAGGGCATATTTCAGACAAAAAGCATAACACAGCTCTAGTTACCTTCAATAACAATCGCAATGAGGTCATGATAGGAGAGGAAAGAAGATACATCTCATACCAGAATCATTTTTGCATTTTGGATAATGATCACTGATGTACTAGAAATGTTTCATTCAGATACCACACCCTCCATTTCCCAATCTAACCAGGAATGCTGCTGAAGCAGTTGCCAGAATTAGCATCACTGGTGGCTGTACTGGGAGGTCACTGGCAAAGGTTTTGTCCATCAATTCTATCTCACTTTGTAGTTTTTTTTCATACTTACATATTAAAGTCACTCATATAAATGTCATCTGGGATTTTCATGAGGAAAGGAGGTATCAACAGATTACGATTTGTGGAGTAATATAAATAATTGGTCTTGCTATTCATAACAGAAAAATACTCTGAAAAATTGCAAAATGTTTATTTCTAGGACTCAGGACATGACAATTATTTTTTGCCCAGTATCATTTCTCTTTTCTGTTTTGCTGTCATTTATTTCCATAGAAAAAGCACTATGAGATTAATTTAAACTAAATAACTTGAGTGATATATCACTAGCAGGTTATTTGCATGCGGCAGAATTGTCTTTTACATAGGCAAACAATTACATAGGTGTGTAGAGGTTTTCTTAAAATGTCACGGTAGGACACGAAATACATTGACTCCATATGGTTGTCAGAAGAGAAAGAAGGCTTTATTTACAATTCCAACAGTTTCTTTTATAACATGCTGTGCTAAAAAGGTAAATTATTGGTCCATGGTACTGACACTTCTCTCCATTGGTTAAGAAGTAGGAAACAACACCTGGGGACAGTTGTTATGGGAAAGGGAACACTGTTTACTTAACTTGTGTTGAGGAATGGAGAGAGATGTTTTGAAAAGAGAAACTGTCGACTGCTTTCCCTTGGGAAAGGAGCTAGCAGTAGTTAGCAAGCTAAAATTCTCAGGCTCAGAAATATTGAGCCCACATTAAAAGATTTTAAAATTAGAGGAATAGCAACAACATGAAATGTTCCAGTGGTAGAATTGACCTAATTTAGACGTCTTTGGTTCTGCATCCAGTTATTCAGGTTGTCCTATATTTCTGGGGGAACCTATGACTTGATTTTCATAGTTGCATACTGAAGCTCACCACTTCTTCCACCTATTTCATTTCAGTGTTTTTAGCACGTTGCAAGGCACTTGCATTCTCCCAGGGATGGAGGACTTGAGTCACTACAAGCAAAAGGAATAATGATCTGAGATTGCAAGAGACAAGATGAAAGAAAATGCATATTTGCCCCAACTTGAATTTATTACAGGCACACACACACACCATCCCCTATGAAGAATCAAGTTTTAATTAAGCCTACAGATAGCACACAAATCCTTTTCAGGCAGAGTAGTTATAGTAGTTATATCATTGAGTCTTTAATAAGGTTTCAGCAGAGGAGTCTAAAAGGAAAACAGGTTCTTGCTATTTACTTTGAGTAACAAGTGTTCTCTTTGGCAGAAAGTTATATGGGCTGAGCCAAGTACAGAACTTTATCCTGCTTATCGCTGCCAGGTGTTTCTGGGGATAACACAGGATGACTTCTCCCTTAAAGACACGAGAAGTCTGCACAGTGTTGCAGCTATATCTTAATTGCAACACTTCAGCCATTAAAACATTTGTGCACAAATCTGCTGCCAATTTTAGCTCCATAAAATTTAAACCAGTGTTCTAAAACATGAACTTTCTTTCATGGACTTTTAAATTTAAAAATTTGAAATCATTCCTTATTGTAAGGGATTTCATAATTTTAAATTGATTTTCCTAGTTCAGTCAAAGACATTAAGAGAACAAGTTACTTATTTTCAAGCTGTATATGCTTTCAATAACTGTCCCCAGTACCAGTGTCTAGGCACTCAGCCTCAGAATTAATTTTAGCAGCTCTGGGTAATTAATGACAATGGCACCCTTATTAAAATATGAGAGTTTTCAGCTGCATATCTGTTAATTCCTCTTCCTGCTTTTCATTTCTTCTGCATTTTGAAGTACCTTACAAAACAAATTTGCTTCACTAGCATCCGGCTAAAGAAACGCTTGTGACAGACCTATGCACCATCTCACAAATAATCATACCACAGACAATAAAATACTGCGACAAATATTCTACTACCTCAACCAAAACAAAAGACAAAATGATCCATTCTAGACAGTTAAAAAAATAAAAAGTGTAAAGGGAGGGAAATTTTTTTTAACATCTAAGTGTATAGAAAGCAGTTAATGCCTCTCATGAACAGAAAAAAATCCTTAAAGACAAAACTCAAGTGTCTCTAAAGAGGTTCAGTAAGTGGAAAACATGAGAAACAAAAACTAATTGGTATTCTGTCATCAAGTGGACAACTGTAGAAGAAATATTTGAAATATCAGCTACTTCAAAAGTTCTCTCATTTATTCCAATTTCATTTCTTGTACATATTATGTAGGCATAGCAGGGAAAAAGCCAGTCTATCAAAATCAAAGCAGCTTTTAGTAAAGATGATGGAGAAATAATTGCTGTCTGGTTCTCAGGAAATCTCTCTTGTTCATAAAGCTGAACCTAATTAACCTATAGCAAAAGAAATTAAAAACAAAAAAATGTGCTGAAAAAGGCTTTGTTTTACAAAAAATAAAGAAGAAAAAAAGAAAAAAAAAAAGAAAGCTAACATTTTGGTATCACTGAATGAAGTTTGCTGCAATCTCCTCTGTTCTATTCAGTGCAATGTGCCAGCAGAAGAGTAGAGTAGAGTAGAAAAGATTGTATTCGGCCAAACTTTGTAGTGGAATGCCTTTGGGAGTTCAAAAGTGTAATTCTTCTGTTTTCAACTGATGGAGCCAAAATCTGCTTACAAGAAATATCTAAAATTTCACTATCCCAAAGTTCCCCATCATTGAAGAGTCAAGGCAGAGCCGGGCATAGTGAAAGTAAACAATTCCATTCCAAGACATCCTACTATGTCTGTGATCTATCTTTATTTCTCTGGTTTTAAGTTGTGAGCTTTGCATGGTTTCCAGTTAACTTGACAGGGTACCAGTCAATATGCATTTAGAGCAGGAACGTAAAGTATTATCACAGCAATTTATCCACAACCCAGTTTCATGCCAATATAAGAAAACAAGTGGTGCTCCTTTCACAGAGGTAATAAATAGATGATTTGCACACTTCAGTCCAGTGTTGACTTCCTAGTAAGTAGGTGCAACAGGATAGAGCATAAGATACATTTCTGACACAAAAATTCTTTAGCTATAGCTCAGTCCTTACTGAAAAATTACAGAATCAAGGAGGTTGGAAAAGAGCTCTGAGGTCATCAAGTGCAACTGCAAACCCAACATCACTGTGTTCACCACCAAACCATTTTCCCAAGTGCTACAGCTAAACGTGTTTTGAACACTTCCAGGGATGCTGATTCTTCCACTTCCTTGGGCAGCCCGTTCCAATGCCCCACCACCTGTTCAGTGAATGGTGTTTATGTCCTATTCAGTTTTTAATATCAGGGAATTTGCAATGAATAATGGTCAAGTTTTTCAGACTTTTGCACAAAATTTACATTAAACAACCATTGGATCTCCTTCAGAGCCCTAGGATCAACATGAGAGCACATGCACAGATTACTCTTGGGCAGAGTACAAAAGGAGTGACTGTATCAGCCAAGATTGATCCAAACCCAAACTGAGATTCTGGGAGGCTGGTGACTTGTTCCACCGAAGATTTAACTGTTCACTATCTTTGCCAAGGGGTCAATGCAATCTCAGATTTCATCCTTTCCCTAGTTTTTTCAGCCTCATATCCCTCCTTAATTATTGTCTCTTTAACTGTGACCAGGGAGGGAATCGCATGTTACCTTCACAAACTCTTATAATCTGACCTTCAAGCCATGAAAATATCTACATGCATTTAGTACGCTTTTAAAGGGTTTGAACATCTGTACTAAGCCAGTGCTTGAAGTCAGGAGGAGGGCTAGACTATACCTCTTTCTGTGGGTGAGTATTTCTATTTGCATTGACTAATCCTTCATGTGAATGTCATTGATTACACCCCTGTGGCAGGCAGATCTGTCACAGGACATTCTAAGACCTCACCAGGAGGACATCCAGGACTGGACCTGGGTCCTCTCTTTTTGCCTGATCAAAGTTACGAGTGCCAGGTCATTTTCCCTCCTGGTCCAGGTCAAACAAGGCAGCACCTGGGACAAGGTTCCATGGTCACCATACCAGAACTAGAGGCAAGATCTCATCTGCCAAACAAACAAAATTCTGCTCCTGCTGCTGTCACTGAGCTCCCACTGAGCTCAGGATTCAGCATGACCAGTGAGCAAGGGCTCTCAAACAGTTCTCAACATCCATGGAGTATGTGTTGCAAGGAAAAAAGGGCACGGTCCTCAGAGGGAACAGTTTTACTCTGCAAGACAATAGTGCCAGCTCCTGCTCAGTCCAGAGTTGGACCCACAGAGATTCCAAGAGTCAAAGTGAGCAGTGCTACAGGACAGAGTTTTCTTTTCCTCCTCACTCTGACTAGGGTACAGCAGAAGGAATGGATTGTCTGAACATCAAGGTACAAGCCACCAGCTGTTTTGCCTGGCATTTTGGGGGTAGGGGCCTAACAGTCAACTTCCAAAATACAAATAATATCCTGGTGACCATTGCAGCAAAGGGGTGTACCCACAGCTACTTATACAAGTAATTTCCCAGTCCTCGCTCCCTTAAAGTACCCACTGTTTTACATTGTGTTTGTCTACTGGATTCTGTCATGCTGCTTTGGAGGGGGAAATCATGTGGGGGGGTGACATGATCCATCGTAATTTCATGTAACGTAACCACAAACATGAACCCACCAGGAGGTTTGGTTTTACACTCAGCATGCAACTTTTTTTTAAGATGGCCAGGAGAGCTATTAAATTGATAGTTTGAGGGAAGCCTCCACATGAAGGCTGGTATAAAGTCATCTGTATTTAATAAACTGTGTGCTTTGCAAACTGTTATGCTGCAGGCTAACATGAGAGAATATCTATTGCAGATTTAAAAAGCAAACAAAAAACAAATTTGCAATAATCTGCCAGGGTCTCCAATGTTGTCTTTTCAAAGATCCTAAATGACTATAGCAAAAGTTTTGGAAACCAAAGCAAATTGTCTAAAGTTTTGATGCATTTTATATATAAATCATGTTTATTTGTATGTGTAGCCTGTTTTTCCTGTTGACATCATTTCAGAGTCATTGTCTGTTTCATCTAAGAAATATCTCTAATACCTTCCTTATTCCCAAGAAATACGTGTTAATGTATGTGTGAACACCAACTCATCAGACTGAGGAAGATGTAAAAGGAAATACTATGTGTTTATAAAGGCCACAGCTGGCTTTACTAAGGTATCAAGAGGAGACAAATAAGTAACTTTGATAAAGAGTATGACAGGATCTAAAGAGAATTTACCCTAAGAGGACTCACTTTGCAGAAAAGTGGAGTTAAATGTTTATTGCTGTCTCCAAACTCATGTTACCATGAGGAGCTGCTTGTACAGCTTGTCTGGTAATTCTTGCCTACTAGGAACATGGTTTCATTCTCTTACCTGACCTGCAATTTGAAAAAAATAAATTATTTTTTTAATTTAGTGGCAGGTAGCTTGCCAAGTACCTTGATAAAGAAGTTACCCATTACCTACAACCAGTATAGCCCCGTTCTGTGTATTGCTCCAATCCTTCCAAACAGTGGGATGTAAACAGATTTTTTTCTCCAGCCTTAACAGATTACATTTCTTCATCTCCCAGTCTACAATCCCTGACCCATACTAGGAATCCATGTTCAGAACACTATATCACCCTTCTTACCACTGAAAGCTCCCAGGCCAGCCCACACACCTGGCCCTGCACTCTAGCCAGTCCAAGTCTCTCACTCTCTTCAAGCATTTAATTCTTCCTCACTCCTCTATGCATCCCTCAGTCCCACAGGCCCCCTTCCTGACACCAGTCCAACAGAAGGGAAGCCATCAAGCTGCTCTCTCCCCCAGGATGGACACTGCCCATGTCCCAAGGACCTCAACAGAGGGATCAGCAGTGGCCTTGAACAGGTGATGGCTGGGTGCACAACTGGCCTGTGAAATGAGCTGACACACTGCTTGTTTTCCTAGAACATATAGGTGTATATGTGATAGATATAGATATATAGCAATAAATAGATATAGATGAAATGACAGTCAGCTTTATGGTGAATATAAACTCTGAAATACCATATACCCTTGATATAGGTACAGTAATTCTATTTTTAACTTTTGTGCAAGTTACTATCTTACCTCATTTGTGCTTACAGCTCTAATGGGAAATCAGTTTCCTGGGCCCAGAACGAGAAAAGCAGCCGAGGAGCACACCTTTGGCAGCGGTTGTCAGTCCACATCAACAAAAAAGAGAACCCCAACCAAACTGCAGTGATCAAGCCTTTTTCTAAAAGCACAGATAGTAGCCGTCACAGTAGCAGCGCTACATTTCCCGAGGCTAGTGCCAAAACGCTTTATGATGTTTCGGAAGCCGAAGAGCAATACCCAGCTCAGTACCGACCACAGACTCCCTCACCAATCAGCACTTTGAGCCACAGAACTGCCTCTGTCAGCCGAACAGAAGATGAAGCCCCAACCTTCCAGTCAGAACCTCCTCAGCGGAGTAGCTCCTCTCAAGGCTCCCTCATGGAGCAGATCAGTAGTGTTGTTACTCGCTTCACAGCCAATATCACTGAGCTGAACTCTATGATGCTTTCAACATCTACTCCAGGGACAATGGGGGCTGCTCCTCTCTGCTCTTCATACCTGATTCCACGGGAAATCCAGCTCCCTACAACAATGACCACGCTTGCAGAGATCCAACCACTTCCTGCCATTGAAGTCAATGGCGCTTCGCAGACAGCTAGGAAACCGTCAAGTGACAGCATCAAAGAAGGGGCTTCAGAGACCCCAACAGCCAAGCAAGACCTGGAAGAGTTGGTGGCTTTAACTCCTCCTTCTCCTTTTAGAGACTCCATCGATTCCGGAAGTGCATCTCCCAGCTCTCCGGCTTCTGAATCAGCTCTCTGTATCCCGTCCTCCCCCAAATATGACACACTCCTCATCAGAGATTATACTCAAAGTTCTTCTTCGCTGTGAATGTAGTTCAAGATGATGTTGGATCTCAACAACTACAAGCAAGTAGTGAGGGGACAGCCAAGTCTTCAAGATCTCCAGTGTTTACGCAGACAGAGTGAGAGGCATTAGGTCATCTTGCGAGAAATGGAAGGGAAGAAGAGGAATCGTTTCAGAAGTGGAAACATCAGATTATTTATGCTGATTTAAAGACAAAATGACTCTTGGCAGATTATCGTGGCCTTAAAAAAACATGGGCTTTTCAGAAACACTGAATCTATTTTTGAGGGCTTATAAGGAGTCTGTTAATCCAGTTACATACCAAGTGCTTTGCTTTAGTATTACAATGAACTGTGTGTACAATATAGGGGACGGGGGGAACTAGATTGTAAACAACTGTACAATGGTTTGTTTGTTTACTCTGATCCATAACCCAGAAGTGAACCTTGATCTTTTATCAAGAATAGAAGACCAAACGTTGAATGTACATTTTCTAAGACTCAAATCTGGGACCAACCTGTCAAATTTTCTTTCTTTTTTTTCTATGAAGATATCAAAAAGCAGTAATGTATGTTCAAAAACTATGAAACTTTTTGCTGAAGAATATTGTGTCTGTGATACGTTACACGTGGATAACAATAAGCTGAGGCTTTGCAGTGAGTGACTGCAATATGGAGGGCTTTACAAGTGACTTCTCAACCTACGCATTTGTTTATGAAATTCTCTTCTATCAGTATCAAAAGTTCAATTTGTTAACATTGGATTCACCCTCACAACAACAAAACCCAAGGAAGATTTCCTGACTATTTCACCATGTTGCCAACTAATAATGAAGTAGCAAAAAATATTTTCTAGAGTACTCTTTTGTAATTCCCTTATCAGGGCAAGTTGTTGAGATGAATATTCTCTTTCTAGCAGCACTACCAAGCTATATTATAGCTGCACTCCCTACTGAAATTAACACATTTTTATGGACATCCTCGTGATAATGTTACCAGTTAAAATACTTATTCAGATTCCATTCTTTGCTTGTAACAAACAGGTAAACACCCTAAGGATTTTCTCCATCCTTTGAATGACAGAATTCTAGGATACCAATTTGAATTATGATGAATGTTAACAGTCAGAGGCAAAGGTTGTCATAATCATAATTAATATATATATATGGGAACAAAACCCTGTGTCAAAGTCTGCTTAGAGGTGATTAATAAGCAACAATTTTAAACTTTTTTTCGCTGCTGATGCCTTGTAGCTACGAACAGCGACAAAAAATAAAAAACTTTCAAAGCAATACAGAGTAAAGGTTAAAACAAAAAAGACCTAATGAGATATGAACCAACAGAATCTTTGTTTCTTAGCAACTCACAGAAGAAACAAGGGGATTCCTCAATTTTTTTTTTTCCTATATCAAGGTAGTTTAGTGCACTTCATACTATCACAGCACTTTTTTAATACAGGCAGGGAAGGGTTTTAAAGTTTGAATAGTAGCTAAATAATTTTTGATAGGTGTAGGTACATAGAACTTGTAAGTCAGACCCTAAACGCACACTGTATTGGCTCTCTTCTTCATGACATAGCTGTCCTCAGGTGCCAAACTTTTATGGGTTTGTTTTATTTTATTGAAGGATAGCATGAAGAGATGAGTAATGTACTTCAATTCAGAGTTGAGTTGATGTAGCCTTATATAGAAGACAGCCTCAAGGAAGGGAGCCTTGAAATAAGGCTGCTACATTTTATTTTCAGAACCTTTAGCTCTTGTTTCTTCAAAGATAAAAAATATTTTGTAATCAAAATTCATACCTCTTTTTTCTCCCCCATGTTCAAAATAAATATTTGATCAACTGAGTAAAAGATGAAAGCACATTCATATATTTTAGCAAAGAGCATTTTCTACTCCTTTGGGATGCTTGTTTCACTATTATGTGTTGCACCCCAATTTGCTGCTCAACAACATTTAAAAACGAAAAGTAATAGATGACTGAATTCAGACCAGCACCTCACAGAGATACTCTAGTGACTGTAGAGCCAGGCAGTGTTAACCAGCTGCAGTCTGGGCATGCTTGTCTTGTCAGGTATGGTCATTTATCAGCTTTGCCTATAGCATGAACAGGCAGGTCACAAAACAGCTCTACTCCAGAAGGCAGATCCCTACACTAAGGCATGACTGAAGGTCCTTGTTGCCCATACGCAGCTCTTGTCTCCTCACACAAGTGATCAGCACAGACTCAGTTCTGTGCAGCCGCAAAGTTCCCAGACTAGAGCCCAGCTTTGCCCTCTTGGTTCACGGTACTAGCATGTCTCATCATTCTCTAGCTGTCCAAGTCTTCAGGAGAAAGCGTCTTCTGTCACAGGTTACAACCCGCATTTAAGAGAAAAGCATGCCCAATCAGTTTGTGATAGAAACATTCTTATTAGGGGAGTTTAGACCACTTAAATGTTGTTCATGGAAGACTTATATGATAATATTTGTCTCCCATCAGTGCAATATTGTTTTAATATAAACACAGTGTACTGAGATAATTAATGTGAATTTCCAAGGGATTATATTACTACCTGTTCTCTTGTACTTCAAACTATTGACCAATGTTCTTACAAGAACATCCTCCACCTTGATCTTTCTCTAACATTTTAGATTCCTTGTAGACTTTTCGTATGGTGGTGAACAATTAATATAATTGTATTCCTGCTAAAACCTGTGGGTTTCACTGCACTGTGAAATAATCAGCAGTGGAAATAAGGGTTATACAGACAAACAGGAAAACATTTCCCTGAATACAAAACTAGTAAAAAGGAGTGAAAAATAGAAACTGTCAAGCTCAGCATAAATATACCTCTTCTGCTCTCAAACTGCACCATCCTGGCCATAGCTATTGCTCAGAGCTTCCTGACAATGTTCATGTACATTGTCAGGACAATGTGGGTATGAGGGTGCACCATGTGCCCTGAATGCATGTTTTAAGAGCTGAAAATGCTAATGTTGTGCAACTCAAATTTTAAAGTTTTGTTCATTCTTGCTTTTGGTGGGGTCATGTATCTTTTGCATAACTACTACAGCAGAAATGTTAATTGCACAAGGAACCATGGATGAACCCTGCTGAGAGAGTACCCCGTTGGAGTCAGTCTATTTTTAATGAAAGATGGGCAACCTTAGGGGCATTTAAAGAAGGCAGAATCCACTTTAATTGTGCAGACTGGAGTGCATTAACATAATTTTTTATTATGTGTTTGAATTTCAACAAAGGGAGGAAAGGGGTTTTTTTGAAGAAGGTAAAAACAGTGTAATGCCTGTAGTAATAATCCAAATGAGCCCAGTGGGAGATATGCAAGACTGGAAAGTTCTTTGAGAGAAGCCAGTGGGTTTGACATAACAGAAGAAAAAATATGAATGACAGACGTCATGACTTCATTATGCTGTTTGTTTGCAAGTCTCTGTTTAGGACATTAATACAGAGTGGCAAGGGTTTTCAGACATAAATGCAAAAGTTACAATCATGAACACTTTTCAGTCTAACTAAAGAACGTGCAAGTACCAACTGAATGGCTTGAAATTTGCCTTCCAATTTAGTGCTGCTGCCACAAAGGTAATTAAAGGATTTGAAACTACTGTCATTCGTGACCACAGGGACCTCAAAATATTCTCTTAATTCTTTTGTGCTTGAGGCCAACCCTAAAGAGTGATGGTGTAATCACCTCTGGATCTGTGCTTTTGAAATAAAGTGAGTCACTCTGGCAGGCCAGTTGGGAAGAAGTCTTTGCAATACTAAAGAACTGCACTTTTAAATTGTCTCTGAAGAGCGATTGTATGATATTGAAAATGTGCTTCCGTGTACTTCTATCTGAACATTTGGTGTCTAGACTCATGCAGATAGCTTAGACAAGAGATTTTTAGCCCACAGTCCGCAAATCACTCGTTGATGTTTCGTGGGAGCCTGGCTGATCATAAGGTGCTGACTTCTTCCATTTATTTCCAGCTACAAAAGTGAGATAGAAACTAAATGATAATTAAAAAACAGTTATAAGTTCTAAAAAATAAAGTTATGTTAGTTTGCTTGGATGTTTATTCAGTTGCTGTTTTTGTAAAAGGAGAACTTTTGTTAAAAACAGAGAACAAGATATTAAAAGAGAGTAAACAGGAAGGCCAATCGATGGCTCTCGCTCTGGATGATAGAGGAGTTCCCTTGCTAATGTTTTCTTTATTGTGCAAGACCAAACTGAAAGACAGCATTGCTCTGGATGTAAGTTCTGTAAAGGAAAGTGTGCAACCTTGTTATTCTGCTTAATACATCATTTATGAGGTGAGAGGATGAAAGATGATAGCAACAGACAGCAGAAAAAAGAGTCAGTTCCTTGGGGAAATCAGAGCACTATGCTCAGACCTAATAATGCTGCCACAAATTTTTTATGGTATTGGAGACCAGTGTCAATGCTGACCCCTAAAAAAAGACTTTGGAGCCTAAAGTTACTATTTCAGCAGAATTTAATACCTACTCAATATTAAAGCAACATTTTAAACTCAATAATAAAACAATGATTCAAATGCCACCTTACTCTAGCATCTAGCATAGTATATATGTGTATGCTCAAAAAAACCCTGATCATCATACATCTAAGGATCTTTGTAACTAACTCATGTTAAAACCCATCAGGGATGCAGAAAACCCTGGTTTCTAGGTTAAATCCCTGCATATCCCACAAGATAGTACATAGAATGCACAGTACAGATTCCTGGCTGGAAAGTGCTCTAATGACTCTGTTCATCTCCCTAAGGTAGCTTCACAGGACAGGAACAAATTCAAGAGCATTGCAGTGGAAAAGGAACAACGCAAACTGATAGGGCATACACTGAATACAATTAGAGATCATATATGACCATTTAATATAAAATACTTTAAAAATCTCTGGAGCAGAGACAAGGTATTTTAAGTATAAAGAAGTGGAGGCAACCTTTTGTCTGTGCTGTATATTGGCTAAAAAAGAAAAAAAAAGCTTCCCTGAAAAGTGTTTTATTTACAGGAGAGAAGGATGGGTCCTTAGATAAGTGTTTTAACTGCAGAAATCTTGTCTTCCATCTGAAATTCTCAGACCCTATCATGGAAAGGAGAGATTGAGTCTCCTTGGATAGGTGAAGGAATTAAACTTGAGGTTCCTACTTCTCTGAGACTGCAGTAAAAGTGACCCGTTTCATTTTCCTCCAGCCACCTTTTACAAAGGTGACCTGGCCCATCTTTGAAACAAAATGTATAGTTGTCTCCAAAAATTGATCCTAGTGGAAAATTAGCTTTTTCTGCACATTGCATTTCCATTCTGGATCAAATAGAGTATTCCTAGACATCTCTTTCCTTGTGTTGCTTTATTGGGCAGTAACTCTTCTCACAAATTCCACAGAAAGGTTAGATATTTAGCAAAAGGTACTGACCTCCATACTACAGAAAAAAACCATGTATTACACTGAATAATTTTAAGGGTGCGGAAGTCCTTTGCTGGCACTGGTCCTTAATCTATTGGAGTCAATGCAATCATTCCAGATTAATATCTATATAAAGATAATCAAAGTTTTAGAGTAGTCACTGAAGTCTAGATTTTGACTATTTGTTCTGCAGAGAATAATAATGACAGGATATTCTTCCTACTTTCTTTTTAATCAAGCAGCAGATGGATTTTATTAGGTTCATTCCTGAAGCTGGCTTGGTGAATAGGCCCATCGTACCATTCATCTTTATCAGTCCTACTCTATCTGGTATCCCAATGGGAAGGTCATCCTCTAACTAAATGTGTTAAGGGATGTGAGTGAACATCTCCAAAAATACCCCAGCAGTCACAGTTTTCTGGCAGTTTAATGGATCCCCAAAAATGAAGTCAATACTCTCCATGAACAAGAAAATCATTCATCTGCTGCCCATTTCAGTATGCACTTCATTTAGTTAAGACTGAAGGTGAATTACCCGAATTCACTTTTTTTTGAGGTGGTTTATTATTATATCCTCAGTTCAAATCTCTCCAATTGCCACTTACAATTTTATACTGTGAAAAGGAAAAGAGATACAGGCCAGTGAAACATAAAGGTAAGTAGAAAATTTATCTGGGTGATGAATTGGTGTATATGGCTGGTTTTGTCTCACCTGAGCAATGACAGTACTAACAAACAATAAGCATTAAGTCACTCCAATCTGCCAAATGGGAACAAATATACTATGTATATTACATGTACTAATAGGATTATATGGCAGCTGCTGGTGATATTTGTAATTAGAAATCTATATAGAATATAGATGTTTTAGAGAGATGGTGCCAATTCCAAAAGATTTATGTGGGCTACAAGTGCTTGTAATTATTTTTTTTAATTTGCTAATAACTTATGAAGAACTGGTTTCAAACATTCTGTGACCGTTTGTTCTTTTTTATGTTGTTGCTGCTTATACTATTAAAACATAGAGAATGTAAAGTTATTATTTTGATGTGAACTGAAAA
Organism: Donacobius atricapilla; assembly: GCA_013397315.1. Taxonomy (NCBI): domain Eukaryota; kingdom Metazoa; phylum Chordata; class Aves; order Passeriformes; family Mimidae; genus Donacobius; species Donacobius atricapilla. The sequence continues at coordinate 1,472,162 of WBMY01005592.1, read as the reverse complement.
TAATTTTTCATAAAATTTAACATTTTTATCAGCTTTGGTTTGCTTTCTACCTGTACAAATGTAATTTATTTTAGCATTGAAGAACACACTTGCTTGTTTCTCAATTGTCTACATCATGTTATAATTGGTGTTTATGTAGAGTCAGGTACTTTTTGAACAGTATTAAAAAGAATCTGTGATATGACTGAAAACTGGATTTCTTTTTCTCCAAAACACTTACAGCTATGTTTTCAGTGCATTTTTCTACAAACCAGGTATGCCTATACACAAACCCTTGAATTATATCTCTCTCTTTTACTCCTCCCTCTATGTTGCTTTAAAGGATTAACTTAGTATTAATGGTATTATAGTTACATAACATTCTAGTATAGTTTGATCTTTGTCTTTTAAAGCAGACACAATCTCATTGATGAGGTTTAGATAGATTTGAGAGAAAATAGCAAAATAATCTAGTCTTGAGCAACAGAAAAAAAAACCTGTTCAACTTGGAATCATATGCCAAAACCTTTTTTAGATATTGTAAGAAATTACTTTACTCCTACAATTGTAAAATTGTAAAATTGTAAAATTCACATCTAATCTTGAACTGCAAAAAAATATCAGGGAATTTTTTTTATATATCCTTTTAACAATTTGATTTCTAGGGTTCTGCCTTTGTGCCCACTAGGAATAAATGTCTTTTCACAGGTCTGGCTACATTCTATTTCCAGCCAATAGATTTTGGTATACGTTCGATAAATGCCAAAAACAAATAAATGAAAAGACTCCCTCACCAACAACAAATTCACTACTCAATAAACCACAACCCATGCAAAAAAGCAACTAAACCCACCCCCTAAAAAAACAACAAACCAACCAACCAAACAACAAATAAACCCCACAGAACAAAGCCAGCTTTCTGGTTTAGAAGTCCACACGCTCCCATTCCAAAATCTGGGGTTTGAATTACTCTTAATATTCTTACATAGACTGGCATGAATTTGGAAGAATTACACTGCATGCAGTGAAATGCAGAGTATGAATTGCAGCACTCAGATAAAAAACTATTATACACATTATTTTCTAAGCACATTTCTAGAGATACTGCTGAATCAGTTTATTTGCTGTTGACAAATTAAGGGTAATAATTCAAAACACAGCGGTAGGTTAAGTGCCCAACTCCATCTAAAAAACAATGTGAATTCACATCATGTCTTTGAACCACCTAAAAGTCTACATCCCAAAGGAAATTCTTTCAGTGTAGAAATCTACAGCAACTAATCCAGTGAAATATACTGCTTTAGGTGAAGAATATTTTACCAAAAGAAGCATTGCAACTACATTGCAATTTGAAGAGAAAGACTTTGAAAACCCTATACAACATCTTGTTTCACTGCAGAATATTTTTAAAGCAGTCTCTGGAACACTAGATCAAATTTGCTTCATTTGCAAGAACAGTTAATTTATGCCATGCTCCGTGACCACCTCCCAGCCCTGTTTCTTCCAAGTTTCTGTTATCACTACGGAATTATAACATTTAGAAATGAATAAACTAATAAACCCCATTCCAGATTAAATCACAAATCAATGTTTACATTGATTGAAAGGAGAGGGGTGCAATTCCATAATATGCCTTCAGAAATATCAGGGCAATTAGTAATGAGTAAAGCAAAAGCTCAATTTCTTAAAAAGTTTGGAGTCTAATTGCTCTGTCTATCTGGAGCTTGATCTTTCTTTCATGTTTGGTCCATAATTGCTATTTGATACCAGAGAAGCCTTACTGCCAGTACTGTCCTCCTAGGCTAAACTGATACATCGACTGGCTGCTCCTTTCCTTCTCATGTCCTCTGTCTGCTCACAGAACACTGGGGAAAAGGCTGGAATTTTAAGAATTGCAATCCTCTTTTGTGTCTGTTCAGAGACTATTTACTGATTTTTTTTTTCCTATTGTAGGAGTTTAAGTCCAAATCACAGTGGAGTGCATGCAGCATTTATTACCGCAAAAAAATTGATAAGCTTTGCCTTACATATACAGAAACATTTGTGGTATATTTACATTTTTTTCAGGGCAGTAGTTTCAAATCACCGTCTGCTTTTATTTGTTTGTTTGTAAACCAAGTCTTACAATTTAGTCAATTTTTTAGATTAAAACAAAGCAATCAGCATGCTCTCTATGATTTTGTTTAACAGGGAATCAAAACTTACCTCCACATAACTTACTATATTTAACTTCTTCCCAAAGATAAGCAAATGAAAACATTCACATATGTGTCATAGAAACACATAATTTTTTATTCTGGAAAAGACCCATAGTATCATCAAGTCCAAATGTTAACCCAAAATTGCCAAGTCCACCAGTAAATCTTGTCCCCTTGCCCCACATCCATGTGTATTTTTTTAATATTTCCAGGGATGATGATTCCATCCTGAGCAGCCTGCTCCAAAACTTGAAATGTGTTCACATGCATATGAGGAGTGAGACATCAGATTTGTGCTTGTTTGGTGAGGTGAAGAGTAGGCTTAAGGGCTTGTCACAAGATTGGTGTGGTGTGTTACACACACATTGTGGGCTGGTCCTTGGCCCTCAGGAGAGTAATTCCCAGAACCTGGTTCTCCTCTACTGGTCACCTTCTGCCTAAGCCATTCCTAAGGTTCTCCAGAGTTTCCATTATGAATACTCTTAAAGGTGTGTATAAGTGCCAAGGATGTCACTTGAATCTCAGCTTAAAAATCACTTTAGACTGATAATTAACTGTGTAGACACATCACTGATGAACCCAGAGAGGAAGATGCCAAGAGGATATGGAAGCCTAAAAATCTCAGTCTAAGACTGGGAGGATAAGATTTACTTCCAAGTAGAAGATGAACACTAATGGGGGCCCCAAATTTTAGGTGTCAATGTCAAGCTTACAAAAGAAATACCAGTGAGGCAAAATAGGAAGAGATGTATCTGTGTAGAAAGAATAAAAGTAGCATATAGAATATTGAGATAAATAATGAGGAGTTGATATTCCTCAGGAGACAAATAAGGGAAAGTACACCAAAACCAAATATTCAAAACTGTATTATAAGTGAGATATTACTGGAGGAGTGACCATGAAACTGTGAATTTAGGAAGCAATTTAAAGGCCAACACAACTCTGGAGATCCGCCTGAAAGTAGACTAATCAAAAGTGCTAAGTATCACACTGGCATAAAGCAGACTTTATGGACGGGAGAGAAGTAAGGAGAAGGAAAGAAATAATGTAAAGATGTTATTGAGGTCACTGGATTTCCATGCTGGCACCATACTGAAATCCTATCACAGTTATCAACTGTGTGAAACGACATTATTTCCTGATAGAATATTTTGTCCCATTTCCTCTTCTGAGTCTTAGTTATTTGATGACCAGAAAGATGCTGAACAGTTAGCTATTTGGTGAAGGAAAATCTGGCACCAGGTTAGTGCAGTAGAATTGAGAAAACGAAGACCTGCCATGCTTTTTGGTAAGACAAGGCTAGCCAGCACTGCCCATGTGTGACTAGCAAATATCAGAGCATTCATCCAAACAGGCTTTACCAAACCGCATCTTAAAGCAATATAACAGGATGCCTTGGCTTGTGCCACTAACAGTTTATCCCAGCTGCCTTGCAAGTAGCCCTGGGAGGCTTGGTCCGTTAGGTCACAGAATACCAGGCTTCTTGATTGCACTGCTGCTCCAACAGCAAACTGCATCTGCGCAGGCTAGGGAAAAGCACAACAGTAGCCCAGTTAACACAACATTCATGTCTCCAGTGAATTAAAGCTCCCAACCACAAATGAAAATCCACAGCAGAACACAGCAACAGAGAACTCACGTCTGCTGCAGATACCCACAGAAAAAAAGGGGGACTCACTGGGCAATGACAGCTTGAATTCAGACAAAAAGGTGCACATTTCATGTACTATACTGCAAAACTCTGCCTGTAGCTTTGTTAGATCAGTCTGAATGCCAAAGGAAAGGAAAGAAATCATATAAAATTGCATAGAAAAGTCCAGCATTGCTGCTGCAGATTACATGAAAATATAGGCATTACCTTTATCTCTATTATAGCTCAGTTATCTGATGACAGACAATGGAATAGTGTTTTTAATTCCTTCATCATCTTTTCACTACCCCAATCACACAACACAGTAACTGATGGGGATTGTTCAATCATCTCACACTGCATTGAGAGCAGCCGTCTTCCACATAGTTTGGGAGATACAAGTAATGCTTCAATGCTGGCTGAGAGGGAACATGAAGCCAGCTGAAGGAAGGAAAACATGTTTTACCAAACAAGGTAAAACAGAGACCCAGATTACAGCAATATCAACCCTGAATAATTTCACTGAAAATACTGGTGATGAGTGTGAATGAGACTTATGAGTGTGTGGCAGATCGGAGTCTGAGGCTATGTTCAGGATGGCTGGCAGTGTAATACCTCACAAATTTGTTTTTTCTTAGTATGTTTCCATCGCACAAATTTTCCAAAGAATGTGCATCTTTTGTTTACTAAAAATCTTCTACATTTGAAAATTTTCACTGTTTTCTTGGCTCTGAATTACCCCTAAAACTTATCTACAAAAATCAGGGTACCTGAATTCCACTAAAAATCCCATTAAACTTTTTCCTTGCATTATTTTAATCAATCCTTGGTAATTTTGTATTATTACTGACTGTACTGGTTACTTTTTACTTAAGCAAAAAAACCCACAGAAAACCAATTCCCAATTCTAATTAAGCAAATGGGAATTCAGCCACAGAACTACTTAACCAGTGAGTAAGCCTGAAGTTCATTGTTAAGCCCTCTCTGCGCTGGAGCTGGTAACAGCCCATGTGCATCAGCAGGGGCACTGTTCCTGGCCAAGAGCTGCTGAAGGGGGTAATTTTCTGCAGATTGCTTATTCATAAAAATACAGATCCTGACTAGAGCTGGACTTCCTACCGACCAATACACTGTTTTATTCTGCACCAATTACATTTAATACTTCTGGGAGAGTAAGTTCACTAGAGTAGTTAAAGATTGCATCATGCCAGTCAATCTTAGTGTCAGGAAATGTTCCTATTAATCTTAAATTTACTAGAATAGACTAGATATAAAGCCATGCTCTCTGTTTCAGGACTTATATTTGAAACATGAAAAGAATCAGGATAGAACAGTAAGTGTTCACCACAATTGGATCAAAGATGAATGATCACTCTCTTGTCAAAATCTTTCTCAATTAAACAAATTTCATGTCTCATCTCTTCTTCTGTCCTGCTGGAAAGAGGGGAAGAGCTCCAATGAAGGATTCAAACCCAGCTCCAAGGACTTTTTGCTGCAACTGCTGGGACATAAAACAGCAGTCACCAGTAAAACAATTAAATTTCATTCTCATCGGGGACAACAGTGTTTTCATTGCAGCTTTCAGATTGTGGGAGGGTATTTAGCTGGGTTAAAAACATTTTGTTAATTCCCAGTACCGCTGGTTCACTCATAAACACATACTTCCCTATAATTTAGATGTTCTTTTCACTGGGGGTTTTGGTACAACTGGTCAAGATTGGCATTTTATGCAGCCTTCAGCAAATAACCATGGCTGATCTTTCCTACAGCACTTTGTTTTCCTAAGTTGCCATTTATGCAAATGCTAGAATTGACTTATTTTAATTTATGATTTTTTTTTTCACAGTAGACAGCAGTGAAAATATTCTATTTGTTCAGTGCCCTTTGTTTTCCTGTCTCTCTTGACAATTTCTTACCAGAGCAGACTGGTACATCTGATGCTGAATTTTTACAGCCAGTCATCTCACACTACACAGCACCCAACAGGCAAAGGATGTGACCTGCACTCGGAACCCAGGGTTTTTTTCCTCCACCCACACATCAAACCAAAAGGCACAGAATAGGTCAAATGTAATTACAATTTGTGTGACAAGGTTCCATTCTTAAAACATTTCAGTTTGTTAGTTGTCAATTCAGACTCGACAGATAACAGTAAGATTTCTGATATTCAAAGCCACAATGATACTATCCATAACAAAGGAGTTTGGTCTTTTCAGGGGCTGCCTGTATCAGTATCTGTATCTCTGAATCATTTTTTGTAATAAATATATTTACATGAGTAGACAGATACAAAAAGTGAATTCCTTATGACAAAGTGGTAGAGTTTTTAAAAGGATTGTTTACTTGTTTTAGTAGTATTTTATTACTTTTGTCTTTAAATGTTCCCTTGGTCATAAAGATGGAAAAGGAAATGGGGTACAGCTCATTTCTCTGCAAGATCACTTCACCACTGACATCAATACACAGAGTTCTTAAGTGGTAAAATGTGCTCTTCCAAACATTCTTCCAGAACTTAAAGCTATATCACAGGTTTCAAGCAGGTACATGGTCTGCTATGTGTCAGCCAAAATATTGTAACTCAGCAAGCTGACTGGTGCATGACACCCCCCAGAAAGCAGAACTGCCAGATTTCTTTCTTTCTACCATTCCTTTTAATAAGAAAAAAAAATCTGTCTTTAAATATTCAACATTATGGAAAGCCAAAAATAAGCCAGCAAGGAGGAACCAAGTTCCAAATTATTGTCTACTAAAGGGAAGAGACTTCTGTTCCACCATAAAAGAGATCAAAACATGAGGAACAAGTATGACTAAAATGTAACTTCTGCCTTTCTAATTCCATTAGCTGTGCTTCCACTCCTAAAAATCGTTATAACATTTTGATCTGCACTGATATAGTTAGCGCTGCAAAATCTGAGTGAAGACAATGCAGTGATAGCACCTCATGTGCTGCAGCACACGGAGGTCAACCCATGGTGGATAATTGAAAACTGACCCTGAACACATGCTGCGAGCCACCCCTCATACCTCTCACTCAGTGGGATTTAGCTAATTATTTCTATGACTTGTAAAAAGACAGTCTTGTTCAGTAACGGGTGAGGATTTAATGGTCAGCCTAAAAGGTCTGAACCCATCTCATCCATCCTACTTCCTCCGCATAACTCCATTCAGCTTCAGCTCTGCTGGTAAAGTTTCTGAGCCAGTGCAATAAATCTTACAGCTAGAACCTTAGCTTTGTCATTTCTACTCTTCCTTTCTCAGCTGCCACTTGGTTAACTATTTGCCAAAAAA
>WBMY01005592.1:1436224-1455413 GCA_013397315.1 Donacobius atricapilla | reverse complement strand
GGCCTGGCCGCGGCTCCCGGGGACTCCCGGGGCCAGCCGGCCCCTGGGCCCGGGGCCCTCCCGGCCCGGCCGCGGTGTTACCTCATGGCTCGGCGCCCCTGGAAAGAGGGCGGGTCTCCCAAGATTCCTGTTTTTAAGCGGTGTCCCAGAGGGTGTACACCTTTTACCTGATTGGCCAGCTTAGCTGTTAGTTCCAAAATGGATTAACAATTGGTTTTTCCTACTATTTATGCTAAACCAATACAAAGGGAGAGGATAATTTCACTTAACTTTATAAAAATTATAGGTGTTATTTCATTTGGATTCTATAGATCAGCAGTATAAAGAGACAATTACTCCCAAGAGGAAATTCATCCTCTCACCTTAGAAATTCACATTAGGACAGGAAAAGTTTCTGTCCAGAGATTCTCACGCATTTATTAGTTATATTTCCACATAACAGGTAAAATGTATGACTTGAACTAAATACTCATCTTTGGACATTTAAAATCAGGTGAGGAGAATTACTTTAACTGTCAGTTTTCACTGGGAGGCAAATGTAGCCTTTCTCAAAATCTGACAGTATCACCAATGGGAATAGCATTGATAACATATAAATCTGACTGCAATTCCCAAACCATTTAATTGTCAATTAGGAAAACTCAGTATTTTGCAAAGGGAGAAGAAATAACTCAGGTGACTGAATTGACTGCTTCAATGCTGAAGAGGACTCCTCAAAGGAGAGAGCAGTGGATGGTTTTTACCTTGAATTCAGCAAGTGTTCCAAACATGTCTCCCATTACATCCTCACAGACAAACTAATGAAGCAAGGACTGCATAAGTAAAGAGTGAGGTGGATTGAAAATTGGCTGAACACTGGACTCAAAAGGTTGTGATGAGTAGTACAAAGTCCAACTGAAGAACAGCCACTGGTGAGTGGTGCACCCCAGCCATCTGTACTCAAGTCATCACCGCCTTTATCTAGGATTATCTAGCTTTTTCTAGAATTGGGTGATGGGACAGGATGCACTCTCAGCAAGTCTGCAGGTAATATAATGTGGGAATAGGGCTTGATGCACCAGAGGATTGTGCTAACTTTCAAAGACACCTTACAGGCTGGAGGATTGGGCCAAGAAGAAACTCATGAAGTCCAAGAAAGGAAAATGTCAACTCCTACTCCTGGTGAGAAATAACTCCAAGCACCATAGCAAGGTGGTGCCAGCTGGCAGCTGGACAGCAGCTGTGCAGAGAAGGACCAGGGAGTCCTCAAGAATACCAAACCGAATAACCAACCAGTAACCAACCCCCAGAGTAAAGGAGGGCAACAGCCTTCCAGGTTGAATGACACAGAGTATTGCCAGCAGGTTGAGGGAGGTGATCCCTTCCCCCTGCTCAGTGCTGGAAAGACATATCTGCTGTCTGTGTTCATTTCTGGGTTTCCCAGTACAACAGATACGGACAAACTGGAGTGAGTTCAGGAAAGAACCATGAAGATGTCTGAGGGCCATGGAAATCTGACATATGAGGAGAGGCTGTGAGAGCTCTGACTAGTCAGCCCAAAAAGGAGAAAGCTCATAGGGAATCCTGACAATGTATAGAAGAACCAGGCATGGAGGAAAAAGAGAGAGTCAAACAAACCCTTCCCAGTAACACTGAGTGATAGCACAAGACACAGAGGCCACAAACTGAAATACAGAAAATATCACTTAAAAGGAAAACAAAACTCTTTCACGCAGAGGATGTCAAAAAGTGGCACAGGTTGCACACAGAGGTTGTGGAGTGTCCATTCTTGAAAACTTTTCAAAACCCATCTAGGCAAGATGTTGGGAAACCAGCCTTAGTTGATCCTACTTTGAACAGTGGGACCAGGGGGTCTCCAGGCATGCCTTTCCATCTCAACTGTTCTATGATTTGAAGTTTGTAGAGTAGGAAAAAAAATTAAAAATAAAGCCCTCTTTTGTCCTCACTTAAACCATAGACTTTGAGCAAAAAACACCTTGAAAGACACAACTCAGAATTTCTAAGAGGAAATAGTTTGACTGTTTTTAACTGCACTTCTAAATGCTGTTGCACACACTGAGCAGCCAAGCAAGAATAATTTGGCTTGTGTGGTTCTTCAAAACTATTTAACTATTCACTAATGACTGCATCATTTGTATGGTCTATTATCTTAGTTTACCCTAAAGTCTTATATATAGTAAAATGTTCTTTAAACTGAATTATTTATCCAGGTTTTGGTTTCCTTTTCCCTTAACAAGCTTTTAAAAATCATCTCCATAACATGTTGCTCTTGGTCATAGAAAGTCAGATGAACAAAAGTTTTTTGGGATTCTTGGTTATGAACTGTCTATACTTTCCTACCCGTACCTTTGTTCTCTGTCTATCATGGATGTCTACAGCACTAACACAATTGTTCTCACTCTCTTTTAACCACATAAGATATTTTGATCTGTACTTGCTCTGGCGCACTTTAGACCTCAAGCCTCTAGGAAGACAACAGGACTGAATCTCTTACAGAAAGCAATTATTTTAACACCAGTTATCCTCACTCTCAGTTTGATTTGAGAGACAAAACATTTTATGTTCTATAAATTTCCACTGTCTAAGCAGCTTGCCAATACTTCTCCAGAGGTCCATTTCTCTTTGGGTTTACTAGATCTCAGCATTACATCCAAATCACTCTCTGCTTTTTGTTACCTGCAAGATCAGAAGCTTGGCTTTAGTTTTTCCAGCTGTCTTTGCTCAGAGCTTGCAGTGACTGCAGCCAGGTGCAGTGGAAGGGAAGATCTGTGTTTTGTCATTGCCTGCTCAAGAGTGTGAGCTATAGGTGATTCTTGGACAAAGGAAGAAACAGTCAATATTCTTCACAAATAAATCATGTGAGGAAAAAATCCACAAAAAGTTATTGGGTTCACTAATAATTTTGTTGAATTAGGTACTAGAGAATTTTGTCCTATAATGGCTAGACTGTTTTGATTCTTTGAAGTCATTTTACAGACGAGCTCCAAACATCTGAAGCCTTTTCTTTTTATGACATTTCCTTTCATGACAGACCTGAAAATAGCTCATCAAGCATAATGACAATGGGATAAGCTAAAATATACTTTTAATGCCTCTTCTGAGATGTCTATGTCTATTTTGTAGCTGATAAATTCCCTGGGTTAAATGACACCCTTGGATAGGAAATGGCTATCACAAAAGCAATGGGAGTTTGACATGGCCATCAAGGGATTATAAATAGCCCTCAGGGGAAACAATATAAACATATTGCTTCTTCTATTGCTAGAATCCACTAATTAGGAAATCAGAATGTGATAGACAAATGTTGATGGTGAGCAGATGCATTTGCCGAGTGATTATTGCAAGTCTGGTTACTAAAGCTAAAAAATACAGCAGAGCACTCAATATTTTAGAATTATAATGAGGTGCTACTCTCAATTCTGTGTAAATTACCACAAGTATGGCAAGCATTTTGCCAAAGGCCACCTCTACATATGAAACATTTTGTGTCTGACTTCGATGAAATACAGGTTATATGTTAATCTCATTGGCACATTGCATTCTCTCCATCTGTCATGTCCACATGTTTTCCACAGCATATTGTAAATTTTTCAGGGTGTTATTGAAGTGGCTGTAATTCCAGCAGACCTGCACACCATACATGATATTCATTAATTTTAGGTATCTGTGGTATAATACAGTCATTCCAACACACTAAATGGAACTGAGTTAGTCCTCCCAGACGACTCGTAACTTAAAAATTTGACAGATTAAAACTGAAGTTCACAATGAGCATGAACTTGTCACTAACATGCACGTGATCTTTTTGTTCTCACATTGAGGTCACTGAGAACTCTAAGCACTGAGTATCAGGTCTGCCATAATGAAGTGTGTAAAAGAGACGGGCTTAAGTAAAGACACTTAGATTAGAAAAACCTGCTCCAAAGCTAAAATCCCATCCACATTCTTCAAATATGGCTTTGTTGTTTACAGCTTCTGAAGCATTCTGCTGTGTGCCATGACGCTTCAAAACCGCATAAGTCATCAAGCAGTTTAGGAATACATGAAAAAGAGTGAGATTTATTTCCTTGAGCTGTCATAGACCCAATAAAATTGTGACAAACTGTCATTGGTTTTCTTATTTATGCACATTTCCTGATCTCTTGACAATATACCTACCCCTCAAGACGACCTGGATTCATTTTATTCCAATTCTGTGTTTGCCTTTTAAATTGAGTGTATATAGAAGCATGATCTGAATGAAAAATCTAAAAATATTTGTCTGCAGCTGAAAAAGGAAGGATTGGAAAGTGAGTGCCTTGTTTTTCTTCCTCCCACTGAAACATGTCAGTATCCACATGGTCCGTGGACTTGACACATGTGATATTACCTTGATTTTAAAAATTCTGTTGAATGGAAGTGATTGCTGTTGATGTTTGTTTTGCTGAAAGACGTAATGGCTGTAAGCTTCCACAAAAATTTCTGTCCAAGACAGTTGGAACATTTTGAACACCTGTGTCCCAGACTGCTGGTGTAATCATTGATGTGAATTAGGAACATCTTTAAAAGGCTTTATGTCAAGTCTCTGAAACCAATTTTACAGTGAAGTAAATCTGGCCTGTGTGCTGGTGACAAAATACGCTGCAACTGAGTGTATTTTATGTCAAAAGTTGTACCCAATAAAGAGTCAATGCTTACAGATCAGTCATAGTGGGTCATCTCCTATGGGAATGAGAATGAGAAATAAACTTCCCAAGCCAGTAACAACCCACAAGTCCTGATCTTTCTCCAAAGTGTGTAAGGGCACAGGGAGCCTGTGAAATGCTCAACCTCACTGCATGAAGAGTGTAGTGGAAAATTAATTCCACCTCTCACCATGAAGGTGAGGATGGAATAACGCTAAAAGTTCTAAAACTTTTTAGAATTTAATAGGTATCACCTATTAAATTCTAAAACTTTAGAACTTAATAGGTATCACCTAAATTCTAAAACTTTAGAATTTAACAGGTATCACCTATTAAATTCTAAAACTTAAATTCAAAACTTTTTAGAATTTAATAAGGTATCACCTTTCAGGAAAGAGTGGTGATAAACAAGCACTTCTGTATACAATAGTCTCTTCAACAGATAGTTTGCTTCTGCACATTTGAAACTGGCATATTTAAGACCTTTGATGATATTGACTTGTAGAGGAAAAAATAGCTGATATTTAAACCTATTGATGTCATTTGCTTTAGCAATAGGCTTCTTTTCTTTAAGAAAGAGTAAGATACTGTCCTGACTTAGGATAGAAGTACTGTGTCCTTGTAGGGTTTATCTGTGGTATTTCATGTTTTCCTCTGTGCTTTTCTTTAGCTCTCTCAAGGCCAGATTTAAAACTGAATATTCCAGAGGAAAAAGCAAACAACAACAAAAAAAAAGAAAATAAATTAAATGAACAGTGTGTAATGAGATAGATTCTTAAACTTGCCTAAAAAAGCATTTCATCTCAGACTGAGATCCTTTCTCCTTTAAAATGCTTTGTTCTGCATCTAGTGGTTCTCTTATTGTCCTGAAAGCTCATCTACTTTGTAGGTCAGTCAACTTCCTAGATCCCAGTGACTTGCTAAAGTTATTTGTTGGATCAGAATTGGATGAAGCATGGGAAACTGCTGACCTTCCTGACAAAACAGATCTTGTCGGGTGTGGTTGGACTTTGAAGAATAGGTAGAATTAAAAATTGGATCTTTAGTTGACTGGATGTGTAGTAAACTATTTCTTAGGGACTCAAAATGGACTCAGTGCCTACTTAGTTCCATAAAACAAGGTGAGATCAATGCTCCCTGGCTCCCTCTGCCACATTACACCCCTTGTGCGTTCCAACATCTCACACACAGAACTGAAAGTGAGCTCAAATAGAAAATTGAAATAGATTTTAACAAGATGGGGAAGCCTGCAAGACGGGGGAAAGGGTTTGGCCCAGAGTGTTAACCAGCCACTTGCTTATACAAAACAAACTCCTTTTGTTCTCTCTTCTCTCCATTTTCCCAAGCTTGTTCTTTTCCAGCCCATCTTCATCTCCCTTTTCTTAGCTCCCTGTTCCCCTAAATAAACAACCCCACATGTTACTTTTCTCTCTTGGTCCCATTTTTGCTATCCAAATTTGGTATCTGTGATGTTGTTACCTCAATCATTTCAGCCACATGAGACACTGCTTGGGGTTTAATAGACCTCACCAGCTCAGTTCCCAGAGGTCTCCAGTACCTCTCTACAAATGTGAGGTCAGGCTGCTTCTCACACGATTCCCCCTTAAACACCTATAAAATTTGATTTTAATCAGATTTATTTAAATCCTTCATAGTACTACCCACAGTTTTTGCCATCTCCTCTCACTGCTAGTTGTTACACCCCACAGTTTCTCACGGTCTGCTTAGCTAAGCCTCAGGCTGCCCGCCTTTCTAGGGATATTTTTATTGACAAAAGTTAGCGTTGAGGATTAATTTTCCCACAAAGGTAAGTTAATCTTTAAAAATGAGACAGAGCCTGATGCTAAGTCATGAAGCTGTCTGACACCAGAAGATTAGATTTTATCTGCACTTTGTCCTTTTTAGGAGAAAGATTTAGAACTGACAAAAACACATGATGGAAACTGGTAAAAAAAAAGAAACATGAGTGAACAATAAAATCACTTAAAAATTGACCTTAAAACCACTGATTAGGACTTCTCTTGTTCTTTCACTGTGCATCACTTCTCTGTTCCTCCTCCTGAATTGTGGTTGCAAGTCATGTGAAGACAGCTCTGAAATTGCTATTATCAGATAACCAGCATAGCCCCAGGCTTCAAAGTAAGGAAACACTATCAACTCTATTTTGTGCTAAAATATCGATAGACAAATTTTGTATCAGTATGCTCTCAGTGGTTTCTTTCCACTGCATCACTGATATCATGAACTGCACGTCTTTCCCAGACTAAATTATTTTTAAAAAATGTTAAAATCCTCCAAATGAGCTTTCAGGTTGTTTTAGCAGAAGTATGATTGAGTGAAATGTTTTCCTGCATCATCCAATGGTAGTAGGTTTAATAACCAAGAAATCAGATCTTCAGGGGTGACCTATGATTTTTATGGTTTGGTGACACAATTGCTGTAACAACTCTGCATCAGCCACACAGGCTGCTAAAGAGCCTTTGCCCTCCTACATCCTTATCTTAAATAACTGATACTGTACTAACTACATGAGAAACATGTGCCCTAGAAATTCCCCTGGAATAGCCCTTGGAATAGCTGTGATGGGAGAAAACATCCTGTATTTGTTAGCACCATTTGTAGAGTTCAGTGATGAGCAAAAAGCTACTTGATGGAACAATTTAAAAACATCCTAGAAAAAGAAAGACACAGCCCCACAGGATAATGAACCCTGCATCCAATTCATCCATCTTTAAACTCCTAGGAGTAGGTCTGTGAAGCTAAACAAGGAGTGTGAAAAAACAGGCTGAAGCACTGGACCTATATGGCATGCACTTCTGGCTGACTCTCTCCTCCTAGATTTCTTTTGTGCCATTCTAACCAGATGTCCCCATGAAATATTTGCAACAGAGAAAGCCAAATCCAAACAGTGTGAAAATGAGTTATTAAGAGGTGAATGATTTAACAGTACAGTTTCATTTATAGACTCAAGGTGATCACATGTTAACAACAATAAAAAAGAGCTCTGAGTTCTATGATCTGAGCTCCCATCTGATGCTCCCCTGACAAAGGATAGGAATGTACTTTACAAATCTGTATTCCCAAGTATGGGTTCTTTCTCCCACTGTAAAAGAAGCCATCTCACACACAGAGTTGAGATATTTGAACTCATATAATATCTGTGCAGAGATGGGTGCTAGGTGATGAATCCACCAAGTCAACCTTCAGCACGCCAAGTGCTCATTTTTTATACATTTCCACAATAAAAAAGTCATCTTCTGTATACATAACAACCTAAATCTACAGTCATTGGCTTTTCATTCTCCAGCCTCTGTTTAAATATTAAGATACAGTGGACACTGGCTTTAGCGTGCATGCTCTAAGAGGAAGGAGCTTATGTGAAAAAGGGGCAGCGACAGCCTATCAGCAAGTGCTTTATTGAGCCAATGAACACAAAGGCCAAGCAAAGTTGTTCTTTGGTTTTATAGTTTGATATGCAGTGTTCTCCTGTTCTTTCTTCTTGGGTCATGGCTCTTGCTTCCTGCAGGTTGGTTATTCCTTCATTTTTCATACATTCTTTTATTTGTCCTGTACTACAGTGAATTTTTAACCTCCTCATGGTGCTTTATTCAACAAACCTACATACCTTATTTAAGCACACCAACTTATAGCTTCCTACAACTTGGCATCAACCATATTGTTAGTAATGCATTGGAAGGAAAAAAAAGAAAAAGTACAGCTATCGTCTTCTCTTCAACAAACGGTGTTCATCAAAATTAAAGGCAGCAAATTGCCTACAGCAGGCAAGCAACCACCTGCCAGCAGTGCTACACAAGTTTTGTAATAAGCATAAGAAAGAAGCTGTTCCAAATGTATGAGCAAGACCAGAGCAAGGGGCAGTAGAAAGCACTTGCAACATTTCTGTGAAAACATGTAATAAGCACTTTCTGCTTGAAGCAGGGCACTGCACATCAGCACTGTTCTAGAGGAAGTGGCTGCTGGCTGCTGTCCCCAGAACCATGAATCAAAGTTAATCATCCTCCTAAAGTCAGTCACAAGGCATTAAGCTGTGGTTTGAATGCCTGAGCTCAGAGATCTTCTCTGAAACCTGGTTGCTAGTTAGCTTATTGCCCTTGCCTATTTTGAAGCCATTTAAACTGAGCAGCAATATTTCATGTAATTAGTTCTATTAATCATAAATGCAAGATTTGTTGGATGCATGAATCACTTTTTTTTTTTTTTTTGACAAAATCTACAAAACTATCTGAAAGAGGAACACTATCACATTTATTACACTCTGGTTTCAGTTCCCCTTCTTATTTCCCCTGTTCATTTCTAAACCCTTATTTTGCAAAGCTACTGTAACAAACCTTTGCTTTTTATTTTCTTTTATTTCAAATGTACCCCTTGTTCCTTTCTCTGGTTTCTATTATTACACAGCAACGATCATCAATGTGCATGAAGGCAAGTCATCAGGTTCCAAGAAATACTTTATTTGCAGCTAAGCTAGTAGATATGCCTGAAGCGCTGGTGAATGAATAAATTTCATTATTTTTTATGCTGTTACTGTCAGAAGAGAGCTGAATGCTGCTTGAAAAACAAAAGGCAAGAGGTCAGGAAAACCCATGAACAGTATTGAGCAGAGCTGGCTAGTGGAGATGCCATAAATGCCTGCAGCTTGGCCATTCAGCTCTCGCATTAAATGCTTGGTATTCTCTCTGTGAGGTAGAGGTAATGGCTTGGGCTCCAGCTGTGTCACTATGCTTTTGATAAATCTTTGTGGAAGATTCAGCTCCCAAGTAACAGGCAGAGATCACATTCCCCAATCATATTTTCCAGATTGGCACCACCTATAAGAACACTTTAGTTTCTCCTTTGATGAATCAAAATGTTAAAGCACTTCCCAGCTCCACCAACAGTGAACTTGCATGGTTATATATGAGTTGTACAAGGTCACATGAGGAGTTTGTGGCTTAGACAGACATCCTTCTCCCACTTCCTCCCCCCATCCAAATTAGGATGACTTCGCTATACATGAAGTTGCCATGGAAGCTGTGCTCTGCTAAACACGTGTCAGGTGTGTGCGTAGCTCTCATTATTGTGAATGCGAATTGGCAGAGCACTCCAAAGGAGGATGAAGTCCCTTGAGATGTTACTCCAAATTGTTTTTGAAAAATGATTCTCTGTGCTACATCACTGCACATTTTATCTTAAAACTAAATCATTTTGTCATTATAGTCTTGGCTGGCAGCTCATTCTTTAGAAAAACCTTGTGTTCATTTTGATTTTTTGAAATAAAACCAGTGACGTCCCCAGAACAGGAAGGATATCAACCTGTTGGAGCAAGTCAAGAGAAGGGCCACCAAGGGAGCAAGTCAACAGAAGGGCCACCAAGATGATTAGAGGGATCGAGAACCTTTCCCATGAGGAAAAGCTGAAAGAATTGGAGCTGTTCAGCCTGGGAGAGAGAAGGTTTAGGGGTAACCGAATTGCTGCCTTCAGTACTTGAAGACATCACACAGAAGAGATGGAGAAAAACTTTCTACAAGAGCATGTAGTGACAGGACAAGGGGGAATGGATTCAAACTGAAATATAGTAGGTTTAGATTAGATATTAGAAAAAAAATCATTACCGTGAGAGTGGTGAGGCCTTGGTACAGGTTGCCCAGAGAAGTTGTGGATATCCCATTCCTAGAGGTGTTCAAGGCCAGACTGTATAGAACTCTGAGAAACCTGATTCATTGAAACATGTCCCTGTCCATGGCAGGGAGATTGCAACTAGATGATCTTGAAGGTCCCTTCCAATCCAGGCCATTTTGTGATTCTATGAAATATATTTTAACTGGAAACAATCTTTCACAGGTGTACCCTGGGTTCATGTTCTTGGAACCCTGGAAGTCAGCACAGCCCACAACTGTGATCTGGTTCCAGCTCCATGAGAAAAGGATCATGTAGCAAATCAGGCACTGAGACCTCCTCATCAAGGCACATGAACCATAAACCATGCAGCCCTCTGAGATGGCAGTTAATCAGCAGGACAGCAACAAGAAACTTCACACTTAATTGTCTGCACCAATACCCACACGGTCTTTTGCTTCTGCAATAGGAATTTAAAATATCACTGGATTGATGTTTCATATTCTCTGTACTGATGAAAGTAAAAAGCATGGGAACATCCACACCAGGGGATTTTTACTGCACAAGCACTATTTTTAATTATAAAATAAATTATAAAACACATTACTCAAAGAATCATCCACTGTTAGCCTTCATAACATAAAAAGTGGAATCACTAGAAAGAAAACTAACAATTTAGGGAAGAAGTTAATTATGTGCTTTCATGTGCTACTAAAAAGAGTTCAGCTTTTCTAATGTAAATAGCCCAAAATCTTGTTTGGGTGCTTCATTTCTAAATTCACAGTCTATCAAACACCCTGCCAAAATTCAGTATGAAAGCCTTTTGTCAAGATTGCATGAAATCAGTTCAGAAGTTTTTAAGATTGTTTCAGAATTAGGTTTTTGGGGTTTTGTTAGTTTTGTTTTTTTTTCCTGCATGCGAACAAGAAAATAAAAAAAAAATCAGGCTTATTCCTCATAGTGAGATATTTTTACTCCGTGTTAATGAGTGATTCCAAGCCTCTGTGCTTCGCCCCACACACTGCAAATGTTTACTTCACATTAACCTAATAGACTTTGTCCAGTTTGGCTGCTAGGTAACTACAGCCGCTTCTGACAAGCAAAGAACACAAAAGAAGTGGGTGCCACCAGATGAATTGTTGCTCTTTCAACAGCAGCTCTCTCCATGATCAGGGAATGGTATTTTTAACCCCAAGCACTCTGCTTTGCCCAAGACTTTGGAGCAGAACTTCATACTGCACTCTGTTTTTGTGTTACTTGTGTCAGGCTTTACTTACAAAGGAGGGAGCAGCAGGAGAGCTCAGCCCAGGTCAGGTAAGGAGAGCATCTCTTCAGACAGAGCCATGGGCAATTCTCTGCTCACATAAATATCAGTGTGCTTCTCAAGGGCTGCTCAGCTATGTGCCTGGAAAACTCAGGAATTCAGATATCAAGAGTCATTCAGTGCCACTTGCATTTTAGTGCTATGCAGTATTTTGTGGAGAAAAAACTGCATAGCCTTTTTACTGACTGCTTTAGGGAAACAAATCTCTCATATGCACTTCCTTCTTGAGAAGGGTAATTATATTGAACATTAAATCCATGGAAACATGCTTGGGTTCACAACTACCTGAAAGCTTTAAGCCATTCCCAAAGGCTGATGAGCTGCAAGTTTTAATATGCACTATTGAATTGGATAATCTGAGCACTACAGCCACGTTCCTTGATGCTTGTGTCAAACATTCCGCCCTGAGTAACCCACCCCTGCCCCTCTAGCCTCAGCCTGGAGCTCATATGCCAGGCTGTGGTTGAGCAAGCCTGTGCTGTGTGTGTGCTGGGCGTGTGTGTCATACATGTCCGTCCTGCCAGCTCCGCTGAAACAGCAACAGTAACTAACTCCAGTGACATTCATCAGAGCCCTAAGTTACACCTTTTTCCTTTCTTCTCCCACCTGTTATTTCTCCCAAATGTCTCTTTAGGTAACGAGATAACTGAGCATATCAGTTTGCCTGCAGCATCCAGATTCTGACAAGATATTAATAATCAATCTCCAAACTTCTCTGAGGGCTATGTCTTAAACCAAAATACTGGTCCTTCTTGTTCTGCCCTTATGGAATTTCCAGCTCTTCTTCTTTTTGTGCATCATGAAACCAGTCTGACCTGGACTCTGATGACTCTGTCCTGGACAGATGTAATGAGCTCTCTGCATAGGCGGCTTAGGCAGAAGATGTAACCTAATCAACACCCCAAAGCCTCAGCTGTAAGCTAATAGTCAGCAAAATCATAGATGACTGATAAAGAAGAAGTTGATCTAGTGTTGCTAACACATGTACGTGACTTCTGATTTCATTTTTTTCATGCTTCTTTAAAAACAAAACTCATATCAAAGCCAGCAATTGCAAAATAAATGTAGTGGAAACACTGAAGTGAATGCCATCCTGGAGAACAAAAATAAATATATTGCAAAATTAGTCATGAGAAAGCCCTTCGTTTGCAACATGCATGTTTTTCTAGACAAGGTCTTGCTCAATAAGTATGTGTCCAGCTGGCTAAAAAATTTCCTTATGATCTTCCTAAAATGAAGGCACATGATGGGTATCATGGACTTTAGTTTTTAATGCCCATGCACAAATACTTCCAATTAGGTAAGGAGCAATCATAGGATTGTAAAAGTAATCCTGACTGCTTAAATACTCTAATACATCCCGCACATGCACAAACCATATCTTTGGGTACCTATGCTAACCTAGTTAACTGCTAAACCTAGTTTGCAGTTGGACTTGCTCTCATTGCACACTCAGCAATGAAGGCTCTTTGCAGTCTGTGTTCAGCAGTTCTTCCATGGGCAAGAAGGTGATGGCCTAGATGAGAAGAGGTTCTAAGTGAGAGAGGTAGACAAACTCTTGATGCAGAGAAACAAGTAGCAAAGCAAGAATGAGCATGAGAGCAATGAACTTCATGCTGAAAGAGAAGGCTGATTCTTTTCGCCTTAGTGAAGCAAAGAAGCAATAAGATCACTTGATGTGGTATTTCATTGGACAGAAGCATCATTTATTTTTGTAAAAATGAAGTACACAGCCAGATTCACTGTCTTCTGCTATAAAAGAATCTATGGAGATCCCAAAGCTGGGACTGCACTTTGTCTCTCCTGTGAATGGGAGAGGACAACCTTGTAGCTGAAATACCACCCAAGCTGAGGGTTTGCAAAACTGCTGCATCAACACTGCTAATCTCAAAACAAACCTCCCAGCTGGGGTTTCTTTCTTTGCTTTACAACTGTATCACATGGAGGTTTAACCCTTCTGTTCTCATCCACACAAATCTGCACTCCCTGTCACGGGGAAAAATCCTTGCAGTACGGAACTTACAATGTCCCCTCCACCCCAAGGCCTCAGACCAACCAAAAAGCAAGGCATCACACACAGGGTAATCCCACTAGGATGACAAGACACATCAGAAAACCTCCAGAAAGCTATGCTTCAGAGGCCAGCTGGACACCTTGATGGAGAGCAGTGCAGGAAGTTCAGGCGTCTGCTGTTTCCATTCCCAGGACTGGAGAAAGCACTCTCCTGTCCACAGCATGACAACAGTGAAAGAGACTTCATTGCTTTTCCATATCCTCAGGCCATTTCAGGACTGCTTTAAACTCACAAGCCTTCCTACAGTCTCTTTCTGCCTTCAATCTGTCACTGTCCCATGGATATAAAGTAAAGAGAACACTGCAGTTATAAATCAGGCAGGAATCATATGCCCCATTTCCTTTGCAGGGGGCTAAGTAAAATGGTTTCATTGCCCCTTACAGCACTGCAGAAGGATGATGGGCAAAGCTTTTCCCGTGGCCTCCTCACAAAAACAGAGCCAAGGTCCCCATGTAGCTGCATGGTGAGGAATCACAGACAATATTCAGACTGGATGTTAAGAACAGTTTTCTTCACCATGAGGACAGTCGGGCAGTGGGACAGGGGCCCACAGTTTCTGAACACCCTGTCCTGGCAGGTTTTTAGGATCCAACTGCATAAAGTCCTAAGCAACCTGACCTCAAAGACGATTTTGGTTTGGCCAGGTTGTTGGGAGTGGAGATGACCAAAGCCCTTCTCACCTTGAATCCTTCCATGATTCTTCATATTTTGGACATCTTCTTTTCCAAGGGATTGGAAGAGAAGTCCCTGAGTGCTGTTCACCAAAGCCTGCAATCTCCCTGTCCATGCTGTTGCTCAGAAAGACAAGCCTCCCTGTGAGTGGACATGGTCTCCTGCTCCTGCAGGAACCTACTGGATTTTCATCCCTACCTGAAGAATGTTGAGGAGAGCATACTGTTCAAGCAGAAAGCAGAGAAATGTCTGCTAAGATTTATTTTGTCTGATATATTTGGGAAGGAAGAGAGAACAAGGAGAAGCCAACTTAGCCCAAATTGTAACAACCTTTAGAAGCAGTGACTTCAGCAGAAGTTAGCAGGAGACAACACAACTTCTCTCCTTGCTTCCTTGCTATAGAAACTCACTCCTCCCACACACAGAAAGGACTTCATGCCACAACTGCAAGAGGCACGGATGCATCCTTGTGCAAAGGAAAACGCAAGTATTGCTCTGAGGTGGTGAATATAAATATATTTAGCAATCAAGTGCTTCCTTGTATGCACATAATTCCTGAGCAGACCTTGACTGCTCTTTAAAATTATCTTATCCAAAAACGGTGGCATCAAAGCAGTGCAAAACTGAATTAGTAAAACCCAAATAAAGCTTCAAAGAGCCATTTCTTAAATACACCCTACCAGGCATTACATTAATTTAAGTGAGAAATCACACCATTTGGATGTGAACTAGCCACTGCCTTGAGGACCATCAGGTAGCCTGATCATCTTCTAGGGACATTCAACTTTTCTACCCTGTCTAGAAAAGGTTGGCCCATTCCTGTATTTGTGCTGTGCTGATAAATGGCAGACACCTGGTTTAAAAGCAAGATTAGATAACTGCAGTAAGATTACAAGAGCAGAGGCAAAAAGGCATCCTTCAGCTGCTGCAGAGCTGAGCAGAGTGATTGCAAGCCCTGTGCCTGGGCCAGCCCCTGTGTCCTCTGTGCATGTCCCAGCTTGAGGCTGCTGTTGAACATGAGTTCAAGATGGTGACACTGCAGGCTGCAAGTCCCAGAGCTCTGGCACAATGAGTAGTCGTGCTATTTTGGAAGCACTGCTTTGTTGGCACCTCCTTGGAGAGATGGAGACTTTGGAGACTTAAGCCTTGAGGAAGTGTTAAAGACTACGGTGCAGATCCGAGGAGACAAGAGGTTTTCTCTCTTGAACAGAGAAGTGTTACATTAATTCCAAATTATTCCAAACCTGAAAGTGCCCTTTCAAGATGCATTCAGCACACAAAAGAAAGTTGTTTTCATGATCTGTGAGCAGAGATTTTTAGCAAAGTTGTGGACTACCTGGAGAGAATGTCTGATTTCTTACTGCTTTGGTGACCAGGAAATCAGAGGGGCATTTTAATGTACACTTTGTAAAACCAGAAATGAGGTCTGCATCATTTAAGCAAGACTTGGTTTAATCAGAACAAAAATCCCTATGCTTTGTTAAACAGTGTCAGTGTTCAGAAAGGGAACCACCATACTCTTGTACTAAAATCAGTCGTGGCCTTGGAATCACCACACTGAAATCATCATCATGAATCAAGTGATATTTGATGCAAGCCAGAAAGATGTCCCTGCCAGTGCCTTTCAGAGGTTTCTGTGATGGGAAGTATTTCAGGATTGTGTTAAAGTATTTTGCATTTTTAACTTCTCGTGCAAGTATTCGTGTACTGTGAGGCAGAGTGAAAAGATGGATTTATACTGTCTCTTAAACAGATGACTCTGCTCCAGATTGCAGCTTCATAAATTTCTTCATGCTCATGTAAAATGGAAGTCAGATGCACAGAAAATGTACCAGCGTGTGGCTCAATGCTTCAAGCCTCATTTCTCTTCTCCCATCTCAATACTGCTGGTTTAGAAAATAGGGAAAGTGCAAATAAATGTGAATTCTCTATGACATCATCACTGTACATGTCTCCCGAGGCCACTGGGACTTCCCAGTATGGGACGTTTTCTGAAGGCATATCTGCTGAATGTGGATCAACCCAAGAACATTATCACTATGAAAACAATCAGGTCTGCAGGGCTAGATTTGGAAAAATTATGGATTTTCACTCTTACAGAAACCTCCTTTTTCTATTTTGTAATTTTCAAACTTACATGTTATCCAATTCAAACAGCGCCTTAAATAATGCATTGTTTATAGTACAATACCTAGGAGTTTTTGGACTCTGTTAGGGGAGATCCTGTACAAAAACAAAGTGACAACTTCTAACCTTTGTGCTCTGTTCCCCTGTGATTATTCATGTGCTAGACAAGATGAGAGGAAAGCTAATGTCTTTATAAATAATTTGATGAGTGAAGGGATGGGTATTAACATCTTTGAAATGGGTCTTAATGTCTCTACCGACTTTGTGCAGCAGGTTCATTGCAGAGCCCAGACAGCCTGGCTGCTGAAACTAAGTGGGTCTGCACAAGCCCGAACTTTTCAACTTTGGGGTAAAATAGTAGGTTCAAGGGCGAATATGTGGTAAGAAGTTTGGGAAGGCCATACTTGCTAAGTACCTCAGCCAATGGGGAAAGAAATTTAGGATAAAAGAAGGCTGTGCCCTCCAAAACCGAGAGAGAGAAAACCCCACAGGTAAGTGCCCCAAAGGACTCTCTCCCTTTATTTAAATAAAGTTGCAGGATTCCTCTGTCTCCTTTTTGGACATAAACCTCAGGTGTTTGTGGATTTTCCCAACAAAGAAAATAACTAGAGATAATAGATGGGGAGTACAAACAAAGACATAGTGGGAAACTATCCCTCAGTTTCTTACCCAAAGTGGTGTGAAGCAATCCTAAAGTTAATGCAAGCCCTGCAGCTCTGTAATAGGTCTGATATTGCTTCCAATAAGGAAAAAATTGCTTGCAAGAGGGAGCAATATCAGGAGAATCAAAGCAGAAATGAGAGGTGGAAAACTAGAACAGCAAGGTGAAGAAAAATCCCCAAATCAAACCAACCAAACAAACAAAAACAAAAACAAAAAAACAAACAAAAAAAAAAAAAAAAAAAAAAGCACAGGGCAGAAGAGGGGAAAAAAACAGAGATGGTAGTTTTATAATTTTTAAGGCTCAAAATGATGCTGTGACATGTAACTCCAACTGCTGGGAAAAATTACATGCAAAATCCATAATTTCTGCTTTTTTTTCTGAAATAGTGAATGAAAAAAAGGCAGAGGTCTATCTCAGTGAGAGTAGTACATCTGCTTTGTGGTGATTAACACACCTCTGCTGCACTACGCATAAGTGAGTGTCCACAGCACTTCCCCCACTTTTGACCTGGTACCAACTTCCACCTTCTGAACTGTCTCACACCTGATATGATTTGGAAAACAGGTCTCAAATTTAGAGACCTGGAGCCTTCTCTGCCCCATCCCTGCCTCCTTCTGCCCTGACTAATCAACCATGTTGATTTTAACAGACAGGCTTCTGGTGCTTATATGCTGTATTTTTTGTTTATGATGACTTCAGAGCATATCACCTTTGACTCCTGTTACCTCAAGCCATACAATGCAGATGTGCTAATTCAGAGTGTTACAAATCAATACATTCGTGTAATTTTGCATTTCTAGAAGTTAAAGCACCTCTACTCATATGGATATTGTCCAAAACTGTGTGTACTGTGACTGTCAAAAATCTTGTGTGTGTGTTGATGTTCCAAAGACTTCTGTGGCACAAATTCAGAGCATTGGCATGTATTAAGATGATTTGCATCTCAAAATAGGTGGAAATTCCTTTTAACTATCTCAGACATAACATTTTTGTTGATATTTTAGAAAATACATTTAAGTAATATGGGACGATTTCCTTTTTTTGCAAGAAAAATGAATCAATATTCACTGAATGGCTTCCTGCAAGTGTATTTGAAGCTAAAAAAATGTCATGTTTAAAGATGAGATAGACTCAAGACAACTATCTGAGTGGCTTTACAGATTAAAACCAGAAGCAGCAGCTCCTGACACTCAATTTATTCTATTAAAACCAACACTAAATCAGTTAAGATTTTCCCTGAAGAGAAAATTTGGTCTCTTTAAAGGAAAAAAAATCAGCTATTGAATAACAGAAATGAACAGCCTACTCTTATTTTCTTAGTTTAGCAGCATTTAGAAAATAGGCAATTTTAAACCCAGTGGCACAAGTTAGCATGATTTTTTAGGTTACCAGTTTGGGAAACAGTGGGAACAGAAAGAAAGCTCTTTCAAAGGGTAATTCAAAACAGGAGCCTAAATTAGGCTATTTGCTCTTCATATGTTTAATATACTTGCATAATGGAAAGCCTGGAGATGTACCTCTGGGTCACTGAGCTCAGACTGGGTTGTGGCAAACAGGCTCCCTGTAATCCTCCTAAAACAGGGCACTCCAAGTTTTCCCCCCTTTTTTAGGATAACCCAACAGCTTTCAGGTTAGGAACTGCCTTCTGATTTCCAAACTGAATTTTAACCTGGCCAATATGTGCCCATCTGCTGCTCTGCCAGCAGTCATTTGGCTTCAGGTTACACATGCCCTTGTCTCTGGTGTCACCTCTGCCAGCGCAGTAGCAGCCAGCAAAGGTGCGTCCTGCATTTAGTAATTGCCTGGATGCAAGGAGTGAATGGGAGCTGATAATAGGCTCCTTTATCCCCTGTAAATGGAGACAAGCAAAGTGCACTTGCAAAACCTGCAATTTGGATTGAAGTCTGATTGCATCTGTGTCTCAAAAGAGCTAAGGAGCAGTCCCAGATAAGAAGCTTTTGAATTTCATATGTAAAACAAGGTGAAAGAGAAAGAACCCAAGAAAGACTCTGAGGTGGTTATTTTTTGGGTTTTTTTTGTGGGTTCTT
>WBMY01005592.1:1405516-1436200 GCA_013397315.1 Donacobius atricapilla | reverse complement strand
TTTTTTTTTTTTTTTTGTGGCATGGTATCAAAGGAGTGAAAAACAATTAGAAAATGAAGTTAGTGATAAACAGGAAAACAATGCCGGAAAGTTTTCTGGGAGAAGACACTGCATTTCTTTCCTGTCAGACTTCAGGTCTGATCAAAAATTGGAAGGTTTTGGGTTGTCAGCATTTCAGAAAAAAGTGCTACAAACTGACAAGCTCTTGACACATTTTAAAATGCATAGGTTGTATAATCCTCAGGCATCTTGGAGTAACAGGGAATAAATAAAAGGAAGAAAAATAAAGCATTCAGTGTTTGTTTTCAAAACTCATTGTGGAAAGCAATACTAAATACTTGTCATATGCACAGGGTTCTTTGGTACACACATTTAACTAGCATTTAACTTTGAAGTTACTTCACAAAGTCACACCAGGCAGTCACACGTGTACTCACCCCCCGCAGATCTATTTCAAAACTAGGCAGGACTTCAGCTGCATTATAGATAGCAATAATAGAAAGGATGGCTGCTAAGCATTTCTGATTAGAAATATCTTTTGGTTTTCACCCTTCCTCAAATAGGAGCATACCTGATCCAGCCCTGGAAAGTTTCTTGTGGCCTACAGGCAGCAATACATAGCAAAAAACAGAGAATAGGGAGGTTTTGAGTGGGACCTTACTTTGTTTGGTCTCACTTTAGCAATTGATAGAGAAATTACTTTTTACTGTCTTCAGTTCCCTAGCTCCTACTGGGCAGAAACAGCCTGTGATACATTGGAAATACCTTGTTACCTGCCAAGTACACACAGTGCACCCACCTTGCTGCACTAAACATGTCCTTGTCACTGACTTCTGCAGGTGCTCAGCTGGGCAGAGCAAGCACTGAGGCAGCCTTCTGGGTGCTATGACCACACTTTGCATGGCCATGATTGAGGCAGCGCTCAAACTCCATGGCTGGAACTGAGTTGGTTTTGCAATGGACATTAGAACAGCCCTCACGAGCTGGGACATAAACCTCACCTCAAGTGACGATGATCCTTCTGCCTGGAATAGGGAAAACCATGTGCAAATAAGTGATTTTAGCAAACTGCTGACTTGCATCTCAGAATAGGAAAACCTGCCAGAAGACTGGAGAAATGCGTTAGATCATTAATTAGTCCTATTATGGAGGGCAGTTCAAGTCCACTGCTGTTACTGTAGAGAAAAAGATGCTGCTGTTCCCTCCTGCTCCTGCCTTCCATCATGCTCAGGGATTATCTAGACACGGGTTCAGTGAGCAGCTCAGTGATCTGATGCAACGGAAAAATACTTTTCTTTTTTTGTTTTGGTTTGGTTTGTTTTTTTGTGAGGGCATGCTAGGGTGTTTGTCTGATCACCTTGTTTGCCTGTGACTGCTCAGATTCTGGCTTTGATGCCACAAAAGCACCTGCTGAGCCTGATGGAAAAGGCAGGAACAGGCAGATCAGGACTGGTTTTTTTGCATTGCCAGCCTACAATTATATCAGCTAAACTGAACATCAAACAGCAAACACACACCAGGAAAGGGAAATGAGTTACCATTTTAATTGTTTGCCTATTTGAAAGTTGACTGGAAAGTCTAACTATAATGGATTTTCTTATTTTATTTCAACATGATACAGCTATACTGCTATCAGAATTTCTACTTTTCATGGCCACCCAATTTCCCATCTAATCTACACATTGTAAAATCAGCTTCCAGGACACAAAGTTAATTTAACTTCCCTCTCTTTTTTTTTTTTTTTTTTTTTTTTCTCGTGATCTAANTTTTTTTTTTTTCCCCAGTTCTTAACAGTAGAAGTAATAGTGTTTTGCTATTGGATGTGAAGATATTGAATTATTTCGGGTTTGTAAAATCCTTTACCCGTTTAAGATTAAAATGCTCATATGTACCAAGCACTCAGACAGAAAAGCTGTTTTGTTTACGAGACATTTCTGAAAAATGGTATTTCTTTCAAAGAAAGCAACTCTGAGAACGTCACTTAAATTTTTTTTTAACTTCTTCATCTTCTTTCAGTGAACCACAGGGCCAGAGGACTCTCCAAGAGGCCATCACCTATTCCATACCAGCTTATGTCTTCCAGTACAGGCATGATGTGTAATGGAGCAATGTTTGTGAACTCCCAGCAGTTCACCCACATCTTTCTGCAAGTGACTACTCCAAAACCTTCCAGCCGACACTTTTTGATTCCTTGATACTGTAATATTCTACACATTTAAGTACTTTTTAAAAAAGAAGATTTTTAAAGTCAAGTTTCTTTATATTTAAACTTATCAAGTTCCTGACAGTTTTGAAGATAACGGGATTTTCATGTTGATTTTAATTATAGTGACATTTCCTGTTATTCTACCCCAATTAGAACACTATCTAGATATTTTAATAGTGTCTTAACCAACATGGAATTAACGCTGTTATGTTAAGAGTCATTACAATAACTAAAGTAATAGTTTCCAGGAAGCTTTCAATAAATTTCCTAAGTTTTTAAATAGGAGAAAAAAACCCCCATTTAAATTATAACATGTTTTTCCAGGAACAAAGGACTGATATTTGTGCACACAAACACATATACACACAGGCTACACAGACAAGTATTCTATGTATCATCTTTCAGAAAAAGTTGGCAGAAAAAATGTCCTCAGTGGACAAAAGCCAGGTAAACTAACTGAAAGGCGATATTTATGTTTGACTTATGGAATTGGATTCCACTATGACTTCCAACTTTGCAGTGTGCTGTGGGAAAATAAAAACCAGACTCTGCTGACATCCTTCTACAATTTGGATGTTTCCACAGTAATTGTGGCAAACAGAGTCTCTTTTCCCCTAATTTAACTATTCCCAGTTCTGTGCTTCAGCAGGATGATCTTCCAGGTGGACCAACACAACAGGCTTGGAGATCTGTTAAAGCCCCTCTTGGAGAATTGATCTGCATTTAAGTTACCCTCCTGTTCTTCTTTCTTTCTTTCCCTTTTGTTTAGTGGGTTTTCTACTAAACTGTATCATTTTCCTGGTGCATTTCACTATGCTGCAGACAAGTGTATTACAGTGCCTCAGAGGAATGATACTCTCAGCCAGAGAACTGACCAGATCATTAAATCATACTCTCAGTCTGTGCTTAAATCCCACCCCAATGCTATTTATTATTGCTATGATTATATTTATTTAAGTTTTGGATAGTGGCAGCAACTTTAGAAAGCAACTTTTTGCCCACTAGAGCCGGTGAAGAAAATCATTAAAAAAACACCAAAAGGAAATGAGGAAATATATGGTTGTTTTTCAAAAGAAAAAGTGAATAGAATTAATCAACACTCCTTTTGTTTGTTTTATTACTAATTCCTGCACCAAATTAAATAATGAATTCCCAGGAAAACCTTCAAAAACAACTTTCTAAAGAAAACATTTTTTTTCTAGACAGCTTCAAACTTCAGTTGCTAATTGAGATACCCTAGAAGTGCTGTACATCAAGCTGTGCATACACATCATGCTCATTCTGTTCACAAAATTAACTCACATATTTGCTAAAAACTGCTTGAATTGTGCCGTAGAGCAAGTGTCTTCCCTTAAAAAAACCTAAGTCTATAGCTGCAACAAATTAATACCTATTATCTACCCATCTTCCAGAAACAGCCAGAAGCAGTTTCATTGTGAAGTAAACAGGATGTGCTCAATCATTCATAGAAGTGTATAGTGCTAAGCTGGCAGAAGTACTCAGCAGCAAAAAAAATGGTCAAGTTTTATTGTGAGATAATGATCATGTATGAATTAATGCTCTGAAAAATAAGTCTTTGAGTTCAGCTCTTCACTTTCTAAAGGCAGGTAAGTAGGATGTTGCTCTTGCAAAGCCACCTGCAGAACAGCACCTACAGTCTCAGTAAGGAGTTAATTTCAGAGGCTACATAGGACCATGCAAATGCTCATATTCTCACACCTTTCCAAAACAAGAAAAGGAAAAGGTAGTCCTCAGTTATGTATAGGCTCAGAATTTTTTTAAATTATCCCCATTATACTATGCTAACTGCTTCATCAGAGGTAGGGATGATCACACCAATGAAAGTGCACCAAGGTTTGTAAGATGTCTTCTTTTGTTAGACAGATATCTCTGAAATAAATGGGTAGCTCCTGTATAGCAAGGATCCTTTTTCTTTAATTTCATTCATCCTAAAGTCAGCTTTCTGTGAACTACTCCAGGCATGTAATCCTTGTGTATTCCCCTGTAAAGTGGAAAACATTGGGTGATTGGGAGTTTACCACCTAGGTCATGGTTAGGTCCCAGACTGGGGAATTGACTTGACTGAGTAACGACTACCCCTGGGATTTTTGCTCACAGGATTCTCTTCAGCCATTTCATTTTCCACAGCACTTCACTATACAGTCACAGACCAGTTCCGCTTGTACAGACAGTGATAAGTCAAAGGGGCCAGGATTGCGTCCAGAAATAAAAGGTTTATTTATCATTATTTGCCAAAATTCTGTTTACAAGCATTCAACATATGGTGAGCCCATTCTCACACTTGTTGACACCAAAGGAAAATCTGCCTCTTTCTCCATGCTGATTGCTGTGAGCAAGGAGCCCTGGACCCATTGCTAAGCTGACTGAAGTCTCTAACCCAGCAAAAAAAGATATTCACCTTTTTTAGGGAAGATTTTCACTGTTTATTTTTGAGGGGATCCTCCCACCCTGTGACAGTGTCTTCAATTACCTTACAAATAAGACCAGTACACACCATAGCTATCAGGAGGTTAGTAGACTAACCACTCCCCTTGGGGACAATAAAACACCACACTGACTTGGTTACCCTTTGTCTGACTCTCCTCAGTCTCGGGAGCTTTGTAAAACGCTGATAAAAGACAGGTTTAGGGAGGTCATATAAGCGATAAAATTTTGGCTTCAAGAAAGCAGTAACAGCGTAACAAAGAAAGAACAAGTCTGTCACCAAACACAGATGTCCCATCTGATGCATCTCACACACAAAGAGATACTCACTTAAGGCTGTATTTCACTGACAAAGCCAGTCAGCGCTTTTGAGCCAGGAAGACCTTTTATTTTTTCCATGGAAGTAATTAGCTTAGAATTACTATTGGAGAGAAGGCACAGGGAGTGCCTTTATCTTACAAAGGTGAAATAAGTTACAGCTGAGGAGTAGAACCGGAGTGAACTCAACAGGTCAGACTGAACCAGCTCTGCCAGATCACAATGACCATGGTACGACCTCATTATGTAGAATACACCTCTATTTTTTATAGTCTATTGTCACTCTAAGGCAATTACAGTGAAACCCATATGGTTTTGTGCAACGACACCATATTTGTAGCCTCCGGTGGCTACAAATTGAAACCGAAAATTGAGACTCAAAGCACTGCAGAATGCAGTGCCAGGATCATCTAACCAGTGTCATGGGGAAGAGACAGAGATAACACAGACATTTTCTGCTCCTGCACATAAAACCTGAAGAACAGTAACAGATGCTTTTTTCCTAAGGTCATTGGGAACTTTTGGGTTGATCTCTGAAAATGTAAAGCCAGAAAAAAAAAAGTCATCAGTAAGAAAGGAGACAGGATGGTATAGCCACATCTATTTAGAGAGGCTTGATCAGGCAGAGTAAGGTGCATGTACTGGTATGGCATGACCAGCAAAATCTCCAGCCTGTACGTCATGTCCAGCTACCCCTGCAAAAAACTAACCCAGAACTGGTTTTTTAAATACCATAGCACTACTGGACAACAGAATCTCAGTGAATGGAAACAGCATTTATTTTCTTGTCTGGAACACAGAGGAAATTCTGCTTTTCCAATTCATTCAGTGCTTTAGAATCCTCAAAACTCTGCCTTAAACAAGTGTTTTTATCTCTTTGTTGGTATGAGTAAGAGTATCTAGTAGCCGGTTGCTCCAAGAATCAGCAACAAAATGTCAAATTAATCCTACCCCAAAAGGCTGAGAAGATGGCATAAAAAGAAAGTGATGTTGGTAAAATAATGCATTATTTTAAACAGTTTAAATTTACTGACGCAATTCCTAATCTCCTGATTTAAATCAATACAAAATAAATTGGGACACTTACTGTTTAAACGTAGTTTAGCTCATGAGTTATTTAAAGCCACACTTTCGAAATCTGTGATGAGCATCTACGTGTAGATTCATACCAGTTTAACAACATTTATTTTAAATTTATATCCACAGACAAGTTAGTGCATCATTTTCATAGCCAAAATTTTCATACTATATGCATTTATTGTTCCCCAGAAAGGGGTTATTTTTTATATAACTCTTTTTTTAATGAGGGTATATATACTCATTAGCAAGTCTTTTAGCCTTCTTGATTGCACATATATCTTTGGAAATGTGAAAGGAGGCACATTTTGCTTCTGGAGAGACAGAGGAAAAAAAAGCCCCTTTCCTACGGCCCCAGCCACGCACATGGTTCCGTCGAGACATCTCTGTCCTCGACAGCTCCTGACCCTGCAAACATTCTGCTTCTTGGACACGCAAGATTTTGCAGGCCACCAAAGCTTCCACTTTCAGGATGGGTTTTCTGTGCCTTTTGTCAAGTGCTCATGTGCACAAGGGTCTCAAATGTGGCGCAGGGTCTTGGGGATACGTCCCGAGCAGGGTTCATGCCGCATGGTTCCTGGGCTGCGACGCGTGGCTGCTGTGGAAACTCTGAGTCACTTCGAGCTGCTAAACCCACGGCGAACGAGAGGCCTCGTCCTCCAGGGCATCAAGCCGCAGGCCTGCAGTGCCACCGGGAACAAGCCCTGCCGGCGCCCTGCCGAGGCTTGTGGTGCGGCAGGGGGCCGGGCAGGAGGATGCCCTCTGGGTAGGGAGATGGGTTTTGGGGCAGAGGGCGCCCTTTGCGGGCGAGGACGCCCTTTGGCGAGGGTACGCGCTCCGCAAGAGAGGACGACCTTCGGGAAGGACACCCTGCGGGGAGGAGGCCCGGCCGGGGCGGGCCCGGGCCCCGGGGAGGCGGCTTCCTGCGCCTTTGCGCTTCCACCTGAGCGCGCGGTTTTGTTTCTCGTGTTCGTTCCGATTAGGGCTTGGCTAGGCCTCTCCGTGGGCCATGCCGGGCCCCTGCCCCTCTCTCAGGTGCCTTCCTGCGGGGCCCTGCCTGCCCGCGCAGTGGCTGCTCCCAGCAGGAGAAGGTGCCGGTGCTGGTGACACTGGGGCGCCTCCTGGGAGGCTGTCAGAGCTGGCACTCGGGAAGCCCGACGGCATCCAGAGAGATGGAAATACCACTTCCCTCGAGGGGATAATAGTAGTGGGGTGTTACTATTTAATGATTGTACGTCAGCGTCATTTTAAAAATAGTAGACGCTTTGCGTTTTTCTGTGTCACCTGCTTTTTGATCAGAGGAGCCAAGTGACAGTACCAGCAGTGGCGGTGAGGTGCGTGGTAGGGTTGGAGCACTGGTGTGAAGGAGTGTAGGATGGGTGATGCCTCATCCCAGATGTTGTAGGGGAAGAGTTGCCATTGCAGACACAGTGCCTGAGTGGTACAGCATCCAAAACCTTTGTAGCTCCACAGCAAGTTCTGTTTAAATAAGCTGGTGTTTCCCAGTCACAGCTGTTTGATGCTGCTGCTAATAAAACGTGCAGATACTGTCTTGCAGTGATAAAAATGAGCGTGTAAACCCACTGACAGGTAAGCGGAAGTCCTGAAGTGTCTCGATGCCCTTTTGCAGAAGACTGTATTGAACTAGTGTATTTTAGCATCCTCAGCAATAAAATAAAGGTTACAACATCCTTTATACTTTTTTTGGTATTATTTTTTGCTCTTCCATAGAGTAATTATGCTATAATGTTTCTTTCTTTCTTTCTTTTAGGGCCTGTGGAGAAAAAGGTGGTTGTCAATCTTCAGAAGCTAGATGTGGCTCAGGATAGTCTGGGCAACTATGGTTTCTTCACTTTGATTTACAATCAAGGCTTTGAAATTGTGATAAACGACTACAAATGGTTTGCATTTTTTAAGGTGAGTTAACCTGGTGTGTTCTATACCACTGGCTGTTGCCAAAATGTCCTGTAGTTAGGCTTCTCTTCAGTCCCTGCGTGCCACAGTGAGTCAGCTGGGACACTTGATTCTTTGGCTCTAAGGTTTGACTGGAATACCAGATAAAGGATTTCTTCTTTTCTTGTTTTGAGCAAGAAAACAATAAAACAAGGAAACGTAAGGATCAGTGGTTGAGTAGGGAGCAGAGAGAGGGAAGAAGTATTCCACACTGACCATCATCTGAAAAAAATACAGATGCTGCTACTTTTTCTTCTGGGCATGCTTAAAGCAGTTGATGGCCTTCATGAAACTAACTTTCCTTGTAGCCTGGAATTTTTTTTTTTTGACCCTGTGTGGACCCAAATCAAATAGCAAATACCATTGCTTTTATCTTTCCTTACAGATGTTGTTCAATGCATGGAAACTAGAGCCATCTATCCTCCTTGATGGAGGATTTCTGGGATCTATAAATTTTATTTCAGAATAGTACTCTAATATGTAAGGAACCTTTCTGCTGCCTCTCATTATTCCTTTGGAGTAATACTGTTGTCTTCAGTCCCTGTTGATGCCTTCAGGTCAAGCTGAAAACAGTGATGGTATGCAGGAGTTAGACGGGAAAAGACACTCTTGTTAGGAGCGCTCTGCTGCTGTCCTGATGAGTGACATGATGAATCTGAAGGGCGGTTTGAAGTAATCTCTGCAGGATGGCTTTACTACCTGGGAGACAAGTGCTTTGTGCAGCAGGGCTTCTCAGCTGGTGAGTGCAGCCCTGGCAGGAACAATGAATGTGTTTTAGGTTGTTTCAGGAAGCGAGATCTTGTGTCTGGCTTTGGATGAGTCAACAGTAAACATTCAGGCCTCGTCCAGGCATAAAATCTCTGAACTTTGGATAATACTGAGAAGGAAAGAAATAATTTTCGCTCTGAATTACCTTTCTGGGAGCCATGGTAGATGGTTAATTTTTCAGCAGCTATTTTAAAGTCAGTGTTTAGAGGTGTTAACAAAAGTGAGTGGTCCACTCTTTCAGGAGAACTGGAATCCTTACTGAACAAATATTATGTAGAAGGCTCCACTTTAACTGCAGCATCCTTGCAGCTTCCATCTGTGCTGATTTGGGCTCATGTAAGGGAAAGGATTGTGTAGACTGTTTAGCACACTACTGGGGAAGTTATCTACATGCTCATTGTTGAAGGCTAACTCCAGGAAACAGCAAAGCACTACTCAGTGTATTGGGGGAGTGAACTGGGGGGATAGAAATGCAAAAGCTCACAGGCTGAGATAAAGGTACTTTAGTAGGTAAAGATAAAGCTGTGTGTATGCAAGCAAAGCAAAATGAGGAGTTCATTCACTACTTGCCGCCAGGATAACTTGCCACCATAATAAGCAGGTGTTCAGCAATTTCTGGGAAAGCAGGACTTCATCGTGCGCAACTGTGGCATAAGAAGGCAGATGCCATGATTCTGAATGTCCCTCTTTTCTCCTTTCCCCAGCTTTTATTTCTGTGCATGATATTGTTCAGCATGGAATATCTCTTTGGTCAGTTGGGGTCAGCTTTCCCAGCTGTGTTCCTGCCCAATTTCTTACGCACCTGCAGCCTATTTGCTGTCAGAGCTGTCTGAGGAGCAGATGAGGTTTTGCTGCTGTGTTAGCATTGCTCAGCTAAACGAAAACATACCTGCATTAACAACACTGTTTTCTTAACAAATCTGAAACTTGGCATTATATGAGCCACTATAAATAAAATGAACTGTCAAGACCTAGTGCAGTCTTATAAGTGGACATTTTTAAAATAAGAATGCAGTTTTTTAAACAAGACAGGGTCTTGTACTTGAGCAGAAGCAAAGTATGAGAAACGCCTGGTGGGCATTCTCATTTGTATAAGTCAGTGAAATTATATTGCTGTGATATGCACTCCTCATAGATTTGGCAGGTGATACAGCAAAAACTGCAGAGACGCTGAAGGGTAATCTAACTGAGCAGAATTACTCTGAAACTTCTCAGGCAGAGACACCTCTGCAAGCTCACCTGCAGTGGGAGGACCTGCCTCAAAAGTAGCAGGAGATGCGTGAGGACAGCAGAGCACTGTATGCTTTAGTATTGTCCATTAACTTGGTTTTGAGGTGTCGTCTCTGGCGGGGAGAATTCAGCAGTCATTGCTGGACTCATCTGAGGGGAATATAGTTGAACTAGCAGAATTTGGGCTGATGTTTTGCACTGAAATACAGAGTTGCTTTACAAGCCAATATGCTAGGCAGTAAAAGTTGCTGGTTATCAAACAAATTCCCAAGTGTGAGGAATTTAATAATAGAAACAGTGTGGCCTGCTCTTGGATATAGATGGATCTGTTAGTTGCCAACTTGAAGACAGCTAAGAGTCACTGAAGGGTGCTGCTGTCCATACCTTGTGAAATACATCCCCAGAAGATGAGCACTAAGTGACTCATAAGCACTAATGTCATGTATTTCATTGATTTCATGTATTGCATTGATTTGCAAAAGTACTCTTAGAACAACATACCAAAACTGTTACAGAATAGTTTAAGCTGAAAGGAACTTCTGGTGGTCATCTGATTCATCTTGCTGCTCAAAACAAAGCAAGTCAAATAAACACCTGAGCAGTAGCAATACTCAGCAGCTTGCATTTTATGGTCATGAATGTGTCTCAGCCCTTTGTAAGCTAATGGAATAATTCTTAGTTTTGAAGTTGATTTCAGTATTAAGAAATAGCGAGCTTGTTTGGGTCATTGCTCAATAATGGAGAATTCATCAGCAAAATCTATTTAAATTAAAGGCTTCTTCCCTTAAACACCCCAGGGAGAATTAGAGCCCAGTTCCTTTACCCTCTCTAATAATTTTCCTGTTGTAAAAAGAGCAGTAAATTACCAAGATGCAAGTCTGTTGCTGAGAAACATGAGGAAGTACCACAGCACTTACTAAATGCATTTTTTGCTGCAGACAGCTACTTGCTGTTATTGGGCAAGAACATGCAATGTGTCTATGTGCAAAATTCCCCATGTCACAACTGTCAGTGGGCACTTAGAGCAAGTGGTTCCTTACAAACTGCTTGACTTTTTGACATACTTAACTGTGCATATCTGTTTACTTTTAATCCAGTAAATATTGCATTACTGGATTAAATATTGCATTACTGGATTTCTGGTATATGAAATAGAAATACAACAAGTCTGAGATTGAGCAGAGGGAGGATTTGCCAGGTACAATGAGCAGCAGTATTTAAGCCAATACAGTACTTGGTGAGTTTCAGGCATAGAAGTGCCACTTCTGCTAATTGAACCTCCACTGTATTTTTTCCTAGTGTTAAAGAATTAAGCTGTTAATTACTGACAGGAATGCTGTGGGCTTGTTTAAGTGGTGGCTTTATCAGAGCTACTGTACTGTGTAGATACAGACACAGCCTGTTCGGCTGTGCATGTTTCAATGAGTTTTTAGTAGCTTTTTGTTCCTGTGGCTTACTAAACAGACAGCCAGTGAAACTTTTGTAGGGTCTCATTGCCTTTACAAGGTATTTTTTTCTGACGCTTGAGGGCTGTGGGAAATGACTTTGTATGTCAGGAGTGGATTGGGTGAGCTTATCAATTCTATTTTTTCTTCAGTTTACTTTAGTATCTGAAGTAAAGATGCTCTGAGTGTTTTTTGCTAACTTGTATGCAGAAATAATGTTTGCCAAATTAAATGTAGCATCCTACTGCATTCTTGCATTCTGCTTCTAGCACAAAATAACTTATTTAATATGTGGTTCTGAAACATCCCTGTACTGAACTTGGGTGTGAAGTTAGTGTGCTTAGTTCTGGCAGAAGCTTGATCAAGTGCTTCTGCTGGATGATACTAAGATTCTTTCGTGTTTTGCTATATATATAAAGCTCTGAAGATATATATTTTTTTACCCCCGAAGCATAGCAAAAGAAATAGGAACAGCATAACATAAAAAGCTAGAGTGAGGCTGAAAGGAAAGTTGAGGCCAACTGGTTTCAATTATTCGATGTCTTTGAGGTATTTATTTATTGTTAAGACTACCACTTTGAGATGAGACAGTCTCATGAGTTTCTCACTGTTTGTCCCTTAAGCAAAGTGGTTCTACTTCTGACTCCTGAGATGTTCTTTAGCACATACCAGAAGTCTTGACATTTTTTTCATATTGAAACATTACAACTACTTCGGAAAAAAAGAAAAAAAGAGAGAGATTTTAGCATATTTCACCAGTGAAGTTACTAATCTTTTCCAAACTGACTTGGTGACATCTGTGTCATATCTTTTTCTCTTCCCCAATGCTCCCAAATTTGGTAAAATCAAGGACTACTGTTCTGAAACAGCCTAGATAAGTGACAGCAGTTAATATTTGTTTTCAGGATGTGGAAAAAACCCCCCAAACCTGAATGTATTTCATTTCATGTTGCTAAAGTAGAAGTGCTAGAGTTGCTAATGCCATTTAATCATCCTGCAAATCAATTGAAAGTCAGCTTTTAACCTGTCTAATTCGGGTTTGCTTAACTGGCAGTGAGCAACTGGTGCTTTCCTAAAGCGTAAATCTGAAAGCACAAAACCCAGAGTTGCAGAATATTTCCTAGAATAAAGAAAATCCACCTGGAGTTGATATTTGCTTGCATTTTATATGGGGTAGCAAGATGCGGTAGTTTGTGCTGGTAGCATCATCTACATCTGTGTAGTAGGGCATCTCCAAGTTTGCAGCTCTGTTCTCATTCAGCGTGTGCTTCCCGTAGTAAAATGCATAGGCACACTTGTAAATTTGAGAGATAATTCATTTCACCAGGTTTAATTTGTGGGGTAGTCCTGCCTCCTGGAACTCAGGTTGGCTTATTGCCCAGGCATTGCTTAAATTGAGAACAGTGGATTTCAGAGAGGATGGGACACAGGCAACCCCTGTGTGGCACTGCTGAATTCCCATTAAAATGCTGTCATTAATAGGGTCTTCATCCTTTCTTGCTTTCCTCTTAGTTTTTATTTTTTAAAAGTTTTACACAATTATGGTTTTTACTAGGACTAGATTTGAACATGCAGTTAGATTATGTCATGATGTCCAACACAGGAGAGACTTTATTAAAATCATACTTCACTGAAAAGCTTACCTGGGTTCAGATATCTAACAGCAAGCTTTGAAGTTTAGCTACGTGAAGTCTTTTAAGGTTAATGTTGGCGGCTTGGCTAAATTTTGATGTTAGGCAAAACCACTGAGAAGAATCTGCATTTGAAATAGAATTAAATTTTGCTGTTTTCGAAGCTCAGAATTGGAAGTATGAATATAGTTTGGGTGCCTTTCTAAAGTTATCCTAGATTGGTGAGGTCGCTGGATAGAGTTAATGCTGCAGATGTGAGCATTGGCTGCTGAAATTATCACGTGACACAACTCCAGTGGTCTTAACTCAGAAATGAAGACTGTCTTTAAAATCTACAGAAAAATGTGTGCAAGCAGTTTCTGGTGATCACAGCTGTATGGCTGTTGTCCTCCATGAAGGATGCTGTTCTGGGATGGGCTCTGTGGATGTTTTGGGTACTCTCCTGGCAGCTTCTGTTGAGTCTGACATTGTAATTCTCATCCACCTGAGTCAGCTGTTGCTTGTGCAATGGTGCCATGTCCCTGGCGTGTGACTGGCCCTTAGTTGGGCAGGTGTACTCGTAGTCAGTCCTCTAAAATTTGCTTCTGGTACAGTGACTGGTACAGTTAAATTTCCTAGATCTCATCTGTCAATCCTTCACTTGTGAAAATAAGAGATGCTGTATTTCTTAGCAATATTGTTTTAGCAATGATTTTATGGTGTACCTTCTGGTAAGCAGTGAATATCATTGTTATGGCACTGATAAGATTTTTTTAAAGGCTTATCTGCCACTTGTCTACATCAGTGGCTCTCGATTAAAAGTCAGAGGGGGTAAAGCAAATCGTGACCTTATGTAGGTATATTTTCATTTCCTAGATAAATTAATTTTTGAAGCTGAAATTCCCTTTATCCAAATGTCATTCATGTGTTATGGTCTCAAAGTCTCCATGCCCACTTTTCAAAGTCATTTCAGAAGTAGCTTAGTCTGGCACTCTACAAAAAGGTGGCTACAGAGGACTGGAATTGCCCAATTTTAGGCATCTACGTAGACTGTCTGAAATTGGCTTTTATGTCTTTTTGTATTGAAGCATTGCTACTGGCTGTCCCTTCACCTCCTTTCTATTTTTGCTGATACATGTGAACTGAAAGAACAATGCAAGAAATTCGATACATTCACTTTTCTGAAAGATAAGTTGCACAGATGGTGTAAATGCTATTCTGCTTCCCTCTCTATGTCTTTAAAAACACAATGAATTTTATATCTGGAAAGGGAGAGGGATTTCTGGGAGAAAAACACATTTTTTGTTGTTTTAGTTGTTTTAATTTGCTAGTTAGCCGATAACTCATTGCCTTTTTTTCCATGAAGATAAGCCCCAAATCTGTGTTACTCATTTTAATTCAGATTAACACTATGCAAGGCAGAATTATTGAAAGAAGCAGGCCTGTTCCTCAGATAAGCTTCAGGTATTCAGATTGAAAGCCTGTGCTTATTGAAAATGGTTAATCTGGGGCAGCTTTTAGATAGGAAAATTAAAATTCAGATAGGAAAAAATAAAATGGGGTATTAATTTCGATGGTCATGTAGAGTCAGAAAAGTGATCTGACAGTAAATTAGATGCAAAGTCACTACCTGTTGCTTTTGGAAGTGTTTGGATTTCTAGTTCTGCTTTTGTGAAGAGGATATTTCTCAAAAGTCATCTCTGGATCTTGTTCTTCGTATTTGGCCAAGTGTGGTTAATTCCCACGTTGCACAGTCTTGCACAGTAAGACTGGAAGAACAGAACAAGGCAACAGCTCAGCCTTCTAGCGCCCCCACCCTGCTCCAGCCAGCAGACACACTTGCTGAGTGTAGGTATGTTGCCTCTGCATCCTCCAGACTGGGGACAAAGCAAATTCCCATTGTTCCAAAACAGCCAGAGGAATAACCTTTAATTTTATTCTGCTGATCGATAAACTTAATTATTTCACTGCAAGTTCTCCTTCAGATTTCTCACAAAACCTCAACATAGTCACAAATCTCCCAGTCTCTTTAATTAATGTTTTCCATCCTGGGGAATTTCCATCCCTGTAAGCCACCACCTTCTTCAGTAAAGAATCTGAGCAAACATTTTGTTGAAACATAGTTACAGAATCCTTCTATGACTGTACATGTGCAGCTCAAATAGGATGAGATTTAATGAGATTTTCTTGTACTAGGAGACTTGAATTCGGTATAAGCAATTTTATTTTTTTGTGATTAGAAGAGTAAAGTTAAGGCCTTTGTTGCATGGGGTTTTCAGGTGCTTTTGTAGTATAACACAAAACACTACAACCTTACACAAAACGCTTTAACCTTAAGAGATGAGTCAAGAGCCACACGCACCCCCACGGTGAGACATTCTGTTTTCAGAGAATTGCTAATCCAGAAAATTTATGTAGCTGGGCAAAGTGTTAGTAGTACCTGTTGTACGAAGACACATTTTGCTGAATATATTAAATTATTGCTCCTCTTCAGTGGTAAGATGAAGACTTGTGTGGCTGAACAAGAGTATTAGGACTCAGAACTTGAGGCTTTAGTAGCAGCTGCTGCTGCCAACTTTAAATGAGTTGTTCTCAGGGGTTCATCATTTCTTACTGTCTCATTTTGATAGTTCCTGTGAAATTGTTCCTTGATGCTTTACCATCACAGCTCAAACCTAAAAAAGTGGCTGGAAGTTTCATCTTTGGTTTTGACTTGTGAAACAGTAGCAGTGCATAAATAGTACATAAATTTTAAAACAGAAATAATACATGTCTTCCTGTGAGGTTACTGGATGACAAACTTGCCATCCTCCCTGTATTGAGTCTTGTTTTCTCAAACTTTTGTGACAATCCAGAATTAGTTTAACTGGTCACATAGTCCATATTTGGCGTAAGAAATCTCAGGGCCTTGAAGAGGAGGTTGAGTACTAGGAGGACTTTCAGGTCTTGCTGAGAAAGTAACTTACACCCAGATGATTAGCTCAGGTTAGTTGATACTGAAAGGAATGCATACTTTGTTGCTAAAAGTGCAAGTCACAACCCAATTGTCTTTTGCCGCTATTTGGTAAATAGCAGTTTCTTTCATCTTCTTAACCTCTGGAGTGTGTTTGGCCACTTCCTGTGGAGCACAGGCAGGAAGAAGCGGCTGTGAGTGGGTGGGGAACTATGGCTATGCTAACAAATGCATCTGCTCAACACAAGCATAACTTCTTCACATTACAGTACAAAAAGGAAGGCCAGAATGTAACCAGCTACTGTAATGAAACCCTACCAGGATGGGTGCATGATGTACTTGGCCACAACTGGGCTTGTTTCACGGGACACAAGATTTCTTCATCTCCATCTGATATTCACATAAATGAGCTACCTCTCCAGAAGCCCAGGGGAAGGTAAGCAACAGATAAGTGACCTTTTACTGGAATAAAACGTTTCATAACAGTGCTTGAGGTTTTTGCTAAAATTGTAAGAACCAATTCCAGTACTGAGGGCAAAGTTAGTGCCAGTGGATAATGTTGGAAATCAACCTGAATGCACAAGAGCAGAGGAGGGTTTGCCTATTGCCTCACAGTTTCTCCTTCAGTCTGGGGTGAAGCCCTGTTATAAAACTGGCATGTCTATGGTTATGTCTAGTCTGTCTCAAGTTTTAGAAACTTTGCCTTGATCCAATAATTCCATATTTCTCTATCAGTACATACCAGAAGACACTTCCAGAGTTATGTATTCAGTTTAGAGAACACCTTTAGTTTCA
This sequence comes from Donacobius atricapilla, assembly GCA_013397315.1. Lineage (NCBI taxonomy): Eukaryota > Metazoa > Chordata > Aves > Passeriformes > Mimidae > Donacobius > Donacobius atricapilla. The sequence goes on along the minus strand of WBMY01005592.1, from coordinate 1,419,400 downwards.
ATCCCAGCCCTTTTCTTACTATTTTACTTGGTTCCTTTTGTTTGCAGACTCTCTCACAGACGTTATGTGCACAACTTCGACTTTGTAAATGCTATCAATGCTCACCAGAAGTCATGGAGAGCAACAAGATACAAGGAGTATGAGAATTTTGCCCTGGAAGACATAACTAAAAGAGCTGGAGGTCTCTATTCCAGAGTTTCAAGGTAATAAAACAGTTCTGCAACAAACCCCACTGCTGCCAAGAGTCTGCATGTATTTGTCGTGGCTCTTAGCTGTGTTTAGTTCAGGTATTTAATCAAGTTTCAAGGCCTTCCAGTTCATGTTCATAGGGTGTGAACATATTTTTCATTGGAATGATTATTCTGAGCATCTGTTGTCTCAAGCAGTTGGCACTGAGTCACCTGACCTTTAGTCTTGCTCGATAACTTGCTGCTGAACTCATATGCAGGGAAAAAGTGGGGACAGTCTCAGTTATCATCTCACTGACCTGTCTGCTTGTCAGCTGCTTGCCATAGTTGGGAGTTTCTGCTTGTGCTTCATCTCGGTTCTGCTAGGTCATAATTGCACTTGAAAAGCTATGAACTGCTCTCTGCTCCCAAACATGAATATCAAAGATTTCTGAGGGAATTCCCTGATTAGTTTGATAATTTGCCACACCTGCAACAAGAGTCCTCTAGCAGGAGTAGAGTGTCTCAGTGGAGAAGCATGAAAGTAGCCCTGAGAATGCCTTCAGTCTTGCAGATTACTTAGCTGAGAGTGGTAATGGGGTACATCATCCTCTATAGAGTTTGAGAACTAGAGTTTTTGATCAAGATTCCATTCTTTGTAGCTGTCTTACCTTCTTAGTTTTGCTTTTTCAGTTCTTGGTATTTCTGTGACTAGGAATGCTACTTACTTTTCCAAACTGGCAATCATATGTTTGTTGAAGGTCCTACTATGGAGTAAAAATCCTGATTTGCATGGGAATATCATGCAGGTTATGGTTTCATTGTCTAGATAGAAGTCACCTTGTAGATGATCTTAAATACTGTAATGTATTTGGAAGCTCTCTTCCACCCATGCAATACCATGGCAGTATTTGGTTGGCCTTCTCCTGCTTTCAAAACAGACTCCAGTGTCTGATGTTTGTGAATGGCACTTGAGGATAAGCATCAGGTTATGTCAAAGTTGAATGCAGGAAGCCCTTGTCTTGCTGATATGAGCATTGCTTGGCTGCAGGTGGTAGATGAGGACAGGTAACATTCCATACTTCTTCAAAAACCACAGTTAAAACTTGCTCCAGAGAAGTCTCCCGGACAAGTGGGACTGCAGTTGGTGAACTGTCACTTTAAGCCCTGCCTGTGCCTGAAGTGAAACTGTAGTTGCTGTCAGGCGAGGTGGTTTCTGCAGTCAGATATTCTACATACTTTGTGATTGCAGTAAAATAACTGTTGCAGAACTGTGTTGCTGTAATCTCTGAGAGTTAACTCAGCACTTCAGCATGGTGCAAAAGTACTTGACCTCAGCAGCTTGTGGGTATTAAGGAAACTCCCCGGTTGGACCAGCCAGAGGCCGCTCTGGCAGTTAGACTCGCACCACCTGAGCTGGGACCAAGGCCCCTTTGCAGCAACACCCCACACTCACAGTCACACCAGGGTCCTTCCCATAGCAGAGTCTCAAATGTCCAGATCTTTAAAATAATTTAATCTCGGTGCAATAACTAAATAGTAAAACAGCAGTTCAGACTGGGTCCCTTTGAGGAGGGACCTCAAACAAAGGAGCCCCTTGGCTTTTATACCCCTAGCCTTGAGTGTGAGAAAATCTGGGGTCCTCTCTGAGTGTCCTGGCTCCACAGGTCCCTGCTCCCTTTGTTATACAAAAGGATTTTGCCTCCCAGAACTCACTTTGAAGCTCACATTGCAACTTGCAAACTGAACTACTTGCACTGAATGTATTCCTCAACAGTGGATAGTTAATAATGTAGTTCCCTCAGGGAGAAATTTGAGTAGGTCTTAAATCCTGCTCAAGCTTATCTCTTCATATTGACACCCCCTCAGTTTAGATGGAGACTATTTTAAATTGCATACTGTGAAGCAAGTCCAACTAGTAGAAGCCAAAGATGAAACTGAGTGTTATGTAATTATTTCCTTGCCTAGAGTGTGATACATTTCTCAAAAGCATTTTCTCTTCTTTTAGACCAAAGCCTGCACCTCTAACAGCCGAGTTACTCAAGAAAGTTTCAAGCTTGCCAGAATCCTGGGACTGGAGAAATGTGAATGGTGTCAATTATGTCAGCCCAGTTCGGAATCAAGGTAAAAATGAATAAATAAAACCTCTGAATTTGATGTTCTAGAGCTCCTTTGATGTAGTTTGTAATTTGCTGCTAACCAGAAGGTTTTGCCTAGTGTCTTGCAGCTGACAGACTGCACCTTTACTGTGAATAGCCCACAGAAACTGGGAGGAGTCCTGGCTAACAGTGCTGTACCGAAATAGGTGGTGGTACTGGCTTGTCCAGACAGTGCTGGCTTGCTGGAGTGAAAGCCAGTTACCACAGTACCCTGCATAAACATAGCTGTCAGATTTTGTCCAAACAATCTTATCTATGTTTTTTTGCACACTGATTGAACTGATGTACATTTCATTTATTCCCTGATTTCTTTTGATGGCAAATTACCATGCAGCTTTAATGAATAAACCCATGAAAATTGTTTATACTACCTCCAAATCTTACCACCCTGATAAATTCAGGTGTTACTTAACTGGCTAGTTGCAAGAGGAGATATTCAGTCAGTATGAAAATTGCAGACAATGATAAAGATAAAATACTGGCAAGAATTTAAAAGGATACCATGCTAGTTTGTGTTGGTTCTGTAGGGAGTGTTTATAGCACTGTGGTGTGAGATGCCTGAATTATGTGTTTATATAATGGAGGCTGGGAGTGAGCTCCGTTAATGTGTCCCTTCCCTATGCCACCATAAATTTGCATTTACTGGTAGCTATCTGGTGGCAGCTTTTGGGGGAAAGAAACATAACATTAGCATGGTGGGGAAGGGATGACTTAAATCACCAATCCCTCATTTATGGCTTAGTTATTCTGACAAATTCTGCCAGCTGTACTCCTGGTAGCAGAAGCAGGATAGGAAGGCTTGTGGAATTTCCAGCTATGTGGAAATACTGGAACTTGGCAACAGGAAATTATATGGTCCTATGTAGGTGTGAGTCCTGTACTTTCTCCTGGTGTGAACTATGAATGTCCCAAGGGCTCTTTTATCTTACAAACAACTGAACACTCAGTTCAGACTTACACTTTCTCTGTTGTGTTGCATCAAAGTTTCTCTAAATGAGAGTTAGTCTGTTGTTTCCAGTAAAAGAGCTTCCTACACTTTTTATGTAATCTGAGGGTCCATGCTGAGTGTTTTAAAGTCTATGGAACATGCATTCTGCTCCATCAAATTAGAATTTTAGCTTTCAGGCTTTAAAAAAAAAAAGCCTACAAAAGAGGTCATTTTATGGGTTTTATTAAATACCACTGTGATAACAAGAAAGAAATTTAGCAGCCAATCCAGCAGACTGAAATGGTTTTCTGAAATTGTATTTTTCACATTTTTGCACACATAATACAATGAAGTGTTCTGCGGTGTGGCCCATCTCAGATGCTGCAACTGTACAGTGAGTGGGAGGCATCTTCCACTGCTTCACTTCGCCCTACTGGGAAAAGAGTGTTCCTGTTCAGGCTGATTTGTCCCTTCTCTTCAGAGATGCATCTCACTGAGTGAAGGTGCAATTTCACAAAGTCTTGCTGTTGTAATAGCTCTGCTTTTATACACCTACACAGTTCAAAAGAAAGTGTTTTGTTTTGTTCCTCAAAGCTCCCTCCTTTTCATAGCTCTGCAATATTTGGTTTTCCCACTGTCGGAAAACAAACGGAGATCTTTCACCTTGATAATAATCAGCAGATAAAGTAGGACCTCATCTGAGTCTTCCTGTGAGGCTTGTCATGCCATTTCCAAAGGCTTTTAATGAGTGGAAAGAAGATCCTAGAGAGTGAACAGGCCTAAAGCTAGAAGCAATACTAAATTTTGATGCAAAAAAGAGTTAAGGAGACTTAACTCTCTGTCAGGAAGCAGAAGGGAAATTAAGGTGCCCCTGAAAAGCCAGTGTACAATTACATGCCCATGGGAAGCAAGGGGAGCAGGGAAGAATCCACTATTTCAAACATGCTATTTATACCACTATTCTCTTAAAAGTCAAGTTATTTTAGGGGGTAGCTGTAGAGGTGGAATATTTTTTCAACTGGAAATTACAGGACTAAATCCATTGGTAGGTTGAAATAAGAACAATACTGTCAGCATTTACTTCAAATAGTTCATTACCCCTTAGCATATGTGCTCCATAAAGGGTGGATAGAGCCTTCTCAGCCCTGCTAATGCTGTCCCTGAAGGTTCATTCTGAAGGAATAGGGTAATTGGATAGCTCTTAAATGCTACTGCTGAAAAACACTGGAGCAGTACTTTGCCTCTTATTTCTGAATAAGCTCAGTGTTCCCTGAGAAGTTGTTAGAAGTGGGTTTTGAATTGCATGCATAAAAAGCTAAATGAAGATTTAAAGTTTTTTCTCTATTGGTGTTCAAATTCTAATCACTCTCTGGTAGGTTTTAACTCTTTTCAATGGACTTTAGGAATAGATGTACCTGATGGCATGGCAGGTGAGTAGCCTTGTTTATGTTACTGACTGCTCCTTGTGATTCCTTTTTCTCCCCTTCTCAGGCTCATGTGGCAGCTGTTACGCATTTTCCTCCATGGGGATGCTGGAATCAAGGATACGTATCCTCACAAACAACACTCAGAAACCAGTCTTCAGTCCCCAGCAGGTTGTGTCTTGCAGCCGGTATTCTCAGGGTAAGGATGCTGGTGTATATAAAGACGCCTTTCAAGTAATAATAACATATAATAATGTAATGCTGAAGAAGGAGGCTAGTTTGAAAATTTCCATCCCTTCCCCATCACACACTTTTTTCATGAAGTATTTGATAGGCTATACTTCAGTATACTTTAGTACTTTATTTGAAATGAAAAAATAACAAAAACAGAGTTGTCAGCTCAGCTCAGTGCAGCAATGGGATAGAACAAGAAGTTGCCCGTATGCTCAGGATGTTACTGGATTTTGCATCTGTCTGTAAGATGGGAAATACCTAAGGAGTAGGGCTCAAAATGGAGCTGATTAAAATGCTTACCTAGAAAGAATGAAACTAAATATTTTCCCAATGGCATATTCAGAGGGAGAGGGAGATGAGCAAAAGCAATTACTAGAGCTTTCTAGAGGATGGTATCCTTGTTAGGACAGATTCTTGTACTGCATGTAACTAGCGGTTCTTTCTTTCTGACAGGGATTGTGAGGAGCAATTGGATGAGGGTCCAAGTATTAGTAATCCCAAAATAGCTCCCACAGATGTGAATTTTGCCTTGTGTGTTTCAGAAAGCTGACTGTAGCTAACTGGAGTATTAGGATGATCCGGGTCACTGAAGTGTGTTCAATACTGTATCTGAAAGAATTATAAAAGATTTAAGTGGGAGAGTCTCCCACCTCAAATAACGGAATTTCCAAGGGAAGAAGCACTTTTTTTTCTTTTTTTCATTCTTTTGTTAAGGTTGTGATGGTGGCTTTCCATATCTCATTGGTGGAAAGTATGTCCAAGACTTCGGTGTGGTGGAAGAGGACTGCTTCCCTTACACAGGCCAAGACTCTCCGTGCCTTTTCAAGCGCAGCTGCTACCACTACTACACCTCAGAGTACCACTATGTTGGTGGTTTCTACGGAGGCTGCAATGAAGCCCTGATGAAACTTGAGCTTGTTCTGCATGGCCCAATGGCTGTTGCCTTTGAGGTTTATAATGATTTCATGCTTTATAAAGAGGGGATCTACCATCACACTGGGCTGCAGGATGATTTAAATCCTTTTGAATTGACCAATCATGCTGTCTTACTGGTGGGCTATGGTACAGACCCAGAAAGTGGTGAGAAATTCTGGATTGTGAAGAACAGCTGGGGAACCTCATGGGGAGAAGATGGCTACTTCAGAATCCGCCGTGGCACTGATGAATGTGCAATTGAAAGCATTGCAGTGGCTGCAACTCCTATTCCAAAGTTATAGTGTAAAAGTCTTCATCCAGTGCCTTGTCCTGAGCCATAAGAACATACTGATGGTTGAAGCTTCTGGTTAAGATATGTCCCCTGGCTTGAAAAGGCAGCTTTAAGGAATTTTTCCGCAGTAGAGCAGTTTCTATCTGTGAGAAGGTAAACACTGTTAATACTGCTCTGTGCACCGGAGGCTTCCCCTCAAGTCTGACAGTAGATCACCCGGAAGGGCTGTTTTGCTAACAATGGTGATTAGTTACTCATCATTGGATACACCTTCAGTTGCCAGTTGCATTTTTTTTTTCATGGGGAATCTTGACCTTCAGATCTCAGAGGGCAGTGTCTGCTATGATAATCTGTAACTGCTTTGAAGGGACGCTGTAGTGCCTTACTTCTCAGAAATCAGGAAGTCACTGGAATTTGGAGCATAAGTGTATTGGGGAGGGAATGAACAATTACGCTGATGAAATAAAATTTTAAAGCTCTACGTGTCCTGCAAAAAGTGCATGTCAAATCCTTATGACAATAAAAATCAATTCTAAGTTTCAAGCTGTTAATAAATGTTCTAGTTCTCGATTTTATTGCTGTGCTTCACATTGATCATTTCAGAGTTGACTAAAAAATTCCTCACTCCTATAGGAGTTTGTGGAAGAAGTTAGTTCTTTTGGTGACCCATGAGTTTTGAGCTTCCTGTCAAGAACTTTTTACTTCAGCAGAATCTAAGCTGATTGGAAAGAAGGATGAGAGGGCAGAAGAGCTAGTAATCTTGCATCTGAAGCTGAGATTATCACAGCAGCATCAAGCAAGCTGTCCAGAAGGGCAGTAGTCCTTGCTGTGCCTGTAGGACAATTCATAGAGTAATTTGCTAATTCCCTAGTAATTCTGTTTAAAATCCTTTCTGTTAATCTGTTGCTGCTCTATTTCATTAAAATATACAATGTAGAAACATGGAGTTGAGAGAAGGGATTGCAACACTTGGAATTAACCATTTCTCAGCTGCAACACAGCACTTTGTTAGTGCAGCGCTGGTCTTTGCTATTCACCTGGAGAAACAAAAATGGCATAAAGGTGAGTGCCAGTTTCATACATAGAAGATAACTTCTTCAGTGACCTTCTATTGAAATGTGACCAAAGTTACTTGATATTTTTCTGTGTAAAATACAGTTTCATGAGTGGTTTTTCAGGTGTAGGGAAATGCATAAAATGCAGAAAAATGGAACAGTTGCCTAATCAAACTACCCATTTAACTTAGAAGGGAAAACTCACTTTTACTTCAGTAGCAGAATTTCACATGAAATCCTGGACTCTAGTTTGCTCAAGTTGAGGGGTAGGGAAAGGATAGCTTCATGGTTTTTTTTAGTCCCCTCCCAAAAAATATTAAGCCTGGTCGATGGCAAGTTGGACAAAAGTCAGCAGTGCCCTGGCAGCCAGGAGGGCTAGGTGTGTCCTGGGGGGCTTCAGGCACAGCATGGCCAGCCGGGCAAGGGAGGGGATTGTCCTGCTGTGCTCTGAGCTGGGGCAGCCTCGCCTCCAGTGCTGGGGCAGTTTTGGATGCCACAATATAAAAAATATATTATAAAGCTGTTCAAGAAAGAGCCATGAGAAAGGTGAAGGGCCTTGAAGGGAGGCCACATGAGGAGTGGCTGGGGTCACTTGGTCTGCTCAGCCTGGAGAAGACACTGGGGAGACCTCATTGCAGTCTGCAACTTCCTCATGAGGGGAAGGGGAGGGACAGGCACTGATGTCTTGTCCCTGGTGACCAGTGACAAGACCTGAGGGAATGGCCTGAAGTTGTGTGTGGGGAGGTTTAGGCTGGATATTAGAAAAATGTTCTTCACTGGAACAGGCTCCCCAGAGAAGTGGTCACAACACCAAGCCTGACAGAGTAGAATAGCATTTGGACAATGCTCTCAGGCACATGGTGTGACTCTTGGGGTGTCCTGTGCAGGGCCAGGAGCTGGGACTCAATGATCCTTGTGGATTCCCTCCAATTCAGCTTGTTCTGTCGTTCTGTGAAGATACGTTTGGAAATTTGGAACTTGTGTTTTGCTGGAAGTGGAACAAGGACTTCTGAAATAGGTCATACTGTGCGTTGGATTGTTTTAGCTTAGGGAGTTGGGGTGTGGGAGGAGGAGCTGGGTTCCTTAGTTTTTTTAATAGCTGTAGCACATGAGATTAGCTTGAGAATAAGAATAAAAAAGACAGATATTTCTTTTTACTATCTTTCAACCATTAGGAATTTGATTCCTTGTCACCAAACTCTTGCTGGCGCTCATGGCACTGCGAATATAAAAGCCCTTGCTATTCACCATGGGTTACATCACGTTAACTACATGTGTTTTGGATAACATTCTGTGTTACCTTCTTTGCAACAACATCCCACGTCTGTCTGTCACTGCCTGTGTGTGGCAGCTGCAGCGGTGCTAGTAGGAAGATGGGAGTGTTCTCAGCGTGGTCTGTCACTGTCACTGCCCCCAGTGACTGTCAGATGTTTGCCTCTGGCTGACTGTCGTGTGTGAATGTCGCCGTTTTCTGTATTCCAGAGGTGCATAGAAGAATGTCAGTCAGCCTGATGGAGCTGGTATGTGGATGTAGATTGTTTATGTGGCTTCTTTCTATAAACAATGCATTAGCTGAAATGGAAAACATGCTATCGCTCAGGAGAGTAATTGTAGGGTTGGCAGATATGTCTTGTAGTGAACATGTAAAGTCCTAATATATTTGACTTACCGTGGAAGGTTAATAGATAATGTCATGACTGATAAATACTTACAGGGGAAATAAAGCTTATCATCAACAAAGCAAACAGATATTAAAAGTGTGGTGATTTGAAAATTAGTACGTACAGAGGACAAGTAAGCTACATATGTTTAGAAGTGGGTACAATAAATCCTTAAAAATTTTTAGGATCTGTGGTGTACTTTCCGTCACTAGGGTGGGATGTATTTTCCTGGTTTGAGGACTGCCACTGACATCAGAATTGCTCAGAGGCTCATGCAATTGGTTTATGAAGAAGACTTGGCAAGGGTCATCATGACTCCTTCTTGCTCTGTGACCTGAGAACTTGAAACGCAGCATGACATTTAACTTCCAAAGTTGTCAGTCTAACTTTGCAGTGTAAATAAAATTCATATAAAGCAACCGCGGAGATTTTTTCTAGATTTGTTCAAAGTGCTGGATTTAGGACTGAATAATTTTAGCGTTATGTTGTTCCAGGGGCCTTGGGGAGACAAGAAAACCAGTGCACCACTGGAGTTTATTAAAATGGCGAGCTCAGGAGAATATTGTAGCATGATAGCTTCTTGACTTTTTTTTTTTTTTAATGACTTACACTTTATCCATTGCTTTCTTATGCATAGCTGGAGGTTTAAAACCAGCTTGTAAAATGGAGTAAAGAACATTAGACTACCTTTGAAGGTTCTGCTAACACGAGACTTCCTATGACCTCTGAAAATACTAAGATACATTTCTAAACTACTTTGATCAAGATGTGATTAGAACAAGGCTGTAGCTAAGTCTGCAGGTATTGTTAATGGGACATTTCCAAGGATGTTGAATGCAGAATTTTGAAAAGCATTTTTTACTCAACTTTTGTATTTTAAAAGGGACGAATGCTGAGGGAGGGGTATTATTTATTTTAGAAGACAAAAAGGAAGATGGACTAAGGAATATTTTCTCAGTGGTTTCAGTCTACAAAAGAGCATCTTTTACCAAGATTTTCAGGTTTTGTTCTTCTCTTTTAGGGAAAAAAAATCATAGCATGTTTTCTTTTCCCCATCAAATTATTAATTTCTTCAGAAAAGCCATTTCTGGTATGTGTTAAAAATCCTGTTAAAACATCAAAGCCAAGACTGATTTTACTTTCACCTGAATGAGTGGGACTTAATTAACTGCTCTAGACAACCTGCAGGGATAGAGCTGCCTGATACCACTGGAACTGTCTCACTTTGGGTTGAAATAACTTAGGGAATGATGTGGTCTCCAGAGTGTAATGAAGAGCATGATACTATACCAGGAGCCTCTCAGGGATGTGGTGCAGCAGTGGGTGAGGACAGAAGTTTTGGGGGGAGTTTGCCCAGATCTGGTCACAACTGTGGGAACTCCAGGGTGTTGCAGGAGTGGGGCAGGGACAGCTATGGGGGATTCAGGCTGTGCGGAGGGTGTCTCTCCTCTCCGTGTGTCTGGCAACAAAGCCTTACTAATGTTCTCATTTACACCATGAGAGCAAAATAGCACATGAGTTGTAAAATAAAATGTGTTAGTGAGGTCCAAAAGCCTGTAGGTGTGAACCGTCTTGTACCCAGACCAATTCATGGCTAACGTTTGTTTTCCTTATAGCAGCCCATTCATTACACATGTCAATGTTGAAAGAAGTTCATCTCAATTTGGATCTTGAATTTGAAATTTCAGGAGTGAGCCTAAGCATATTTAAAAGAAAATACAAGTCCTTTCCACATCCTGAGCAATATGGGCAGCAGGTCATGAAAAAAGGTGGAAGCTTTTACTGCAGTATGAAAGAATGCAACATGCCAGACTACCCCTTCTGAACAGTGAAGTGTAATCACTGTAAGTGAAATGCCTGTGTTTCACTGAGAGCCAGAGTATCTTATCCGCTGAGGAGAAGATATTGGAGACTACAGCTCAAGTAGGTCGAAATTTCTCTGCTGGTTACTATGGCTTCTGGATGTGCTGTTGGCTGAAGCAGTGTAAGCATGTATATCTGTATATCTGTATGTTTCGGTTTCAAAAAAAGTACGAAGCAATTAATGGCAGTAAAATGATATTAATAACCTGCAACTTTAGGAGGTGGTCAGGTGCAGAGCATCAGTTTTTATGATTTCCCTCTGAATGACAAGTGGTGCAGGAGGGAGAGGTTGAAGCCTTTCTGTATAGCCTAGAGAGAAACAGGCATGTGCATATGCATAATTTTTCTGTATCTGTAATAGGAAAGGCACTGACACGTACTTCTGCCAATTATTCCTAATTGTTTCATTTGGATCAGCTGGCTTTTTCCAGCAGATGCTATTTAGCATAAGATGCACAAGCTAAATTAAACTCTCTCTCTCATGGTATCATTTCACTGGGCTGATAGTTTAGCTCACTCCTCTCCAAGCACATTTTGCTATTTGGACTTTAAGATATTTGTGCATGTTTATGCTTGAAGTGATCCTTGGGACCTCTGACTTACCTCATTAAATAGAGAATGCTTTTAAGGTCTGTGTGGAAGGGCTGATACCACTTTAGCCATATGACAGGTGATAAATTGTAAGCACTGTCATAACCACCAGAAGATATTAAAAGTGATGTTTTTGCCCTATGAGGATTTCAGAATCTTAAAAAACATTGAATGTTCTTAAATGTTCAGCAGTTCCAACCTTGGCATTCTTTGTATTGGATGGGAAAAACTTCCCAAAGACATTAACTAACTGTACAGAACCTTTATAATTATATTTAGCAAAGGATACGTAAGGATACAGTATGTGGATTTTTAAAAACTTCATTTAATTAACTTTCCTATTATCTTCTTATTTAACACTTGTAACACTAATATGAAATGATGGCCCTTTCTATCGTTCTGTTTAGCATTTCGCTGGGATAAATATGATTTTTGGTTTGGACCCATCTATACATGGGATTCCTTAAGGTTTTTCTTCTCATTAGCACTGATGACTGAAGGAAGCTGAGTATCACAGAAGGCAAATCTTCCTGGAAGCACCAAGACCTCTGGGAGGCCTTTACTTCACCTGGGAATGGTGATACACAAAGCAACTGTCTCCTGACTTTTGCCTCAGTGCTCTGCTCGTGCTCTGACTGCGCCACTTCTTGCTCCCAGACCTATCTGCATCACAGGTCAGGAAAATCTGGAGCCCACTTAAAATCCTGGTCCTATTTTGGGACTCTCTCACTTCTCCCTGTAGGTGTTTAGGCATAAACAGGAATACTCCCAAAGCTTGACATTTGGGTGACTAAGTCTGCAGTCTGTACTATATTTTGCTTTCGTGAAGATTTCCGTCTAAATCTCATACATTAGTAAGGCTGCTGAGTCTTGTCACTCAGTTACATTTATCTCTGCTTTTCTGAAACACTCTATTAACCTTGGGATTATATGCACATGTTTAAATTTCAGCAGGATAATACCTGTATCCAGTTGTGGGTGGGGAAAAAAATCAGTTACAACAAATGGACTAAAAGGCCAGATCAAATATATAAAACTCAGCAGTGGGTTGATAAAATATAAGCGATTAAAATTTCTTTTCACAGAATTGTATCTGTTTTCGATGTTTACTGCCTTGAAGAAAAGTAGAAATAGGGTGATTGTATTTTCCTGATTTTTGAGGGCTGATTTTTAAGCTGTAACATTGATGGGATGACTTTCTTTTTCTCTTTTTCTTTTTCTTTTTCTTTTCCTTTTCCTTTTCCTTTTTCTTTTTCTTTATTAAAGAGGCTGACAAACCAGAACTTGAGCTCCATCCTGTCCTTTAGGATTGTAGAGGTTTGTAATAGCAGCATTAAAACTTCTCGAAATGGAAAGTGAATGGGACCATCAGGGTCTAGAAGAACCAGGAGCGATAACAGGCAATGAGCTGTAGGAAAGGCAGGTGCTGATGCCACCTGGGTTAACAGGAAATTAAGTCCCCAGCAAAGCTGCATGAAGAACAGAAACAAGGAGTAAACTAAATAAAGCAAGGGACATCCTAAAAAAGATAGATAATCTAAAGAAAAAAAATCCTTCAGTGGTTTGGGTTATGTCCAGCTTTTTTTTTTCATGGGAACCCCCAAATGACAGTAAGAAGTGATGGTAAGAAGGACAAACCCTCTTAAACAGCTTCCAGGTCAAATAACTAGATGCTTTAATAAGCAAAACCTCATGCTTCATGGAAGTGGAACGGTTATGAAGCAGTACAAGACTCCTCCAAAATCAGCGCCTGAAGGCTTACCTAGGGATGAGGAGATGGTGAGGGCTGAGTAGCTGGCATCCATTTCCGTCCCGTTGCTGCAAGAAAACTTGCCCAAAGCACTGTGATATATGTGGGTATAGGTAAGCAGAATAATTTAACACAGAGCATGGCACTTGTAAGAAGGTGGGTGTCAGAGTGTTAATGTATTTTTTAAAATAGAATTACTTTCCCCTTCTATAGGTGTTGGATTGAGTTTTGCTGCACTACTGCTAGAGAGAAGCAATGTTAATTACCACAAAATCTCTGGCTTAAGAGTTCAACTACAGGTCTCCAAGTACAGTTCCCTTTCTCAATGTTAATTTGTGTGCTGTCTCGAACCCATGAACAATCATGTATGGCAAAGCTCATGTTTACCCTCAAATTTGTTTACACCCTTTCCTGAAATCCCACTTCCCCAAAGAAAAGAAATGCTGGCTCTACCAGGACAGGTGATGGCCCCCTTCTGTTATGTATCAGGTAAAAAAATCATAGCTGGGAGTCTGGTTACCAGTTGAGAAGGCAGCTGTCTTACTGCTAAGATAACCTCCAGAATGGGTAGGTTTTGGGGGTTTTTTGTTTGTTTGAAAAGAGTGCTAAAACCAGGATAAAAAGTGTTCAAAAAATGTGAGAAAACTAATTCTTCCTGGTATTTCTGAATTACTTAGGGATTTTTTCTTATTTTGAAATGTATTCATAAAAAAGCTACAAAAAGGGAAGATTTGAGAAAAATGCAAAGTTTCAGCTGCTTCATAGCATGCCATGACATTCCTTTAGATATATATATATACACATATATATACGCATATATGTATATATCTATATACATATATATA
>WBMY01005592.1:1375957-1405334 GCA_013397315.1 Donacobius atricapilla | reverse complement strand
TATATATGAGGAATATATTCTGTGTGCATATATAAGCAAACGGAAAGGATTGGAGTTTTTTAATTTTCTTGCAGTTAAGAACACTGACAAAAATCCCAGTCTGGAAACCCCTCACCAGATGAAGTGAGATCCACACAGTGTTACTTATCCTCTTTATTTTTGTTTGTCTTTCCTGCTGAGATAAGGCTTCCAGGAGCAGGCCTGGCCACCATCCCGGGCTGGAGCAGTGCTCAGCATGCAGGAGCCTTTCTCACTGAGCCCTGAAGCGCTACTCGGATAGCAGGCTAAATAACAACTAATTAAAGGGGGAAGGAACCCAAGCCCAGCACTGCCTTTATAAACAGCTTTATTGTGTCCTACTTGTGTCTTGGGAGGTTTCTGGAGTGTGTTGGTGACACCCTCCTGGTACAGATGAATGGGCTGATGAGGGAAGATGCTGCTGGACCACATACTTACAAACAAGGAAGTACGGTACAGGAATGTGAAAACTGGGGGCAGCTTTGGCTGGAAACCCTGAGAGAGTGGAGTTCAGGATCCTGAGAAGAGGGGAAAAAGGCAAAAGTCAGGGGTCAAGTTCAAGAATGGTCCATCTCCACATTTAGGAAATCAAGCAAAGGCAGCAGGAGGCCTGCAAGGATGAATAGGGAGCTTCTGATTAAAGTAAAAAATAAAAAAGAAATGTACAAAGGAGAATGGAAGGGACAGGTGACTGGGGGTGGGTGTAGACCCACTGTCTGAGCCTTGGTAAGATCTGACTATTAAAATTGTTAGAGAGATTCCTCTTCCCAAATAAAGGTGCAAATGAGAACATATGCTGAAGTGAATAGTATGAATTTTATTTAACAGTTAATGTGAGGCAGAGAGAGAAAGAAGTATAAAAAGAGATGAGGAGGGAGAGAAAGAGAGTGACAGAGGGACAGATAAAGTAGAAAAATGTCACCACTCCGTGGATTCTAACAGCATCCTGTTGGTCCTCTTCTCGTCTTCTCAATCATAGGGTCCCATAGAACATAGATTCAATGGACTAATATACATTCAACCCAGGTGGGAGCACCCAGGTTCCTCCCCTGATATCTTCAGAAAGAGAAAGGAGAATCCATGGAACTACAGGCTGGTGAGCATCACTTTTCATCACAGGAAAGGTGATGGAGCAAACCCTCCTGGGAGTAATTTCAAAGTGCAGGAAAGATAAGGTGATTTGGAGTAGTCAGTGTAGGTTTATGAAGGATATATCATGCCTTACCAAATTGATAGCCACCTATGATGAAATCACTGCGTGTGGATAAAGGGAGAACAGAGGATGATGAGTGACCTGTCCAATTCGGGGCTCCCCAGTAAAACAAATGAGGATAACTAAGTCCAGCAAAGGAATGCAAAGATGATTAAGAGTTTGGAGCATCAAGGAAAGACATGAGAGCTGGGACAGTTCATCTGGAGTAGGGAAGGCTCATGGAGATTTTAAAGAATCTGTAAAGAATACAGAAAAAATGAAAATTCCATTTAAATGTAAAAAAAAGCTTTTTATTGTCTGTGTGGTCCTGCAGAAACACACTGCCCAGAGATTGTGAAGTCTTCATGCCTGCCTTTACCTGCCCTGCTTTGAGCAGGGACCTGTTAGGTCCAGTGATCTCCAGAAGTGCTTTCCTGCCTCAGTGCTTCTGTTCTGATATTTGAAATGACAATGAATACAGCTTACAAAATAAACTCCTGATGAACTTTTATCAAGTAAAGGTAGCATCTTTTGTTGTTTTATTCCATGGTTTCAATTTGCAGTCACAAGGGAAATTATGGAAGCCAATGCATATTAATTTAGGATCTACTCTTACGAATTCCCCTGCACATGAAGTTGGTGCTTCTGCATAAGCACCATTAAATATTGATAGTCTTCAAGAACCAGACTTAAATCTACATGAATTGGACAAAAGTTTCACTGATATGATTCAGCCCTGTTCTTAAAGGAGATTTTCTCTGTGGAGGACAGGGTAGACTATTCTCTAAATTCCTCCTGTGGAGCTTTCAAAGGAGGGACATAATGCAGGTCTACTGAATATCAGAAATATCTAGCTTGACCTAGACATGCCCATGTGTAGCACTGTTTGACTCTCATCACACAAATACTCTTCAGTACCTGAAGAGGGTTAAAACTGCTGCACTGTCAGTTTGGTCCAGGCTTTTGTTTGTAGCCCCATCATAGCATTCCTGCAACAAGTGTGATGCTTCCATCTGCAGCCTCAGTAAGTGCTCTTACACTTCACTTATTGAATCTGAGGTACAACAAATTTCCTTTGGAACTGGCACATTTCAGACTAAATCTGTGCTATGTGATGCTCTCACTGCTGTCTGGCCTCGGGGACAAGCCATTTTACTTTTCCCAGAGTATTACTGACCCCCCTGTTATTAGATTTTACCCTTGGCAGACAATCTGGTCCTTGCTTTATTACTTTTTGAGTTGCACTGTGTTCTTGTATTCCCAGGTGACTGTTCAAATACACTTGGTGTAAAATGCACTGCAGTCCATCTAAGATTTTTATTGCAGACTCCAAAGGATAGACCTTAACTTGGATTTTATTAGGCTGTATGGATCTATATATAAAAAAAAATCCTTTATAGATGGAATTATGTCAAATTATGATTAATTTTTAAGCTTGTTGGAGGAGAAACATATTTGTATCTGAGCATTGATTGTGTTCACACAGGGCTGATGGATACGGAAGCTATGTTGGAATATGCAACAAATAGTCAAACTCAGTCCTTTTATCAGACTAAGGGTTGCAATTGTGAGAGAGCCACAAACTCTCACTCTCAACACAATGATTCACACACACACCACTGGACCGTTAACTGTGTAGCTAACAACTGTCTATTTATTCCATACCCCAAAATTAACTGGAATAAAAATGTCTGGCAATAAACTTCATGTAGAATTTCAGTGTTTTGTAGGACATAAAGTAGGATATAAAATTATCTTATAATCTGTGATATTGATTTCTATGTATATGTGTGCATATATATGCATATACACAGAGAGATGTGTCTCTGGATTATGCTGTAATTTATATCATATTAGGTAAGACCAATATGATGGTGTAGGTCACTCCCTTCCTGACGTTCAAAGCTACCAGATATAACATTAATAGCTGTGCTGTGAAAACCCTACGTCATTTTAGATGGCAATCTTCTGAATACATACATTTCTAATAATCTGAATTTTGGTCACCAATATATAAGATAATATGCAAAACTATTCGGGAGCATCCAAAGGAGGGCAACAAAGATGGTGAAGGGCTTTGAGGGGAAGATGTATGAGGAGCAGCTGAGGTCACTTGGTCTTCTTAGCCTGGAGAAGACACTGGGGAGACCTCATTGCAGTCTGCAAGTCCCTCATGAGGGGAAAAGGAGCGGCAGGCACTGATCTCTTCTCTCTGGTGACCAGTGACAGGACTGGAGAGAATGGCCTGAAGTTGTGTCAGGATTGGATTTTAGGGATATTATTCCCCCAGAGAAGTTGGGCACTGAACAGGCTCCCCAGGGAAGTGGTCACAGCTCCAGCCTGACAGAGTTCAAGAGCATTTAGACAATGCTCTTGGGCACATGGTGACTCTCAGGGTCTTCTGTGCAGGGACAGGATTTGGACGCCATGATCCTTGTGGGTCCTTTCCAACTCTGCATCTCCCATGATTCTGTAAATGCCTTTCTTTTGACAAAAACTGTTGCCTTGAAGTTTCATTATCTCAGACAACATTGTCATTTTTAAAAGGTATGTTGACAACAAATCTGGTGCTCAAGGTTGGCAGCCTTTGCTGTGGTATATGCCACACAAAGAGGAGTGGCAGAATCCAGGATGCAGTTACGCTTTCCTTGATTCCTGTCAATGTAGTTGCATCTTCAATTTTATCACTTCTCTCAGAGAAGGAAGTCTCTACTAATGACACAGAAATAGTGAGGAATTTCTGAAAATTATCACTGTAAAATGAGTTTCAGTTTTATGTAGAGCACAACTCAACCTGTAATGCCCTAATTTCATGGAATTTTTTAAAATGTTATTATTTACAACTGAGATGTATAGATTTATCGTCAATTCTGTCAATTAAAATAGAAATTTAATAGACTCTATTAATATGAGTATAGTATTAAAATAGAATAATGGATTAGCAGAAAATACAAAAATAAAACAGCATAGATATACATAATGTCACATGGAATTTCAATTACTTTTTATGATGATTTCATAAACTTAAAAATGTACCAGAGAAAACATATTAAAATTAAATATAAACACAGAAATATCAACCAAATTGCTGGTGTGCTTTCATGTTCTTATTGCCTGGACAGCAGCAGAGTAAGGGCTCAGAAGGAACATCTGGTTCATCCAGCCTACCAAATTACTTGGTGTCAGCTGAGCCCTGCTAACCACCTACCTGTGGGTGGCAGATGCAAGCTGGTATGGTTTATATTACCTGTCCTTAAGTGTGGTCTCAGCTAAGACAGATTTCATTGCATCATTTCCAGGCTCAGTGCACCTCCCTGGCCACCTCCGCCTGCAGGAGATCACTGAGTTTCAGTAACCTGTTTGTGTGCATGAGGGGATCAGCTGGCATCAAACAAATCTTGCAGTGATCCTCTAAGCCACAGCCAGCCTAAATTATCTGCCTTCTCCCATAACAGTGCTGCAGGGCTGCAAATTAATGATCCGTCCACACCTCCCCACCCCAGTGCCTTCGGATGGCAAGGAGGCCAAACCGATACAGATACACAGCTCCAAAAAGGTGGAGCAAGGCAGGATATTTCAGGAGCATTTTAGCACATGGTGTCTATAAAAGCCAGCTGACCATGAAGTTAGTTTCAGCTTACACTCAGCAAGATGCTTCAGTCCATACTTCACTTCAGCTCAGCGAATCATCCTTCTAACTGCAACCATCCCTCCTCCATGCTCACCCCATGTCTGAACACCTCACTGAACATCTCACTGGTAGCCCTACTGCCAACCCAGGGTGACCTTGATTAAGCCTGTGAGGAGCTCATTGTACCAGGGTGCTGCTGGGGCCAAGAATTTAGCCCCATTCAGAGAAGAATTGGAGATTTAAACAAGTAACACGATTATCCAGAGCTATTATAGCTAATGCTAACAAAAACTTTGGAAGAGATATAAAGTCGCATGCTTCTGGGTGTAGGCCAGCCTCTAACTACACTTACTAATAGCCTAAGACCTCCAGTTACCAAACACTTGCTTTCAGGGACCTTCCATGCACTCTTCTCTGAGCAATGGCCATCATCAAAGAAGGATGAAACATCAGATGTAATTTAATCCTTATCCAAAACATCAATTTTGTTATTTCTGAAACCGCTAAATCCTGTCAGCCTGTTCTTTGTTTAAGCTCTAAAAGGGGAGTTCTTCAACTTTAGAGAGTAATGGTGAATGCTTTGAAGTACTCAAGTATTGGATCCTTTCAGGAACCGGTGGCACTGTAAAGGCAAAAATTGACATAGCTCACACTACCAGTAATAACAATAATAAGCTTAAATCATTAAAATATACTAACTGATCAAACTGGTTTGCCTGTCAAGTTGTAGTCTTTTATGATGTCCCTACCCAACAAGGCTAAGCCCCTTAAAATTTCTCTCCAAACAGGATAAAAATGACAACTTGTTTTTGGAAAGACAATTTAAGTTATTGAAAACAAAAACCCTCTTATTAAAAAAAAATCAAGGAAAATAGGACAGTTTTCCTCTCAATTTACCTATTTCCACTTTGTGTGTCTATGTACATATATATATACACAAACTTAAAATTTGAGTTTGAAGAACAATTATAAAAGATTGCATAACATGAATGTTTTGGATTCCTTGTCTACTAAAATCCAGCTTTTTGGATAGATGACAAAATTCTAATGCCATTTCAGTCCACACTTGGATAAGAACTCCAAATAATGTTACAATAAGTAGAAACTATGCTTTCATTTTATCAAGAACATCAATAAATATAAAAATTATTCACTGATAAGCTGCACACAAAATTCTGTGGGTTTTCTATCAAAGCTGTTAAAAGAATTAAGCACCTCTAGTTAATGAGTAGAGGTCTCCAGCTAAGCTACCTAGGTAAAATTCGCTGTGTTCTTCACTCAAAATATAGGGACGATCATGTCAGTGGAATGTTTTACTCAAATGGGTTCAGCTGTTTGCGAGTTTGATGTCACTTATTTTGGAGAGCAGATGACTGTTGAGACACTGGCATTCATATGCTCAAATGCTGTTATGCTTCCATAACTTCTGATTATTGGAGTTATGAGATAAACCTGGATTTTTTGCATTTTAGAGGCCAGTTGTATGAAAAAGACAAAGCACAAGCTGCGTGCTGCATTCAGATGGAAGCATGCTTAATAGGTATATAGAGACAATCACAATTATGGTAATGAAATTTAAAAATATGTATCTGCTGTAATTAAATTTGTACAGCCCTCCTAGTATGGACACAAGTAAAGCTGCTGTATCTTGCTATAACTGCCACTTCTAGTGATGAAACTGCATTCACACTAACTTACACAGATTAGAACCAAATTACATCCAAAGCTAAAATCACACTGGTTTAATTTTTGCACTTTAGTGGAGACATAAAACCTCTGAAAGGACTTTTCTGGGTTTTTTGCAGTGACTGGCACCTTAAAGACATCTGGAAACAAACATAGGGTGATATATTATCACCAAGGCAGTGATTCAGAATTTACTGTGGGTAAAACTAGTGCACAACAGAAAGACTATCCTGTCAGAAAGGAGCCAAACAGAGAACAGGACTGTTGCATGAATTTTCCTGCAAAGTCTTCAGCAGCCAGACTAATCCCAGACACACCTCGTGCTGACCTTTACACACATACGCACAAGACTTTCTGGGAGACTTCCTTCCCCCAGTCCTCACTTACTTCATCTCCCAGCAGGGCTGCCTGCTGGACCTGGTGATCCTGCTTCCATACAAAGGGAGAGAGCCTCCACCTACCTTGCTCTCCTTCCTTCCCTCCCCAGTCCCTCACTCCCTCTCTTCCCCTCAGGCTGGCAGGATTCCTCGGGCAGAGCATGCAATCAGTTTGCAGGGAGCAGCCGCAGCCACAGGAAACATGCAGAAGCACAACCAGAAGGAGCACCTCTACAAGCTGCTGGTGATCGGGGACCTGGGAGTGGGAAAAACCAGCATCATCAAGCGTTATGTCCACCAGAACTTCTCCCCCCACTACCGGGCCACCATCGGGGTGGACTTTGCTTTGAAGGTGCTGAACTGGGATGCTGAAACTGTGGTACGGCTGCAGCTCTGGGATATTGCGGGTGAGTACAGAGGAGAACCCCCTTGTCCCGTAGCCTGTCAAAAAACAATAGAAAATATAGACCCCAATTCATTTGTACTGATCTGAAAGCTGGGAACTGCCTATGCAGTGAGGGAGAGCAGATTGAGGAGAGAAAATTTGAAGGGCAGGTTGTCATTTTGGAGATTCCCTAAAACCAGCAGATTCCCAAACTAGGGAAGTCAGAGAGTCAGAGTGGAACCTCTGCTAGCTGATTTTTGTCCCAAGCCCTTGGACATATTCAGGGACACAGGCACCTCTCTCCAAATGCCCCAGTTGTTTCCCTGCAGCTGACAATGTTCGGTTTTGCCTCCTTGGACAAACAGATCTCTATGACAGAAGGAAGAGTATCAGAATGTCCTGTTAAATCTTTTTAATTTGGTGGAATAGATGAGGCATTCAGCAAGATGATTAACATTACTTTTATATCAAAAAAAAAAAAAAAGAAAATGTATATCTGAGTTACTTTATCAAAATAACTTCTTTCTTCCTCTCTCTACGACCTTCCCTCCTTCAGTCCAATGAAAGCAATTTCTTACATGCTTTGTAAAGAGAAATATTTCTATTTGTCAATAATTATGGTTGTTAGAAATATAACTACTCATATTTAAATACCCTGGTTCCAACATCAAGCAAAACAAAAGATGATTTTCCCTCTCCGAGGAGAAGAGTAAAGAAGTCCAGATATCCCCACATCATTAAAACCCACAGAATTTGACACTGTTGCTGTCAGTGCTTCAGTCATTTTTGATTTGGTGTCAAATTAAACACATGACTTTTTTTTACACCCCTGTTCTGAAAATCAATAATTTTTGTTTCAGTCCACAAAATAAGCTTATCTTGATGGCATATATCCCATGCTGTAAGTGATCATTTTTCATTTAGTGAATGCAGGAATCAAATACAACTGCAACAATAGATTACAGTATAAAGGATGGCATTTAAAGACTCAGTTAACTTAAGAAGTTACTTTCATTAAGTAGGGAATAAAGGTGAACATCATATCAGTTGTTAGGCAACTGCACCAGCCTGTGGCCTGAGTTATGGGCTCACTGATCTAGTCTGGAACAGCACCGGGTAAAACTGGTGAAATGAAAAAATTCTTGACATTCTTATTGGCGGAGGGAGTGCTTTTCTTCTGCACTGAGCTGTCTCATGTCTGAGCTCTGAATTTGGCACTGAGGTACTAAAACTTATGCAACAATGCTGCTTTATGCAAAAATATAAACTCTGCTTTTTCACAAGCTAATAAGTCTTGTGGTTTTATTGTTTTAAATATACATATGCTCAGTTTTCTGTTATAAAAGATAAAATAATGAGGCAAACATTTATTTTACTGTTCACCAGTGGTTGATTTTGACAACAAATACATATACTGCCTGAAAAAACTTTTCTGCATGAGAAAAAAGCATTTAATAGTGAATTCTGAATGTATCGGGTACTTAAAGAATGTATTTTTCATGCCTTGTTTCAGAGATTTATTACACTACTAATCATGTGCTGGTAGATCATATGATGTAGCTTTCAGTCAGGCTGCAGAAGCAATTACACCTAGTTGTAGTACTGAATGACTAGCATGCTTTCTGAGTTATCACACATGACAGAGAGAATTACAGCACAGTACTAAATTTCATATGAATTGCCTGATTCAAAGCATCATTGTGAAGGTCAAGACAGTGGTGGGTCATAAAAAGAGTTGCTGTCTTAGCTTTAATGACTTCTGCTGAAGGAGCTTTAGCTGTTGCTGGCTGTACATAGAGAGCAAGTTCTGTAAGCAACATGCTGAATTCAGATAATCATGGTGCAGGCATAAAAGGTATCACACACAAGGCATCTGGCAGGTGAGAGAAAAAGAGGTTCAAAATTGAAAGAGAAGTAAAACTGATTGGAAATATGGAGAGAATGGAATTGATTTCTCCTGGCTGTGGCTGGTTATGTATCATCATTTGCAAAATACAAACGGGCAATGAGAAGAGGGAGGAAAATAAAATCTCTAGTCTAGGAACATCCTCTCTCTTTTGATAGACTCTGTTATCAGGTCAGGTTTATCTTTCAGGGTAAGGAAATAAACTTTCAGTCTCTGACCAAGCTGAAGGATGTTGGCTTAGCATGCAGGACACCTTGAATTCATGCAAATTCTGCAAATTCATCAATAACATTTCATATCAATAATTATATATGAATACACATTTAAATGTGTATGTATATATAGATATCAGGTATTATTTTCTTTCAGCTTTTCATGTTGTGGATCAGTGTGTAGTAAATTTTTTAACAATCTAGAAATAATTTTCTTAAAAATATTGTGAGTAAAACCAGAGTCAAGCTTATCTACATTATTAGTAGGATTTATGTACATGGTTACTTCATTGGAGGAGTGACACATTCCAGCTATGGTAGGACCAAGCAGTTTAGCCTGATTTACCCTTTATTATGCATTAGAAGAAAAAGTAAATTTGGTTTGTCTGGTGCCATCAAATTAAATGTCGTTAATATTTGTGTAACATATTTTTCTGTGTTTTTAATTTTATAAGCAGAATTATAATATGATCTAACAGCTAAATGCTGAAACTGCATTTATTTAGATGAAAGAAAAATGCCAAAAAACATGGATAACTAAGTATTTTAAAAATTAATTCAGGGATAATATAGGCTCTGTGTCACACATTGTTACATTAAGACAGTGATTTTAACACATAGTATATTCCTGAAACTGTAGGTGTTAGGCAGGAATAGTAGGATTAACCTTTATGCTATATGATGTTACGGTGATTGTAACAACACGCTGTCATTAAAATCTATTAACTTATGTCTGAATCAGTGAAGTGCCTAAGTTTGAGGCACTGAATGTTTAGTATTGAGTGTGAGAGGAGATACACATGATAAAATTCTCGTTGTCTTTAATTGCTTCACAACAATTCCATTTTGTTTAACCTCACAAATTATCAATTTTGGTGTTCCTGGTAAAGTGTGCCATCACCTCTACTGCTGCGTCATACAACATTAAATCTTGCTTCTCAGTCAATTTCTGTCTTTATTTCTTTATCTTTTCTGCTGCCTTTGTATGCAGCATTATCCATTAAATTCATTAAATTCATTAACAAACTGTTAGAAGGAAAGCTCTAAAGAAACTCTGAATCTTATTTTGCACAAGGTTGCTGTGGATGGGGTTGGCCCTGCAGATGCAGGCTGGCACACTGCTTCTGAAGGAAAAAACTGTTGCAGACAGCAGATCTGGGTGCATTTGCTATTCCTCTCTCTGCAAGGCTGCTCTCTGTGCTACTGTCTGTGTTTTCTGCCCAAACAGCCCAGAAATTTCTCTGAAGACCAGCTTTAGCCATAGATTTACTGCAGGAAGAAGCTTTGACCATCAGAGAGCAGAGAGCAGCACATCAGAGCCTGATCCCTGCTCCTTTTCCACAGCCATCTCAGCATCCTCCTTATCACTCCTTCTGCATTTAAGTGGGCTGGAGTATTAATTGCTACCAAAAAGATATTGATTTGTGTTTAAAAGTCTGGTTCTCATCTCATAAAAAGTTGGACTGATGCTTTGGGGAAAGAGCAGCTCCATTTCCTTTCCCGGTCACAATCACCTTCAGAAACAGCAGTCTTCCCACAGATATAGACGAGTGTCTCTGTAGTTGTAAAGTTTTTAGGATTGTTATGCTGCAGAGGGAGTAAGTGGAAACCTGTTCACTAATGCCAGGCACAGCACGTCCTCAGCATTTTAGGCTTTCAGCAGCTGCTAAGCCTTGCAGCACATATGCATAAATAAGATAGTCATGGTGATTTCTAGGCTAAGTTACCTTGAAATTACTGTTCTGCAAACATAAATAAGTCTCTTGCTGTGAGGATTTTATTTCAGTAGAGATTGGTGGTGGAATCTGTAGGCCAGATCCTGCTGACAGCCTGTTTTCCTCATTCTGAGGTGGTAAGCATCAGCTCAAGGGTTCCTTAAGCTTCAGTCCATAAAGACAATTATTTGAATTCAAGTGTGAATATCCTGAAAGATGTTTTGAAGTGAAGGGTAAAAAATGTTTAAATCTTCTCCACAGTGTCCAGCTTCTCAGTGTTGACTAAACGCTGTCTGTAAAGCAAGGTGGTTCCCAAAAGCAATGTCTTTTAGGACAGTGGTAAGAAGTAGAACACATCATAAAACTCAGCGTTAGGCAGTTTTAATCAATTTTTAATTTCAATTCTTGGTGCCACATTTCAGATGCTGTGGTCAAGGTGGTGGAAATTATCTGTGTTTCAGCACTTTATCATTACTTTTTATACCTTTATTAGAGATGATGGTGGTTCGTGAAAATTGTAGATTACTGTACAAATTTATGTGGAGTAAATTTTTATAAACTATGGAAGTTCAGCAGCTGGTTGCTTTAAACCCATAAACTGATAGCTTTGCCTGCTGCAGAGGTGCCACTGAGATTGGGATAAATGTGCAGGCAGCTGCCCTTCAGACAGAGAGTGCTTCCCTTTAGAAGAAATCTCCTTGCTTTGTCACCGTGGTCACACTGGGTTCACTTCCAAGTAGAGTAGGATTCATCTAAATTAACAATTAGACATTTCTTCTCAGTCTACAACTACAAAGGGACCTTAACATTCAGTACTCCCAGTTAATTTTTTTAAATCTAATTTAGGGCTGATAATCTGAGTGGGCAAAGGCCATTGGAATTGCAGAGCTTGATGCCAAATGCCAGTGGCCTTGCAAGGGATGCAGTAAAGTACAATGGGCCACATCAAATATTTCCCAAGCTTCTGACCCTTCCAGTGAAAAGCAAAACCAATCTTCCCCAGTCACTCTTGCAGTGAAGCAGATTCTAATGTTCAAGGCTGCCTGCGAGATACCACTGAAGACCTAATGGTTGATCTATTTTCTAGCCTAATTCCTGCCTAAGACTGGAAACATAAGGTCAGATTTCGGCACCTTTAATAAATCAAACAGTGCCTATTTTTATGAGTAATTCTGCTAAATGAAAAATTTTTAGGAATCTCATCTATTAATATAGGATTTTGTTCATATAAGTGAGAATCTCTGAAGAAAAAGAGTACTTGTGCATCCTTAGAAATATTATTTAATTCTCCAAGCTCAATGCAAATAGAGATCACTTTTTTCACAATTTAAATAAATGTCATTATGCAAATGTCATAAAACTAAAACTCTGATTTATAAAGCACTTTTTTCCATTCAAACTTGCCTAATGTCTTTCTGTCAAGTATATTGACACTTTAACTCATGGAGAAAAAGACCACTTCAGAAACAGTTTAGAAAGTTAATCCAGCAGCCCCATTCCTTCTCTTTCTTTGAAGTGGTTGGTGATGGAAATTGGCTATCCCTGTATTCCTGCAAAATGCTGCTTTTACAAGCACATTGGCTTTTCTGCGTAGTGAAAATCCTGTGTATCTGAGAAAGCAGCTGGAAGCCAGAATAAGAATCAGTGTCACAAATTAGTCAGAAATCTGTGGGCCACTATTAGGCAGAAGATCACAAATTAGGAGCCTTTTATTCCTTTAGTAACTTCCTTCATGGTGAATGGTTTCATGCTGCAAATTAATAATTTAGCTGATGTTCTGTGACACCATGTCCCACCTATCTTAGTGATCTATGTCCCAATAAATATGTGTGAGGCCTGAGTTGCGCTGCTCTTATATCACCTATGGTGTAAGCATCTCAAGAACTTTGTATGAGAAGTACAAAGTATCAGTGAAATACAATATCCATCAAAAATGATTTGTATGTGTTGCTGCTTACCTCACTCCTATGTTTCTAATCAAACCTTGGCTTTTGGTGGAAGGCACCTTCTTGTAGATGAAAAAAGAATTTCTCAACAAGGAGATTACTGAATAGCACATGACTTAGCCATTCATCTGATTAGCCCACTGATGGGAATCATAAGACATTTGAATAAAATATAGATGAAAGAAATTTTGAATATGGCCTCTTCTTTCCCAAAAATAATCTATTTCTAACTCGCTTCATCAATAGGACACAGTGTTTCTTTAAGATAAAAAAATTTGACATGAATTTGGAGAAGACAAGCTTCTTCTTTGGTTTCTGTATCATGTGAATTACTTTCTCCTTGCTGCCACAGTGCTTAAAACCAAAAATAAACATCACAAACTGATGGTGTTGACCCCCTAAGTGGGTTCAGTGCTATTTCCATTAAATGAAAGTGTATGGTCTAGAAATCCAGCAATCGGCACTTTTCCCTTCTCAGCCCTCCTCTACATTTGACAGCACAATTTCCATCAGATAAATTCTCCACAGGTAACCTTCCTGGGGTCAGAGGCAGACTGCCAATCTTCCTGTCTTCCTAACCTACTCAGAATTGCTCACGTTGAGAAAATAAGGCTAGAAACAAGTTTGCATTCAATGCTTCTATTTCCATAATACTTTTTCCCAGCTATGGAAGCGTGTACAAAAGTTGTCTTGCTTAAAAACTGTCATTGTTGTGAAATGTTTCAGGAGCATATAATTTTTCTCTGGATCACAGCTCTGCTCTAGACATTAGTAGAAAATGTATTTTTTATTTTCAAGAAGAGTTCTGTGTAATTTACTTTTTCAGAGTTCCCATGAAAACAGCAGATATATTAACAAATCCACAGCTGATCAACATATCACATCCTGATGTCATGTGTTAATTAGTTCGTACTTTTAGTCGTATAAAATGATAGATATTTACAAACATCCATGTTTGAATATACTAATGTACTGTTAACTCACAAAAATTCTGTCCTTTCCCAGAAAGCACTTTGAATTCAGCAAATAAAACCATGAAGCTTCTGAACAGACCTAGTATGAAACTCTCCTCATAGATCTTTTCACTGGAGCAATGCAGCTCTTCATACTGCTACTACTGTGCTATTTCTTAGAGCACTTCCCGTGTTTGTAAGGCTTTAAATTCACCTTCCTCACCTCTGTGATTTAGTTTGCCAATAAAAGATAACTTTTAATTACCCTGATGCCTGGCGTGGTGCCAGAGCAATATTGTGTTACTGCTGGTTATTATAATTTGCATGAGAAAAATCCTCTTCATGCGTGAGTAGTTCAGCCATGTTAGATGTTTTAGACAAAATACCACAGTACCAAGGAGCTTCCAATCTGGTACCTATGGGGTTCTTTTGACTCTTGTTGAACGTCCTATAATGTATCAAAAGAACTCTTGGTACTGTCCACAGACTGAGAAATCTGGCAGCCTACCTAACAAGACCATAAACTTATTATTCATTTATTGCACTTATTATTCACTTATTACACTTATTATTAACTTAAAAGGAATTTCATTAAATTTCCTTGGGTGTTGGCTTGAAAATTCCTTTTTCATGCAATACTCTCCTGCATTTTCATACAAATTATTCTAGCATGGTGCTTACAATTATTTAGGCAAAGATTAGTTTCCCAGGGACTTATAAAATGAAGTCCTACCTTCAGTAATGTTATCTTAGAAAACCTGCTGTATGAAATACTGACCTATACTGGAAGCGCTGATTTTTACAAGGTGATTTTTTTTACCCCCCTCCTTCTTTCTTCATTACAGGACAGGAAAGATTTGGAAACATGACCAGGGTGTATTACAGAGAGGCTATGGGGGCGTTTATTGTCTTTGATGTTACAAGACCTGCAACGTTTGAAGCAGTGACAAAATGGAAAGAGGATTTGGACTCTAAGTTGATTCTTCCAAATGGCAAACCTGTGCCAGCAGTCCTATTAGCAAACAAATGTGACCAGGGAATAGATGTTCTTATGAACAACGGCATCAAGATGGATCAGTTCTGCAAAGAGAACGGGTTCGTGGGCTGGTTTGAAACATCAGCCAAGGTAATGGTTCCATTTCTTTTCAAATGTTTCTAAGGACAGAGAAATCAGTTCCTAAAATAGTTCATTTGGTGTAAATGTGCACCTTGTAAAGCTCCTCTCTTGGTGATATTAATTAAAGGTAGATTTGTAAATATATAGTATGCATTTCTACTTCTTTTAGGTCTTTTATTGCAACATTCTGAAATGCAGCTGCTGTAATATGATAGGCCAGCAGTAAAGTCTGTTCCTGGACAATAGGGTACCGCGTAATAGCCTGGGGAGGAAGATGACCTTAGGCAAGGCACAAAAGCTACCTCTTGTGAATGATATGAGGATGTTTTTCGTCATTCTTAACATGGAGTATTATCCCTAAATATTTATATAACCACTTTGCTTGAGAAATGTTGATTTGAGACAATAGCTTCATTGCCTTAGATTCCAGAAATAAAATCAGTCTATTGTAGTGCTTGTACAATGTTCACTGTCATAAGCTCTCATTCTCAAAAGCCTTTTCAAAAAAATTGCATATCTGGGGAGGAAGGAAATATCAGTGGTCAAAGTGCTGAATGAGCTGCTCTGAGGTTCAATTCTTTGCCTTGGTACAGATTTCCAGAGTGCGTGAAACATTGAGATAAAAATCAGAAAGGACACTCAGACTTTCAAATTGTAAAGGCTGAAAGTACATTGGTACTGTAGATCAATTTGAGATGTCTCGGATAATTTCAGTTCCTGGAGGATTTGGAGAGCTGGCATGTGAAATATTGATTTGAACACAAAAATCCAGTGGATATTGTGTTGATTATATCCTTCTATTATGAAAGCTAGTGTCATCATTGATAGCTCTGGGGAATTTTCGGATGTTTGAAATGTAAGTTGTTTGGTTTTGGTTTAACCTAGATTTTTAGTATTCTGAAAGCTAAAATGCTACGTTTGATTGTTTAATTCCTTTTAAACACTTTATGTAAGGTACTTAAGAACTTTTAGGGTGTATATCTGTGTTTTACTTTTCTGGTCTTGACACCTTCTTTAAGCATTAATATTTAAAATATGTTTCACTTGTAATCAGCAGAAGTAACAGCAGGGGAATACCAACATATCCCAGACCGCCTCAAGCATTGCATGAACTCTGGGCTGAGTTTCGCAGCTTTTCAGTACTTAAAAGGGGCTTGTAACAAAGACGGGGACAAATCTGTTGTGCGGGCCTGTTGTGATAAGGGTAGTGATTTTAAACTAAAAGAAGATAGATTTACACTACAGATAAGGAATACTTTGTGTCTGACAAGGGTGGTGAAACACAGGAACATGTAGCCCAGACGTTGTGGATGCTCCATCCCTGGAAACATTCAAGGCTAGATTGGCTCTGAGCAACCTGATCTAGCTGAGAATGTCCCTGCCCTGGCAGGCAGGTTAAGCAAGATGACTTGAAGAGGTCCCTTCCAACCCAAACCATTCTACGATTCTACTATTCTATGATTCTATGTCTTTGTAATTAATGTCTTTGCTTTCCTACTGAATGGGTCTCAAATCTAGCCAATGTTTCTTCAAGATCCCATCCTCAAGGGAGAAATTTTGGTTTAGGTAAGTGTGTAAACTATCTTGGTCCACAACAGGGTACTTCCTATTCCTTCATGTGCACCTGGTTTATATTCAGATCTGTGGTTCATCTGCTGATTCCTGTTGGGTGAGGCCTAGAGAATCCAGTGTTCCTCTTTCTGATAAACTCCATTTTACTATGAGAATGGAATCTATACCATGAATTCCATACATCAGTCCCCAGCAAACATATGTCCGCCACTCAAAAAGGGCAACCACGTTTATTGTGCCAAAGGCCAATGCAGGTCATGACAGAAAATGAATATGCAAATTATTTCAAAGATCACAGAGAGGTTTTATGATTCTGACAGAGCAAGTCTGGGGCAGAACTATGGAAGTATTAAAAAATGTATAAAGGACATAAATTTTTTAAAAGTCACAACAGAGGAAATTTTTCCAAGTTTCTCTAAGCTGCATAAAATTCAGATTTTCTGTTGGTTTAGACATGGTAAATATCTAGATTCTTCTTATTTAACTCCAAACCCAAGCAGTCCCCAGATTGCCAATGCAATCACATAGGAGTAGAAAAAAATCCAGCAGTGACAACGCTTGTTTTCAAAAGCCACTCTGAAGGGCACAGAGTTGTTACCAGACTATTCTCTGCTGGACCAGAGGCTAGGACCTGTTGTTCTGCAATCTACACACCTGATTTCCACCCAGTATTGGAGGCTCCTATCTTTAAAATTATGCAAAGAGTCATTTCATTAAAGATGGTAGATCACAACCTTTAAACTAAGTTAGATCAAAATAAAATCCCCACTTGGTCTAGGTTCTAAACTAAACCCTACACTTCCTTTTCTAAACAAAATAATCATTACTACCCTTTTAGAATTCTGGATATTATACATACCTGGTATTCTTTCAGCCTAGGCCATCATAAGTAATTGAACTTGGGTCTGGGAAAAATAAATAACTAACTGTTTGCTACAGAGAGTAGAAACTCTTCTGAAGCAGAATAACACGGACAAAGGAGTCAGCATATTGCAGCTATCAGTTTTAGCAGTTCAAATAACTCTTTTGGTGGTACCCTGGAATAATTAGATCTCAGGAGGTTTTCTGGAGATGTGCTTGGAAATGTTAAAGCCTTGAGAGCAAATGGAATATGATTTATGCATTTTGGAAAAACAAAGATGATTACTTATAAAAATAACATCTTTTAGTTCTGGTTGTTTTGCAGAAAGTAGCATGCTATATATGTACCTACCATATTTTAAGCTGTCAATGGTTTTAAACTTTTGTCTGTAGCACTGGAAGATTACACCAAAAAAAAAATTTTGTGCTATTTTTGTAAGTTAACAGCTCCAATATAAAAAAATTGAGACACCAAATGCAGTCTTACATACTAGTTTTGATTCTCACGTTAACCTGAAGGAGATAACCCTCTTTCAGTCCTCTTCTCCCTACAAAGACAGAAGATTTTGTTTGGATGGTTTTCCATGCAAGAAGGGCCTCATTGGGCAACAGCGCCTCACAGTCACAAGTTACACTATTGCCATATATCCGGTGGTGAGCCTGTTCTCTTTTATGTCTGCTTATTTACTTCACTCATACTGATTGCTGCCTAAGAGGCACATCCCCAGATAGTCAAAAAACCCGCTTAACAGTAAATTCTTTAATAAATTTCATGACCACAAGTATTGTGAAAGATTCATTCTTTAAAAGGAAGGAAATTTCTTTTTTCTGTCATACATTTAATTATCCAGCACATGGCCAGAGCAGCTGAGAGCTCCACTCACATTTCCAAGCCTTTAAACTGTTTTCACCACCATCCCTAGTTCAAAGAGGTGAGCTTTTGACTTGGATTAAAAAAGGAGCAATTTCAAGTTTATTATCCCTTTATAATGAAAATGGAACTTGTGCGACAAAACAGACAAGTCAGGCAAAACTAAATGTGCTTGAAAGTACCTAATACAGAAATACATTGAAATACCTTACACCTGACCATGGCTGTGCTGTTATTATGCCTG
Organism: Donacobius atricapilla; assembly: GCA_013397315.1. Lineage (NCBI taxonomy): Eukaryota > Metazoa > Chordata > Aves > Passeriformes > Mimidae > Donacobius > Donacobius atricapilla. The sequence goes on along the minus strand of WBMY01005592.1, from coordinate 1,386,648 downwards.
AGATCCTCTTTTCCCTGCTGTAGTTCTGCTGTCAGCAGTACAGATTTAGATGAAAAGACATTCATGTTTTGCCCAAATTGCCCAGAAAGGCTGGTAGCTGTGCTTTTCAGATCCTTACAAAACTAGGTTAAGCACACAGCTCCTTGTCTCCTGAGCATCATGGCCTGGAAACTGATGAGCAGTCTGAGTCTCTGGGCTATTTGGATACATCCTATTTGGACCAGGACAGTGTAATAGAGTCTTTCTGTCTCTAAGAAATGCGGATAATAAGATATCCTTTATTCAGCTTTTGTGTGACAGGCAGTCCATGGTGTGTCACCATAAATTCAGAATAAGTTGGGTTGGAAGATACCTTAAAAATCATCTAGTTCCAACCCCCTACAGGGCCCAATTGCTGGACTAGCAATCAAAAGCCCTCTTTGCCATTGATCTGATGTGTTACCTTTAGAAAGTCATTCTCTCCTCTGTTCCAGCCTTCCTTTCAAAAAGCAAGGACATTAACTCTTCCTATCTTACCAGGGAACTCTGTGAATAATCGAAGTTCTACTAGGCCTTGTTTAAATCACAGATTCTTCAGTTTTGACTGGACAATTATTATGAGAGATGAAAAAAGCAAGCTATGCAGTAGACTTGCAGAGGAATGGGATAAGCAGTTCTGATTTCCATAAAGAAAAACAAGGTTTAGACATGTATTTGACTTAGGCTGACACTTTAAACTAATCTGCTGATCTGGTAACTTAAATTCAAGCAACCTATTTGAGACTGCCAGACCCATTTGGGGATGTGTGGCTCCCTAGAATGTCTTTTTAATTCACTCAAAACCAGTCTAACCAATCTCACTGTACAGTCTTAGAAAATATTTCACATTCTGCCATAAAGCAATAAATAAAGTTGACACTTAAGGCAGGAGATTTCATTTCAGATGTATGGTCACTCTGTGCAGAATCCTCTGGAGAGTTGTTTTCCTGTAATTAAAAGGAGTTGATTCAGATTATCCTGTGGGTATTAGAGCTGTCCTGTAGCTCTCTGGATCACTTCTATGAAATGTATTATTTAGTGCTGTCCCAAATATGGAAATTCAGAGAATCACAAAACTGTTAAGCTCAGAAAGTCATTTAGTGAAATAATTTTGTGGCAGGATATTCAACCAGCTGTAAGAATTCAATCATAGAAATGATCTTGCTCTCAGAGTTGCAGTCACAGCAGTTCACATCCATGAAATTCATCTTCATGCATCCAGATGGCTTTTAACTTGTATGGCTGCATTTTCCTAGAAACACCACTGCAGGAGTACAGCACACCATCTCAATAAGGCTCTGTTCCTGGCAGTTTCCAGGGAGTTCTGCTAAGGGAGCATGTGGAGCCATTCCCTGTGAGTGCTAGCTCGGGGGGAGTGCAGGTTAAAGCATCTTTCAAGTCATTTCCTTGCTCCTGAATTTTAGTGCAGTATGGAAATAAAATGTGGAAGCTATGAGCTACTCACTAGGCTCCCATCTAATACCTGAATATTTCACAATTTGTAAATGTTTGCTTATGGGAAGTCAATTTCCTTTAGCTGCAGTAGTAGTCTAAGGTCATGTCTCTAGGCAGCACTGATTTAGAGCTCCCCAAGTGCTCTGTGCCTGCATACACACTTTTCTTCATCCTGATTTTCAAGGTAAGACTCAGATGCATCAGATTCAGTAAGAGGAAAAAACTGTCAACGTAAAAAGGCAAAAGTATTCTATCACAAAACAATCAGTCAAATCTAAGATATGTTCATAGTAAAGAAACAAAAAGTTCTTTCATCTGGAAGTGAGACAGGACCTTAAAACTTGCCAGCACCTTTTTTTCTTCTACAAAGAGCTAAGAGCCAGTGCAATCTGGGGGAACCTATTTCATATATTAAAATGGAATTCCCTAAATGCTAATGTTCTCATCTGCAGTAGAGATGGCAGATTAGGGGGAAGGTAATCCAGAATGCAAAAAACAATTGTTGAGCTTGTGTGCTGCTTTGAGTCACATTCAATAATGGATTTGTTTTCACTTTAGTTGATTGTTGCTTACAAGACATTATTTCCAATAGCAATCAGTTCAAGGGTTTTAAATAATGCAGCTCTTTTTCCCTGCCCTCAGTTGCTATCCTTCCCATAAAACTGCCCTTTGAAAGGATATATTTTAATAAGATCGATCTACAAAGCAAATGCTTATTTCATTTATGTCCGCCAGTGTTCCTTTATGGATTTCAGAGATTATTCAGAGTTATTTTCTTTGCCTTGTTTTGTTTGGTAATAGAAGAAAGAATAGAATAGCGTTTTGTGCTACTCACTTTTACATTCCTTCTTGATGAGGCCAGGAGGAAGACTGGCACAAGTAGTCAGGCATTGTCACAGAAGCAGGGTTCAGCTCCTTGCCCTGGCAGATTTTGGCAGGTTGATGCAGGATAAATCACTGAGGGATGGATTCACAACTCAGCTCCTGCTCAGGCTTACTGATCTACACAGAAATGGGCTAAGCCCCTCAGGGGACAGGGCAAGGCAAGGCAAGATGCTTGGGAAAGTCTTTTATAAAGGCTGGCATGCTGAATCAGGAATACAAGACTGATAAAGATACTCTAATATGGTTAAGATCCTTTTTGGTCTTGCTGTAAAAGCCTTCTCGGGAGAGAGCTTTTCTTGAGAAAGGAGTGTTGCATTCGTAACTTATCATGATGAAGACTTCACCAGGTGCTATCTCTCACTTTCCAACTAGCCACCACATACTGGACCAAGTTTCATGTGACTCTGCATTTTCTTCTTTTGACAAAGGGCGATAGCAAGCATTTTCCTATCACAGAAAGCTGCTGTCCAGATTAACACATCAAAGATGCAGTGCTGAGTAATACCAGCCTTTAAAGCAATAAAGGGAGACAGAGTATCTCCTGTGTTTTACTGTGAAGGTAAAAGTGGCCTCAGAGGACACTGGAAAACAAGCACTACAGGTAAGAGAAAAGAGAAGAGAGGAGAAGAGAAGAGAAGAGAAGAGAAGAGAAGAGAAGAGAAGAGAAGAGAAGAGAAGAGAAGAGAAGAGAAGAGAAGAGAAGAGAAGAGAAGAGATAAAAATAAATCTGAACTTCAGTAATCATCACAATTCCTGTGGAGTTCTTTTGTAAGACAGAGCCATATGGGAGGTGACAGTTATGGCATTTCAACATAGAGACTCACTGAAAGATATTTTTTCACTCCACTGTGTCGCCTATTTTTTCTTGCTTTTTGAAACATAATTAGTTTTATTTTTAGGTATAATTGAGGCAGTTTCCATGTCTCAATACCATTAGTAGGGTGTCTGTGATTATTCCTCTCTGTCTAATCTTATGCTCTGATTGTTGGTTTCTTTGTGTTTGAGTGGATTTTCACTTTCTCTTTTTTCTCTTTCCTCCCCTTGATTGCCTTTCAACGCTTCATGCACTCTAAAATCACCAGGCCTCCAGATGTCTGTGTTTGGAGAGCAGATCACCTTCTACTGTCTGTAGCTCTTTCACTGCCTAGCAGAATATAGATTTTTCTTTTGCAAAACACACTATAGGAGGAGAGGTGGAGAAATCAATATTTCATTAGTCATACCAGAATATGGCAGTGTCTGATCTGCCGGTTTAGGACACACAGGATTAAGGTTGTAACAGAAGGCAGTAGTAGCATCAGAAAGGAAGTGGTCAAGGCAGGGATCTGGGACAGCAGGAGTTCCTTTGTCAGCATGACCACAGGCTCCTTGCAGCAGGTGACTTAACATATTACTTCTCATCCGTACTGTGTACCAGTTGTCATCTGAACCACAGGAACAGGCTAGAGCTAGACACAACCTCAAAACCTGCTGTGCTGTCTGCTGGGGGTTGGGGTCACCCTTCCTCTTCCTCCCCTTGTAACCCGGCTGAAATTGTCATCCGCATAGCTTAAACAGTTCATATAAAGGTTAAGGATGAGAAACTGCCTGTCTAGACTCAGGGCAGGACTTTTTATTCCTTCTCTCTCTCTTATTTNCTCCCTCTTTTTTTTTTTTTTTTTTTTTTTTTTTTTTTTTTTTTTTGTTTGTTTGTTTTGTTTTCTTGTTTGAGTACCGGCTAGAGCTTTTTTTTTTTCTTCTGCATTTTTAGGCTTATGTCTGGCTCATGGACTTCCATCTATCACTAGCAGGGGTGAAGGATATCCACCTATACTCATTTTATGCTTTTGTGGGCTTGGTTCCTTCTCCCTTTCCCAGTGCTGTAAAATGGTAGCCTCTGAAAAATAGGGTTGGTGTTAATATATCAGAACATTAATCTATTTGGGCAGAAACTTAGATAGTCCCTAAGACATTATTGAATAAATACATGCTGCCATTTCAACACAGAGGCAGCACATGGGCAAGTGAAATGCTCCCCAGTCCATCAGGAAAGACAAACACAATGCAAAAGATTTTTACATTTCTGTTTTTGTGCATTTAACAATCCTGCTTCGGCGTCAGTTTTCTAAGCAGTACTGAGAGATATTTTTCATTGTCTGTTTTATTTTTCTAATAAAATTTCACAGTGGTCTGAAAAGGGTGTTCAGTGCATGCTTGAGGAATTTTCTAGTCTGGTCTCAGAGAACCATGTGATACAGCAGAATTTTAACATCTCAGTACAGAGACAATTCCCAGTTCTATACTACTTTCTAGTGGTTACTATGTACGTTACTTTTCTAAAGTATTGGGGTTTACAACTTACTGACATTCTTTACATACAAAATATTTTAGTTCATGTCTGTCATCTAAGAAACCTGTGAAATCTTGCACTAATTAACATTTTCAGTTAGATCCACAGATTTCAGCCCTTTACTGTTGTGCAAAAAGGATAGACAATGGAATTTGTGGAGTTTTGCCATTGATTTCAAGGGGATTGGACAAAGTTGGTCTCACAGAATCCATTCATTCAGCTTTTGATTTTCCTATAAATGTGCCTTCTCTACTGAAACACAAACGTTTCTTTCTTTTATGGCTAGTTTATGACCTCAGTACAGCAGGCTCTAGTTTGCCATCCAGAGAGACCTGGACATGCTTGAGAACTGGGACTAGATGGTATTTAAATGTCCCTTCCAATCAAAACTATTCTATGATTCAGTGATTCAGCTTGAAAACCTGGGTAATCTTAGGTTACAAATAAAACATTATCTTTACTGAGCAAGACTAGTGTGTACATATACACAAATATATGCCTATATATTGGTATGCATTTCTATATAGATGCATGTGGCTGTGTGATACAATTTCTTAGAAGATTGAAGCTACAGCAGAGTTTCTATCTCCTGCTTTATAAAATAAGTAATCAATGCCAATAATTACACTAGAAGAGTGCCTTTTATGTCAGAAAGCCTGACTTTTCATTCCAAATATATTGGTGGCTGTAATTTAAGGAAAAAATCTTTACTCAGTACTACTGCATATTTTCTATGCTGCATTGAGCTGTGTCTCACTGGTCAGGCTGTTTCAACTTTACTTATTCTACAGACAGGGTAAGGGCTGCTGCAAGCTAAATGTACAGTTGATATCAGGCACATGCAGGAAAAGATGTGCTTTAGCTTTCATTTTAAACCCCTAGAGTGATGATTTCTGTCCCACAAATGAAACCAGTGGTGATATATCTCTTCTGAAGCAGTGCATTGGAGATGCCGAGCATTGGAGTCAGCCTCAACAAGAAATAAGGGAGAATTCCAAATCATACAGAACTTTTTTAATGTTTTGTGAGTAATTTGAGATTGTATCATTTATTCAATTGAACTGGTCCATCACAGGTTTCATTGTGAGCATTGCATACAGAAATTGTGGGAAAGCCTTTAAAAAATAAGTGCTATGCATGGCTGCAATTGCTGGTAGGTAATTAACTATTTGGAAATGAGTAGCCATTGTTCAAGCAGTGAAATATGGTCTTTGGTGCTTTACTTCAAGCATTGGTGTTCAACACCTCTCTGGCATTTTTCTTCTAGTTTATTGAAGAAATCAAATCACCAAGCGATTGAGGTAATTTAAAATCAGCTCTGTGTACATTTTAAAAGAGATATGAATTATAATATATATAAAATTTAACCAACTTCAAAATTCCAGTAAGCACTATTTAACACAGTCAGTTTTTGAAAACTGTTTATTAAGGTAAGTAAATTTTGGATGTTGCCAAGAGAAAAGTTTAATTTTGCACAGGAAATATGCAAGATGGTTTAATTAATATTGACTAATCAACCTCTCTTTCTCTTTCACTTGCAGGAAAATATAAACATCAATGAAGCGTCCAGATGCTTGGTGAAACACATAATTGCTAGTGAGAGTGATCCCATTCAGTCTGTTGAACCAGATATTATAAAACCACACTTGAATTCTTCCAAGATTGTCAGTTGCTCAGCTTGCTTTAAATCCTAAGAGACTTCCAGACAACAGCTGAACAACTATGATTCACACTTTATTCAACGAAACCAGCCTGCCCACATTGTCCTTAAGCAGATTGTCATTTTCTCAAAAATATATTTAAATGTTTCTCTTTTTTTGTTTTTTTCAGCTAAAATTTATTATGAGGTGTTCATTGATAGCAACTATTCAAAACTGTCTTTGGCTATTGGTCAAATAAGACTCACAGTGATAGCTGTGTTTTCCTATTTGGGTGGTACCAGTGATACCAAAACCTATTTCTTTGCCAAGTGGTTTATGAAAATTCATATTTGTGATGTGACTACGGCAGCACCTTACTTGTCCATTGATTTCCAGGGTGTTTTTTCAATACCTTGACCAGGCAGATGTCATCATTGCACTCTTTGTCACCCCTCAAACTTGAATGATCTTGTTTCATAGGAGGAAGATGATGATGAAAATGAAAATTGAGCTGTTCAGAAAGAGACATCAAGAATGCTCACAGTTAACTATTCCCACTGCAAGTTCAGTCTCCTGGATGTAGTGACAGGACATTTCACAATCTTTAGTCCTCCAGAAGATCTGAGGTTCTGAGACTGATAAAGAATTGGCTCCCACTTTCTCAGGCGTTGCATTCTCATAGTTGATAGCACTATCTTAGATGAAGCAAAATGGAACAAGTCAAGGGTGAGGGGTGACAAAACAGGCAATCAGGGGTACAGTCTCCTGGGTGGACAGTTTTCAGAAAGGGTTATCTATTCTATAAAGACAGCATTTCCTCTGGAAAGCCCACATTGATTTTTTCCCTGCCTCTCATCCCTCATGCCACAGATATCCCCATGTGTTTAAACTGTGCATATTCTATAAGTCCTGACGTGTATCCCTTCATTATGTTTATGCTCATGGGAAAATTCACTATCCACACTGTAACGTAGCAGCAGAACTTTTCAGAAATCCATCTGTGTTGAGTAGGACAGTATTTGCTTTCTGAAAACATTCTTCTTAAATGTATACAGATGATCACAGGAAGCAAGCAAAATGAAACAGTTTTAAGAGACACTTCTAGAAGATGTGAAGAATTTATTGAGCTGTACTGTGGAAATTAAATTGTTGATTTTCAGCATCTCACCTAAAAATGCAGGTTGGTGGAGTAACTCAGAGAAGTGTGTCTAGACAAGAACTCCTGGCATCTGGCTGCAACCCCATTCAAGACAAACTTTGCCTCTATCCTGCTATAGACAAATCACTTGCATTTTCTGTTCTTACTCAGATTTTTCCTTCCTAAGCTGTGAACTCTCAGTTGTAGGAGCTGTCTTCAGAGATGGGTTCCTCTTTAGAGAGGTGTAAAAGAATGGTAGGAAGGAGACAAAATCTCATGATGCCTTATGTTTGCAGATGTCACTGCAATACTTCACTGAACACTTAGTTGGAAGTGAAGGAGTGAAATTCTCAGTGTAGTGCATACCTGCTGCATAGGAAAAAAGAAAAGAAAAATCCTCAAGCTGACTTTGAACTGTGAGACCTATGAGGTCCATGCACCTCTAAAATTCATCCTAGTTGGCAATGCAAGGTTTATGTTTGGACTCAAAGTTCTTTTCCAACCAAAATGATTCTATGACTTTGTGCCTCTGTCACTAAAATGCTCTGTTACCATATAGGCACTGCAGACAAGAGCTATATTTCTCTCCCTGGAGAGCCAGGGACAGAGACATAGCTCTTTATGTGCTCTTCCTAAAGCCTTCAGTTTTTTCCCACAGAATTTTGGAATAAGTCTTTAGTTTTAAAAATAAAAATTCACATCCAGAATTAATCTGCGCAGACATAGATGTATGGATACATATATATAATGAGATGGCTCTTTCTGAGAGAAATGTTGGGTTGTCTTTGATGCTGTGTTATCCTTTAATATGTGTTAAACATCCTTTAACTCCTGCTGTGATCTGTGTCAAATACCTTAAGCTTCCTGCCTCAGTTTCCTCATCTGTAAAACAGGGATCTATGTACACACCTACCTCACAGCACTCCCTGAAAGTTACTTTTGGCACCGTGCTTTGCAGACACATGTTCTACAAATGCCAAGCTCTGATACTGCTCAGAATGAAATATGAGTGCCCTCTAGCATAAATACATGGTGCTGTAAAGCCTTAGTGTTCTAAATCTATCAAAGGCTTGCCTGTGCTACAAAAATTAGCTTCAATTATTCCACCTCTGTTTAGCTGGTCAAGGTTATAATGCAACATGTGACTGCATGGGATGATCAGATTGGCTGCAGATGGTCTGCAAACAGAAACTGGGGCTGCACAGATGTTATGGTACTAGTTTAATAATCTCAGCAACAAAGCTGCAATTCACAATCAGTGCCACAGCAGTTATTTCAAATTTAAAGCATCATTTAAATCAAGTCATATGGGTGCTTTATTAAGGATAACAATTCATATCCTGAGCCAACACTGTAGAGAACACAAGGAACTAGATATTTCAGATAGCTTCTAGAGGGCTAATTTTTCATGAGCTGAGCCCCATACTTCACTTGTAAATCTGTGGGTCTCAGGTGAAGCAGAGGAAATTGCCATTTCATCCAAAAATATTTTTATGCCCAACTTGCAACAAACCTAGCTGTTCCTAAAACATTTTGCTTATCTTCATATTACCTTTATTTGGTGGTTTCTAGCAATACTCACTAAGTATAATGGGAAATTCTGCAAGACACTGAGAGCTATGGCTAAAAGATTTGGTATAATAGTAATTAAAACAACCTTGCATAAATAAAACACTTAAATGACATATAGAGATTGTTTTGTTCTGCACTCTATTGTATAAACCTGCTTTAAAGTATGGGCTCATTGTCTGTTCCATAATGTTTCTGTTGTGTCAGGTTCTATTGCAGTCACTTCTTGGGCAGATTTTACACCTCTGGTAGATGGAGGACAGAGTGTGGCCAATTGCTAGGCAAAGGACTATGCAAGATGCAAGTTCTAAAGTCATACATTTTTACACCATGAGAATTAGAACAGTATCACAAAGGATCAGGCCTCCTTAGGAGGTTACGTAATTACATATGTTCATTTTTATTTGTACTAAAGTGATAAAAATCTTTCAAATCTTTTTCTATAACACAATAAATGTGTGAATCTAGCAAACAGAGCCTTTTTAGAGGAGGTTGTTGTAGGCAGGCCAGAATAAAAGCTTTAATTTAGAATTAATGAGCTCAATTTGAGCCAATGCCCTTTCTGGAAATGTAAAGTTTAATTATACTGTGTCAGTCCCTAACAGATTGGATTTCCTTAGGTTTTTTTGATGCACTCTTTGCTATGTCCTCTTTGCTGGTCACCAGGGTCCAGGTATCTTAATCACACGTCCATTTCAAAATTAAATATTTTTCTTTTCTCTTTGCAATAAGTAATGAACGATAAGTTTCTATAGCCTTGCAAATGGGCAAAGGTACTGCAAAGTGGAATTAAAATTAATTTCCATTCTAGTTCTCCAAATACATCCCTCTGGATGCCCCAACACCTCAAACCACATGCCAATGAGCAAGGGAGGTGCTGGGGATGAGAGATCACCCCAAAACACTCAAAGAGAATGGTGGTTGAACATATTCACCCCCAGACATCATTTGCAACACCAGTAATGACAGAATGTCTTTCATTTTCCATATTTGAAGCTCCACACAAACAAAAAAAAAATTCATGAGCCTAAATATTTGGGCAGCATATACATATTACCGATAGGAAAATGGATGGAGTAAAAGATAATTACTCAATTATTTCAGAAAGATCATAATTTATTTGACCATGTTCAGCTTTCAATAGAAAGTCATTTGGAAATCTGAAAATCAGGCTTTGATATTCTTACACATCAATTTTTCAAATAGTATATTTTCAACAACTTTTCTAATCAGGAATACTGTTCCAACAGTACTTTATGTATTCAGCTTGAATTGTTGTACATCAATATTTTGTCTTCCATTTTTTTTTCTGTTTTAACCTACCTGACTATATAAAATGGGGAGGGAGGGAGAGAGGGAAGGAGAATGTCCACCTTTAAACAGCAGTGTTGTTTTACTTCTTGAAACAACTTTTTTAGCTGGATAAAGTGAAGTTGGTAAACAGATGTGGGAAATGTATTTTGTGTCAATTGCCAGGAAACAGTCAATCAAAATATCTTTTACTACACCAAAATTTATGCGTGCGACCACAGGTTCTATTGTAATAAAAGATGGTATTTCTGACAAAACATGGAATATGAGTAATTTGTAAAACTCATAACCAAAGTAGGCATGTACAAGTAGCCATAAGCTACTTCAGCTTTCCTCATATGTAACC
>WBMY01005592.1:1277252-1375900 GCA_013397315.1 Donacobius atricapilla | reverse complement strand
CATACATATATATATATATATATATAAAATGATAATTTAATTTAAACTGCTTGCTTTCTGTAAAACTTTCCATTTAAATCATCCAGGTTAATGTTTGACTTTGGTAAAGAGTTACATATCTGAGACAGAAACCTTCCACCTTTTCCCCCTGTTTTATATCCAATTCCAGATGCAACTTTTATGGCTCCCCCTTTTCAGAGAACTTCAGTTCAAAGTTTGATTTTACAGGCAGAATTTTTGGCTCACAAATAGATGCATCATCAGTTTGGAGGCTCATTAGTAACCACAGGCTCATTTCTTGGAAGTCTGGTGGGTAAAAATGGCCTAAATATGTAAAATGGGCACCTGCATGTCTAGGATATAGTAACTGCATTTTTCTTCCGCTGTCAGAAAAGGATGGTACCTACAGCAGTGTTACATACTTGATTTTTCATAATTCCTTAGAAATATTAGATTGTTTTATTAATTTAAAAAAAAAAAAGGTGATTGCATGGAGTGTGGGTCTAGTATTTATTTTACAGTGGTCAGCTTTTCTGCTAAAAAAGCAAAAATATTAGCATTCTGGTTTCATTGACTTTTATAAATGATGCAACCTGACACTCTCACACCCCATGGCTGAGGATGCTACAAGCCCCTCAACAAATCCCCAGTACGTGGTGGCACAGTTGCAGCTACGCTCACCATATCTCTCAACAAGGGAATATATTTGACTGTACAATTTGGGAGTGTTAATTTCCTGAAAATGATCCCCTTTACAGTTGCAGTGCATCAGATGCCTAATTAAGATTGGAATCTCTGTGTCCTTTGTTTCAAATGAAGCAATAATAGTTTACAAAGACAAGATACTAATCTGAGAAAAGACGAAGCACACTACTCAAAGGAGTGGAAGCTGAGAAAACAAAAAATTTCCTGGTAGGCAACAACAGAAAGTTCTTCTAGTTGGGTATTTGCTTGGTTTCTTCCAGGAAATGAGCTTTCTGCTAAGCTATAGGAGCTCAATTCCACAGCAACTGGTAATAGTTGCACCTGGCATCTACAGAGTTTACCTAGTTTTGAAAGTTTTGATTTCAGAAATGACATCTTTGTTAAAGGTTTAAAAGTCAGTGGTGCCTAACTAGCGGCACATGAAGGTTAATTTGCTGTACCATTCAATTTCCATGCAAATCTATTCATGTATCTTCTGTTTCCATGAATCCACGAGTTTGGTCTTCACAAACCATGCAAGGGCAGGGCCACTACAAAATGTTCCTTTAACAGTGATGCTTCAGCTACATCCAAAATCCTGCAAAGGATGATGAATGGGGAAGTGAGGAATAGCAAGCAACCAGAGTTAAGGTGAACAGAAATATCTGGGACTTATCCAGGACCAATTCAAGAAGCATTGATGCTTGACAACTTCCTCAGCAAGAAGTTTTATGAAAATCTGACACAGCATGAAGGTTTTATCACTTAGAGGTCTATGAGTTCTCTAGAGCAAAAATTGCTGTTCTTACCTTGTGCCTTGTGTACCTTGAATTTTTCTTCTTTACTGGCTTCCTTGCAAAAAAAGTCTAGTTTATTTCAGGATTTCTCTCTCTTTGGCCTTTAGTGTCATCTTGTATCCTTGACTTGAAACTTGGTGAGGAGCTTTTATCAGTCATTAAGACTGAGGCTGTTACTTTTTAGTTTCAGCCAGCTTTCCAAGTTTTAAAATTTATTTAAATGCCAGCTGTCCTCACACAAAGGACACATAGCCTCATACTAGCTACTGTGGAGAAAATTAATTTTAACCCAGCCAAAACCAGAACAGAGATTCATCCAGACCACAGAGACCAAGAGAGTTGGTGTTGTTCATTCTGGAGAAGAGAAGGCTCTGAGGTGACTTTTTGTGGCCTTTCACCGCCTAAGAGGGGCTACAAGAAAGTCAGAGAGGGACTTCTTACAAGGAAGTGTAGTGACAGTGCAAGGGGGAATGACTTCAAACTGAAAAAGAGTGGGTCTAGATTAGCTATTAGGAAGTAATTCTTTTCTGTGAGTGTGGTGAGGCACTGAATCTGGTTGCCCAGAGAAGCTGTGGATGCCCCATCCCCAAAAGTGCTCAAGACCAGGTTGGATGGGGCTCTGTGCAACCTAATCCATTTGAAGATGGATAGGGGGATTCCTGAATATGGTAGGGGGATTGGAACAAGATGATCTTGAAGGTCCCTTCCAACCCAAATCATTCTATGTTTCTATGATCCTATGATTCTAGATTCCATACCATGTGGCATCTCATTCAGCAATGAACTAGGAAGAAGATTAGTGGTGAGGGGGGGTCACTTCTTGATGACTTTCACAGCATTGGTTTGTTGGTGGTGAGCAATTATTTTCATTTCCATAACTTGTTTTCCTTAATTATTATTTCACTCTGTTGTTTTCTTTTTCATTACAAATTACTGTTTATTGTTGATCTGGAGGCACAAATGAGTTAGGAAAAGAGAGTCATTAAGGGGCAATAAAAGAAAAAAGAAGCAACATTGTGGGAGTTTTAACCTTTGCTTAATAGTAATGCCAGGCTGTTTGCTGGGTATATACTCACACATGGAGAAATTGTTGTATTGCATTTTTTCATGTGCACACATTAATAATTAATGTTAGAGTCTGATCAAAATTTTTATTTTGCTCCTGTGGTTCTGGGTAACTACCCAAAAGTGATCTGTCATTATGTCTCAGCTTGTCTTTTCAACTTCAGTCTATCAGAAAAGATTCACTGCCTGGGAAAGGTGACAAACTTTAGACATCCTCAACATATAGTCAGAGTGGAAGAGAAGGAGGAGGAATTCTGCCAGAGCCTTGGTGAAGGAATTGACAAAGGAGCTGAGCTGAGAGGAAAGGGAGCCAGTCTCTAGAAACTATTACCCCAAATGGATTACAAAAACTCTTCATATCAGGTAGTTCAGACAGTAACAAATCCAGCCGGCAGAAAGCCTTCAGGGAAATTGATGAGTGGGGTTGCCTGAGATTAATGAAAACTACACAAATAGAGCAAAGTGGTTGAAGTAGGGGTAAGAATCTGCCCTTTCATAGGTCTCATTGTTATTAATATTAAGAATCTGACATTACGGTAGATGCCTTTGATGTTCTAAGGTCTCCAAGGCCAAGAATTATGCTTCCTTCTCCTGGCCCCATCTCTAGCCAAGTGTAGACATTAGACTAATGGAAAAACAAGTGAAATGTTCTGCCCAAAAGAGGCTTATAGTCAAAACACTCAAAAAGATATAGATAGTAATTGGAAATACTGCAAACTCTATGACAAACATAATAAAACAAGATGAATATTTATCATGTTCACTAGGTCTATTTCTCCATCTACCCATACATCTACCCATTTTATATGTCTCTTCCTGCAGTGTTTATTCATCTGGCTGTATGTATAGGTACAAATGGCAATCATTTTAGGGTTGCCACCTCAATAACCTCACATGCATTGTTTACCTGGGTCACCTTCCATCTTCATGCCCTAAGCTGCAGTCTGGAATGCAGAGCAGAGAAGTATACCTGGAAACATCATGTCCTGGGGCAGCTGGGGGCTTGCAATGTTGTGGCAAATCCTGTCTTCTGGAGCCCACATTATCTGTTTGTTCAAGGGAAATGCAAGCCCCGTTCAGTGCTTTGGGCTCCTGGCAAGCAGAAACAAGGGCTGCAGCCACACAGCCTTAGCCCAAGTATGCAGTTAAAGAGGACATAACTCCTATCTCCTGATAAAGCCAGCACATGGGAATGGGTCTAAACTAAGTGCAGTAGCAGATTAGACTCCTGTGAAGCTTCACCTGAGCTTTGATAGCACAGCCCCACGTGACTCTAAATGCACTTACCCACCACTGTTTGAACTCTTTAAAGAAAGCAAGATCTAAAATGGGATGCAATCACTTAGTGCAAGACAAAGTTTAACATCCGCCATAGTAGTCTTCAAAACACGGAGGGAGGCAGCTGCCAGTCCTGAGGTGCCCAGCTCTGCAGGGCCTCAGCTCCTGTGGCAGCAGTGCTCCAGCTGCCTCAGCTCTGCCTCCTGGCATGCTCACAGATGCCCCTGTGCTGACAAGACTGAGCAGTTTAGTACTCAACTGATTCTCAGTTTTCATCCCCTACACAGCTCCTTTTCTCACTTTTTCCTGCTCTCTTCTCCCTGCCCCTCCTGCTGTAGGGGCAGTGAGCAAGGGGATGTGTGGTGTTTGGTTGCTGGCTGGGGCTGAACCAAGGCATCCATGGGGCTTTATAAAAAAGAGAAAAAGCACAAGATTGTGTGTCTCCCATTCCTGGCCTGCTGCAATGACCAACATGGTACAAATGCACATGGCCAAAGGTTTCCTGTTTCCTAATAAATCCTGAACTGCTTGATGAAGGGTGAAAGCTTCATCACAGCTTTTATGAGCCATATACCTCAGGTCAAGAATCCCATGGCCTGCAGATCTGGGGATTGTTGTAGGAGTACAGCTAAGAATCAAGCTTAAGATTTAGAGATGCAAGGTCTATAAAATCTATAAAATATCCTCTGTGGTTTTATAAGTGCTGTCTCTTTTAATTTTTATATATTGCTTCTGTGTGTTTATGCATTACAAGTAAACTTTGTGAGTAGAAATGAAATAGCTGTAATTTACATTTCTGTAAACCCAAGTTTGATTTAGAAGATACAAATCTATAAGTACATCTGGATGCACATTGGTCCTCTGTTCTGAAAACAATAAAAGCATTTGTGACGTAATCTACCATCTAATAAAGAAATAAGGGAGGACAATAAAAATTTAAGATACAAATAGGGAGAAACTAATTTCAAAATATCTCTTTAGCATTAATAAAGGTATAAGGGATAATCTCACAATGGAGATTCATAAAAGGATACTTTTATTAAGTAAATAATTGAAAATCAGAACAAGTACTTAAGTCAAATGGATGGGGCTATCAGCAAGAATGTAGTGGAGCAATGAATTGAGATGATTAAAGAAAAAATCATTGAATATAGGAAATAGCATGATGAAATTATTTTAAATTACATGGAGAAGAAAGAACATTTCAAATTCACAAGGGAAACAAGAAGGTATTGTAGCTCTTCTTATGACTCTTTGAGCAAACCTGCATCAGCAATACCAAATTATCTCAAGTAGATGATATTTAAGAGAGGGGAATCATTGTGCCATGCAATTGTGCAGATGGCACTGAAAATCACAGACATTTAAACCATTTCTCAGATTTGTATATGCTCATTGTCCACAGGATAGATACCCATGGTTTATCTGCTTCCAAGAACTCAAGTAAAAATAGACTGAATTCTAGAACTGTGGGAGCCCTGCAGGGCTCCTTGAGCTGTCGGTGGGTACATCACTGTTATGCAAGCAAGACACAGAAAATAGAAAATCAACAATGCTTTTCAAGTATTCAAAGTCATGAGGAAAAAATGTCCCAAAATACAACCTGTTGGTTTCAGAGTCATGAGATTCTTAAAAAAAAAATAGAGAGACCCTTTTTTTCTGATTTCTGAACACTGAAGGCTTCATACAATTTTTTTCTTCAAGCTTTTCTTATCAAACAAAACTTTTTCTAAAAGAGGTAATAAAAATTCCCACAGACCCATATGATTCCAGAAACTGGAGGCCCAGCAAAAGCCTTGCCACTAGTTTGTGTTAATTAGTGGTTTTCAGTGACTATCCAAATTCAACTATCATTTTGGAAAACATTTGTTTTTGTACAACATACAACACTACACATATATATATATTTATGGAAATAATACTTTGTATACAAGAAGTATTCATGTATTTTATTATCTATATAGCTTGTTTAGTGCAAGTTTAGCAAATCTGTATGGAACTGTGATGCTAAATCTCCTAAGAGAAAGAAAGTTCCTGCTAGAAAATTTGTTCCTCTGTGGACTCATCTCCATGGGCCACGGTTCCTGCCAGGACCCAGCTCTGGTCCTAACTTTCCACAGGCTGCGGCTTCTTTCATATCATATCTGCCTGCTCTGGCATCCACCAGGGGCTCCACCATGGCCCTCCATGGGCTGCAGGGGCACAGCTGCCTCACTGTGGTCTGCACCACCAGCTGCAGGGGAATCTCAGCTCTGGTGCCTGGAGCACCTCCTGCCCTTCCTTCTGCACTGCCGTTGGGTCTGTGGGGCGGTTTCTCTCACATTCTCATTCCTCTCTCCCAGCTGCTGTGCAGCATTTTATCCCTTTCCTCAAATATTTTATTACAGAGGCATCACCAACATCATTGATGGGGCCAGTTTTGGCCAGTGGTGTGTCCACCCTGGAGCCAGGTGGAAGTATATGTATGTGTGTGACATAGGGGCAGCTTGTGGTGTCTTCTCAAAAAAGACAGACCCCTCAGACAGACTTACAAAGTCAGAAAACTAGGGCAGATCCAGAAAATGGAAAGCAAATGGCTCAGTGGAAGGCAGTGTTTTACATCATAACTCACTGATTAAAATACCTTCATAAAATGTAAGAAAGGACAGTTCATTGTGGCCTCTTGGGAAGTACCAATCTTAGCATGCTGCAGAAAGAGTGATTCTTTCCTATTTCTTGGTGATTGTTAAACAAAAGCTATAGGGTGAAGATCAATGAAAACCAGCCTCTTAGATTAAGTCCCAAGCGTATCTTTCTTTCCTTGGTAAGAAAGATAGAAATACTGAGGGGAAAGATTCAGCAGCTGAGTTGCTGAAGTGTACCCATCACTCAGCACATGAACCAATTCTTGTAAGAATGACCCCGTAAGGCATTTAAATATCCATCTCCCAGAGGCCACACTTCAAACCAACAGCTGAATTGCTTTTTCACACCTATTCTTGTGCCCGTCTTTTGCAGTGACATATAGGGCACCAGTGAATGACTGGCCTCAAAGAAGTTTTCACTAAAACCTGAGGTGGTCTGGCAGCCACAGAAATCATTGCCATTGATTGAGTCATTAGGCTATCTAAGATTTCAGTCATTAATAAGAAATCTCATTTTCTTGTAACAATGACAATGAAAATAAGCCTTTAAAAAAGCTAGAATCTCAGGGCAGCAAGGCTGTATAAGAGCCAGAGAAGACTTTATGTGCATTCAAAGACCAGAAAGACTAGAGGGAGTGGAATCTACTGAAGAACCACAAAGAACTCTAGATGTTCTTGAGATAAGAATAGTTGGTAGCTGAGGCAATATCAAGGACTTGCACTTTTCTTGCTCTCCCTTTGTTGCTTTTCTGATGTTTAGTGAGAATAGGGCACTGGACCTGTAATCTGAGTCCTTTTTATGTTATGCAGTAGGTGAAATGAAGACAGCTGAAGTCTTTTGGTGTTGGGGAGCATAACAAGTGTTCAACCAATAGGAATCCACGGTAATTGGGAAACAATTTTTTTGGCCTGCAGAAATCACTGCTGTGTGTTAAGAAAATTGCTCTCCAGTAACCCTTTGGAGCCATGCAATTTGACAATCTGAATATTTATATTGTAATTCTTAGCACTATGTAAAATGCCCCTATGCATATCATGTTGTGGTGGGTTGACAGTGGCTGACTGCCAGGTGCCCACCAAGCCACTCTATCACTCCCCTTCTCATCTGGATGGGGCTGGGGAGAAAATATGTTAGAAAAGCTAAGGTCGAGGTAAGGACCAGACCATCACCCAGAAGTGAGTTGTTACTTTGTCACAGACAAAACAGACTTGACTTGGGGAAATTAATTAAATATATTCCCAGTGGATAACAAAGTAGGGTAGCGAGAAGTAAGAACGAATCTTAAAACACTTTCTGCCCACCTCTCTCTTCTTCCCAGGTTCAACTTCATTTTCATTTTTTTTTACTTCTTCCCCTCAATTAGTGCAGGGGGATGGCAGGGGGATGGGCATTGAGGTTTGCAGTCAGTTCATACCACTTAATGTCTGCCACTCCCAACTCTTCCAAAGATGCCAGCATCTACTCTGAGCTTGCTTCCTTTTCTGCCTTTGGAGTGTGGAAAACAAGAAAGACATCCCAAGAGAATGATGCGTTGTTTAGGTGTCTGTATTAGGAAGCCAGGAACAGTGTTTGGGTATGATTTGACACTGGATGTGGCAGAAACACACATGACCAGCACAAATATCTGGCTGACCTTTAGGCAGAAATTTGGGTGAGATGCATTATCAAGTGTTCTAGTGAGTCTGCCTACAATAAATAAAACTGAAACCTAGACAAGTTTAATTGAAAAAAAGTAAGGAGTACAGCATAAATATGGAAAATTAGATAACATATGAAAATTCTCTTTCTTCTAATAATCCTAGGTTAACAGTAACTCCTATGAGGAAATTTTCATTTTATATGTATACTTAATATTTTGAGAAAATATCTTGTTTTTTGCTAGGAACTATAGCTTTTCTGAGGCAGATGAGTTTAGATTTCTCTTTTTCTGCCCATATATACTTAGTTTCCTCTAGTATTTGAAATCGTTTGTCTTCCCTGCATCTTCTTTGATGCCCTTTTACAAGACAAAGTGAGACATCAGCTTACGGTGGTTGTTTTTTACTAGGAGTCAATTGGTTTTTTCTTGGCTCAGTCTTACCTTCCTCTATTTTATCTTTTGTCAAAGACAGTAACAGATAATGAAGATGATTTTTTCCTTTCTAACTGAGATTTTACCCAATTTCAGCCAATATTCATGCTGCAACAAATGGTCCCTTCCTGGTCATTTGGTAGAAGACGTACTGCCATTTCTAAATTACTATAAGCATGTTAATATTTTCATAACTCATTTATGAGGTTTCAGCTAATCCATCTATTATAACACATTCTACCAGCCAACAAATTGGCATAAGTTTTGCCTTTGTTGCTTTCTATTTTTCCCCATCTTTGTTTCAATTGTTGTCCCATTTGTGATCTGTATAGTTTTGACAGTTTGTGGTTGACCCCATTACAGTGATCTAATTGATGACTCCTTGAATTTTGATGAAAAAGCAGCTGTATTAATCATGTAACATATTTGACTTCTCTTACCACATTAGCCCTCCTGGAAATCCTTCAGCAAATTATATCCACATGTTAGGCTCCTCTGAGCAATCAGTCCTGTTAAAGACTTAGCCACCAAAATCCCTTTCCTTTCTTTAGAAATCAGTCTCTTAATTTCTAGCAACTTAGCCTTTTTTTCCACCAGGTTATAACCAAATTATATGAACATTTCATGCACAAAGAACAGTCATTTTAGTACAGAGAAGTGGAATTACCACAGAAGTTGTCAAATTATTTGAATTGTAAGTACATAACAGCAGCCTGCAAGCTTGAAAAGTTTCACTGTTCTTTCTTTTTCCTACGTGTAGAAAACAACTTGGAATATTTAAATCCACCCCTTCTTTGTGGCTTCTCCAGTGCTCAGAGTTCTGCCTGACAGGAAGTCCTAGAAATAGACTCATTAAGAAGATATTTAGAAATAACTGCGTTATAACTAGTGAAAACTACTCGTATCACTCCACCAGTCAGATGTTACGTGAATTAGAAAGAAATGGCAAAAGTATTGATTTTTTTTGGGGCAGTTTTAAGAATTCAATTGCAATAGAGTTTCAAAGCTTGCAAATCTGCTATTCCTTCACAGACAGACCCAAAGGTTGCTATTGCCCAAACAGAAAACTATTTCTCAGTAGGTGAACCAACAATCTGCTTAGGTGGGATAAAACCTCTATTATTATTTATCTTTACACAATGAAGGTAGCCATAACAGGTGGTAATTAAAAGTTACAGGTCTTGTCTCAATAGATTTGTGGTATATTTACTGACTGCACTCAAGTATGAGGCCACAAAACTGTGATAGCAGTGATTTTTTACATCTACTTTATAGCTGGATTTTATTTCAACTGTAAGTGGCTTTAATACTTGTCACTGTATTACAGGTCTCATAATGGAGCTACTCTTACAGGGGCATTTGAAATAACAGGAATAATTCAGTATGTTAAAATATGTTTTGAGACTTCATAGTGAATTTTTTTTTTTTGTGGGTACTGTGGACAGTTCTTGGAAATTATTAATTTTATTATTCCACCTACCAGAATCATAAAAATTGCATTAAAGTGTTAGATCAGGGTATTTTCTGGTAATGAAATATCTTGTATGCATATGTGTTGCGTGTAGTGAATCAGAAGATTATAAAATGTGTTTAAGGAAGTACTTGTGCACCTAAGCAAGTGAGCAATTCAACCTACTGCCATAAAATACAGTGGTTTTCTCAATAGGTCATGCTGACGGAAAAACACCTCTACACAAAGCATACAAAAAAGAAATGCTGATATTCTAAGTGATCTACCACCCCACATTAAAATGGTGACTTTAATTCCCACTGTGCCTCAGCAGCAAGAAACATTGTGGAATTTTTTTGAAACATATTCTCATGACATTCATCACATTGATTACTTCATAAGGTTTTCCTTTCTGCCCTCATTAAACTGTAAAGGATGCTGCTGCCTCATTGACTGCCCTTGGGGCTCAATCCACCCACACAGCTCACAATGTTTGGAACCCACCACGTCACAGCATCATAGAATCACAGAAAAATTTGGGTTGAAAGGAACATTAAAGATCATCTATGTCTAAACACCGTACCATGCGCAGGAAACCTCCCACTAGACCAGATTATTCAGAGCCCAATCCAACCTGTGGTTGAAAACTTCCAGGGATGGGGAGTCCACAACAAAGAGCAAACTGAAAGAGAAATCTCTTTATGAGACAGAGTAGCAAGCAAAAGTCTATTTAGGGTGATGTCCCAGAGGAATTACTTTCCAGTTTCCCTCCTGAGAAGCCATTTTTGGCATCCAAGAGAGATTTTTCTAGGACACACAGCAGCTTTGCATTCAGTTACATTTACCATAGGTTTTAACAAGTGTAACATTTTCCTTTTCACAATGCGCTGAATATACTTCTCTCCTGCACTGCATTTCCTCTGAGATGCAAGGAGAAGGGATAGAAACAGTACATTTCCTTGAGGTCTATGTGGGGAGTATCACTGCCCCAAGAATCTTCCTGACAGCATATTACATTTGAATTTTTGGGGACAATAAACCTTTAAGAAAGAAACAAATTTCCTGAGGAGGATAGCCATCTAGATCAGCAGATACACCTTATGATACAGTCATTACTACCAGAAGAGAGAACCAAGGCTTTCTTCATCCCTAATGTCTTACATCCAATTTCATTTTAACACAGAAAAAACCAAATCTTCCACTGCCTGTCCCACAGGAAGATGTCTGTCTAGTCTTTTTCCTCAGTGTGGCTCCATTTTGCTGAATCATACACTACTTCATGGAAAAACAAATGCTCAGTAGTTCTGCACTAGCAGACTT
Organism: Donacobius atricapilla; assembly: GCA_013397315.1. NCBI lineage: Eukaryota > Metazoa > Chordata > Aves > Passeriformes > Mimidae > Donacobius > Donacobius atricapilla. Next base: position 1,364,610 of record WBMY01005592.1, on the reverse strand, counting down.
CCACCCTGTGTGCTGTTCTCTGTTGCCCTGATTTTTCACCCTTCTGTGTGTCTCACAGCTCATAGTTCTTAGGGTTTTTCTCACACACAGGTGTTATAAATAGAAGCAATGTTTTTCTTAATTCAAGGTAGTTTACATTCTTGTTTTAGAGATATGGACAGCTGATGGACAGTTGTCTTGACCAATGGGATGGGGAGAGGTGTCAACCTCCTCCCCCAATCCCTGGCCTTTGTAGAAATACTATAAAAGTGAAGGGAAATTTTCATAATAAGCAGTTCATGCCTCCTCACCAAAGTGAGTGTGTGTGTGTGTCTGTGTGTCAAACAACAACAGTCCCTTCACCTGGTCACGTTTCTTTGTGTGTATTTATTCTTACCAGGGTCATTAACACAAGATTAGATATTTTGGCCAGTGTTAATAGAAGAAGGTGTGCTGCTGTTTTTCCTGTGGCTTTTTTTTTGCTTTCCTTATCTTAGACAGGAAAACAAAGGAGGCTAGAGTGCAAGAAACCATTCCAGCCTAAAAAGCTTTAGACCATTAGTAATGCTGGAATTAAAAGATTAAAACACTTGTTTCAAGTGCTAAGTAGTCATGTTCTCTTATTAATGTCACACTCTACTAAGCATTATGCCATACTTTGTAATGCATGGATTCATCTCACACATCTTGTGTAGAAAAGTGCTTTGGGCTTGTATTTAAATTTGAGTGCTTTCCTATATTGAGATTCCAGGATTTATATTCTCTGACATTCATTTCCTCCTCTCATTCCCCCCAAACCAGTTCTCAGTGCCCCCAAATGTGTTTACTTTGAAAGCCACACATTAAAACTCTGTGATTTTATGAAGACCCAGAGCAGACAGTTAATCTAGAGACATCCCCAGATGTCATATGCCCCAATGCTTCATTGAGTCAGACCTACTGGGCCTTAAAGGGACTCAGCACTTGCAGTTCCTGCTGAAGCATTTCTAACAGTGTTACTGTAGAGGCATTTTTAACATCTGAGTTGCCTGTACTGCATAGCTGGATCTATGACAGCCTCCCAGAGACAGACATTTATCACTCCTGCATTACCATACTCTGTTCTTGCTCTACAGTGGGGAAGAGCCTTACTTATCACATTAAAAATGTAAGGAACAATTAAAGAATCCCACTCTTAATGAGATGGTACTTCTCCCATCAATTTTAGGCAATGAATGTTGCGAACTCCCTTATCAAGCAGGTTCGACTAGTGCTCACAGCTCTCTGCTGTCAAGGATAGAAGCTCCCACTGAAATGTGCTGAGCTCCTGACACTTGCAGGATCTGCACTGAGTCTGAGTGTTGGGTGGCTGTCACATCTAATTAATGTCAATCCAGTCCAGGGATTCTACCTCTAAGTCACAGTCCTTGGCCAGACAGTGCTGTTCTAACGGGAATACATGTAGTGTAATTCATTGAACATACTAAATATAGGATGTGCCAATTTATGAAGGGGCAGGGAGAGCTAGACAAATTTCTATTTTAAAATGTCTAATTTTTTCCCATGGAAACGAATATATGTGAAATGATTTAAATGTTGGAGATCTTAGGGGAAAAGATCTATGAATGTACTATAGACCTTGGGGGAAGAAAACCATCATGAGAGGATGTGTTCATCTCTGACAAAATATAAAACCAAAACAGCCACCAGAGAATATACAGCATTAATTGCTGCACTAATCAAGTGAGCCAACAGTGTGTAAAAACTCATCACTGTTCATTCTAGAGGTAGATAATGCAAGTGTTAGAGAGACTGAAATAAAGCATCCTTCAACTTTGTAAACAAAAGGAGGATTGTGAAGCCATGACGTTTTAGCACTGAATTGACCTAGCTGGATTGTGTATGCTCCTGCAGAATCAAAATAATGCAAGGTTCAGTCCTGAACCTCAATGTTGAGGCAAAATGTAATTCCTACTACGTAAACACATTCAATCCTTTTTCTAATCAAGTTGTATATTCAAATTTGTAATTGCAACCTGTGTATAGGTTATATATATGCATGTAAAACCTTTTACAGTCTTTCAGTTTGGATAATATTGCAGAAAAGGAATAGAACATTATGAATAAAGTTATTTCCTTTAATGAAAACTTTTGAAAAATGAGTAGAACAGGGTTGTTTGCTAATAATCTCTATAATGTATGATGTTACTCAAAGTATGGACAGAGGTCTCAGACTGTCTATGAAATTCTGATGGGAATGACAAGAAGAAAGTAATTGGCCCAACACTGTTCAAAGAAAATAATTTCATAGTATCAAGGTTTGGATTCCTACTTGGAATAATTTAGGTGGGAAATGACCTTTGTATCCTATTTAGTCCACCTGTTTTCTCAAAGGAGGTCTGATTTCAAACTTAGAAGAGGATTCTCAGGGTATTTACTGGTTGAATATTGAAAATCTTTAAGGATGACAATTCCACCACCTAACTTAGAAATTTTCCTCTTTAGAAATCTGGAAGCTGTGTTTCTTGCTGCTTGTCTTTGATTGTGCACCTTGGAGAATGGTCTGGTGCCATTTTCACTACCTCCCTTAAGACCATTTAGGATACATTCAGGGTGTCATCTCCTGAATTATTCTGCAGAGATGCTGACACACCTTTGTGACCAGGTCAGGCAGCAAATTTGACTTTCCAGAATCAAGCTAAGAACAGAAACAAAGTCGTCATTGCAGGGAGAGGATTTTAAAAGCCATGGTCTCTCTAGTCATGCTGAAAATATGTATCTCATCTTGATTCAAACATTCAGCGAGAACAATTAGGGATGGCTGTAACTGTTAAATACAACAAAAAAGGCCTTCAGTTTAGGCAGCATCACATAAGATGATAACTGTTAAATTGGTTAAAGTTAAATGTACTTTTATTGCCAGTATTCTCAAGTCCAAATGGTAATTCATCCAAACCCAAACTTGTGGACTTCATTTCTACAGGAAAACTCTCTCAAGGGGAGGATGTCTGTAACTAAGATGGTAATTTTCTTCTGCAAATTCACCATAATAAAGCAATTATTTTGCTCATATATTAAACTTGTTATAATCTGTGGACAGTAAAATCCAGGAAGTCCTCACATTCCTTTTATTGTGTGGGACCTAGAGTTGGGTGCAACACACCAAGGTCTTCTTAGAGTAGAGGAGAGAAGAATCAATGCCTTTGACCTGCAGGTCTCCCTTCTTTTGATTCAGCCCTGGACACAATTGGCTTTACAGGCTGCAAGAGCACATTGCTGAATCTCGTTATTCTTTTGGCCCACCAACATCCCCAAGTTTTTCTACCCAGGACTAATCTTGACCTATCCTCTGCTCAGCCTGTACTTGGGCTTAATTTACTACGTATACATGGAATTTTACTTGGTGATATCCTCCATGTCTTCTACTTGGTGTGTGTGTATATTTGTGAGTTTGGGTTTTTTTTTGTTTTTCTCCCTTGTTTCTTTGTTAGGGACCTCATTTATTTGGCTATGGGTTTTGTTGTTGGTTTTTATGTGTTTTTCTGGGAGAACATGTGCATACCCGTTCTCCAGGACTGCAGTCTTTTGTACTGAAGTCCTTTGGGTTTGATTTCAACTTCCTGCACCTGGGGCCAGCGAGCTTTCCTGAATTCTGTGTTGATAAAGAGGTTCACTAATGATATGGCAAAGAGGGCTAGTAGGGAAATGTACCACCAGAGGAGAAAAATGTGTGAGGAGATAAAACCCACAAAACCTGAAGTTTTACAGCTCTTGTATGACACCCAGACAATTCTACTTGCAGATTAGCCACTGCTAATCCCTTCATGTTTAGTGACTTCTGGGGACTTCAGACACCTTAAATTGGTATTACTAACAGTTTGGAGCACTCTGCAACAGAAGAAAAAAACAGAGTGTTGCAAAACCTTCATTCATTTGATTCCAGAGATGGCAGCAAGGGCATAACATTTACAAAGTATTTAGAATATGCGTACATACCTAAATATATATCACTGTTTTATACATTGGGATACTATTATATATGAAGTGTTCTCTAATTCTCTAATTCATAAATTAGCTTTGGTATTCGTTCTTTCTACCTTGGCTATAAGATTTTTTTTTGTAAGCTTTTGCCCCTGGTGATTTTCTGAAGGTCTGTATGCCTGAAAAAGCCAAACTTGATTTTCACACTAAGTTGCACCATGACTGTGGGGTTTACTGGACCCCTATTGAGGTATATTAATGGTGGCCAATTCTCATGCAATATTGTCACCATTATTTTTCGTCATTTTAAAGGTTACCTAGAAACATCTGTAGCTCAATAACAGTAAACTATCACACACCTAAGAATACTTGCTGTGAACTGCTCCATTGTGCCAATTAAATGTAGTATGAACTCTACACAGGGGAGCACTTTATTGCTTCATTATTGCTTTTATATAATTTTAAATCCTGTTCACTGCAGCAACAAACATCCAAGCAAATATTTAAAAAGCTAAATGGGGAAATGTAGAATAAGTTAATCTGCTACTGGAAACTTTAATGTGTTCCACTCAACATATGGCATGTCTGTGTTCTGGGGGCAATAAAATATTTTCAAAGGCACGAAGAAAATGGCATATTTGTCTTTTTAATACATGCAATTAGACGTAATGGGAAGGGATCTAACTGGTACAGTGGACTGACTTAGATAACAACATGTACTGGTGTCACACATATTGCAGTGATAGTTTAGGAGAAGCATAAACCTAGAAATGTCCGATTCACTGTAACAAAAAACATGGTTGTGTGGGAGCATAAGGGATTACCTGTTGAATAATGAATTTTGCCAGCAACGTAATTCATCAACACTACAGCAGGCTGAAAATTCCTATCAACAATTGCCTTTGGTACAATTAAGATTTGAGCAAAAGTTGATATGTTTTGAAGTTGTTTCCTTTACAAGTCACCAGCTGTCTGAGTTTAGAGAGTCAGAACCCTTGAGCTGCTATGGAAAAGCCAGTGTGGTGGCACAGCTGATGTCTTTCTTGTGGGATTAATGACAAAACTGGAGGGTTTAAACAGCAGGTGTCTCAGAACTGAAGCGATGATGACAATTTGGTTTCATAAGAATGTTTTCTCTGCTCTTTCTATTATTTTATCATAAGATTTTTTTGTCAAAGCCTCTCAGCTTTCAGTCTGCATGGTCACAGAATCATAGAAGGGTTTGGGCTGGAAGGGACCTTAAACACCATCTAGTCACAACCTCCCTGCCATGGGCAGGGACACCTTCCACTACACCAGGTTACTCAGGGCCCCATCCAATCTGGCCTTTAACACTTCCAGGGCTGAGATATCCACAATTTCTCTGGGGAACCCATTCCAAAGCCTCATCACCTTCACTGTAAATAATTTCTTCCTTATATCTAACCTAAATTTCCCCTCTTTCAGTTTGAACCCATTTCTCCTGTTCCCTATCACTACAGTTCCTGATGAAGGGTCCCTCTCCAGCTTCTTTATAGGTCTATTAAATGTCCTGTCATGCCCTAGTACAAACAGCAACCAAGGAAGACATAATTTATTATGAAGCCATAAAACGCTGCGAAGAACTATTTCTGTTTCTGGAGTAATTTATGCATAAAGAGTTCTGCACTTTTAAACTAATCTTCTTTTTTTTGGATTGCACTATATCTACATCAGATCCTCCAACATGGTGTTCCCTCTGAATTCTCCTGTTCTAGATAAGTTTAGTCCATCTGACAAGCCACAAATTGAAGAAATAACTGCCTGTCCTTGGCAGCAAGACTGCGCCAATACTTCACCAGATTTCCCAAACTTTCCGAGCAACCCAGTAAAACAGATAAAATTCAGTTCAAGAGGGAAAAGTGAGTGGAGAAATGCAATGAGGATATTAATGATACATGGTGGAATGCAACCAACTTGGCTCTCTCTGTCTAACCCCTGTAGGCTTTCTGCTTTGAAATAAAAGTAATTAATTCAGGAATGCACAAAGCCATTTTCTGACAAGAACATTTATTTTAGGATTACACCACTTTGATTTCAGAATGCAGTGCCCGCTTGAGAGCAATTCCAAAGTAGATGTGAAGTAACGCCTAATGAATCTAAGCTAAGATACTGGTGATTACAAGGTCATATCACTTGCCACCATGAAATGCCACATAACCTCATCAACCTCCATTTCACTGTGTTTACGGTATTATTTCTTGCTCACCCAAACCAGGTCCCTATATATCTATTCAGCACTAGTTACTACAGCCACCTTTTAGGGAGTTAGTTGAAAAGAGTTGCAGGAAATGTATGGTATTAATATCCCAAAAGGTTTTGAAAGAGAGGTGAACATACAATCAAAGGATACCCCAAGAAATCAAGAGGTTTTAGTTAGAGGTCAAAAAGAGCACTTAATTTTGGCTCAGGGTAGGAAGGAAAAGGAAGAGAAGTAGCAGTGATTTTTTTCTGTACCATCGCCCAGAGCTTAGAAACAGAGATTCAGCCGTATATTTCTGTTTACCAAGCAGGTAGAATATGGCTCATACCACATGTTTTCAAGGTGAACCACTGAAGAGTTGCAAGGGAAACATCAAGAGAGAAATGCACTTGGTATGGTAAGTCAGAACTGAGGGAATTCTTGGTCCTGATCTCATGTTTATTCACCTGATCAGACTCTCAATCCTCCTACTCCCAGGTATAAGCTACTTTCCGACTTCCTTTTCTAGATTTGCAGATATAAAGAAGAAATTCTTTACTATAATGGTGGTGAGGCACTGGAACTGATTGCCCAGAGAAGTTGTGGTCTCCCCATCCTCGGAGGTGCTCAAAAACAGGCTGGGTGGGGCTCTGAGCAACCTGGTCTAGTAGAAAATGTCCCTATCCATAAGAGGGGGGTTGGAACTAGATGGTCTTTAAGGTCCTTTCCAACCAAAAGCATTCTATTGCATGATTCTATGATATTTGCAAATCATTTAATCTGTTACAGTGAATGGCACCACTTCATTTTTCCATTTATAAAAGACTATTATCTTTGGATATTTGCTGCAGTCCCCATGATCTCAGGGGAACAAAAAAGGAAAGAAGCAATCTCATTATTTTACTGCCAGTATATGCCCAAGAAAAATTTAAACACTCTTTCTGTATGATGTGATTATAATTGAGCTGAATTAGATTTTAACCTCTGAAGAAAACCAGAAAAGTGTAATTGAAACCAATTTGCATTTTACTGTGTGGTAGAGGTCAGGCCCTACCTCAGGTCACTTCTTTGGTACTGATTTACTAAGTACAAAATCTGCAATCAGAAAACACTTTTTAAAATAATGGTTTTACCCTACTTGGTTGGCCAGTTTGTCTACAGTATACAAATGAGGGGTTCAGACCTGTGCCCCACAGATAAATTTGAGTTACTTGTGTATTGAAACTATTGCAATACTCTGATAGAAGTTCCACTCCCATGAAACAAAGCACATATTCAAGTAATGATGCATATATAATGTTAGGTCTCTGTTTCCAATTTACTTCATCCTGTGGCTAATTGCCTCACTGCAGACTGCCAATTAGTTTGACTCCCAGCTGTATTCAGGAAGCCGAGTGGGAATGCCTGCATAAGCCTTTGAAGTCCTTTACATTATCTTCCAATCTAAAAAGCTTATCAACCCAGCATTTGAGAGGAAGAAATGAATAACTATGAAAAAACTCTAATCTTCTTGAACCTTTAGAAGCTGCTTTCTAAACAACAGAAGATGCTAAAGTGAGGCTTTTTCCCCAGGCCACTTCTCTCAATTCTGTCAGGATGCCCTGACAACATTGAAACTATAAAAAAACTGCTGCTTTAAACAATTCTCTAGATACTGATGAAATTCAGTAGGAAGGAGCAACATGATGTTTTTGTTAACCTGTGCTGATCATAAACACTAATAAACTCTAAAATCATCTGGTTGAAGCGTTACAACTGTACTTGACATTTTGTACCTCAGAGATGGAGTCACCACACCATGTTAAAGGCAGCTGAGAAAGTACCAGGAGGCTGGGAAAATTTTTGAGCTGTTTGACCTGAAGGTGGAACATTTATTTTCTCTCTTTCTTTTGTAGCAACAGTAAATGAGCAGAAAAACAGATAGACTCGCTGTGAAGCCTTAAATTCTAAACTTATTTCTGCTGATAATTCCCCTCCAGTCATGTTTTCCTCCAAGAAAAACAAAAGCTCTCACATCTGCTGATGTATGCTATGGGCTGATGGTGAGTGTATAATTAACTAATAATGATATTATTCATTATAATATTAGATATTTGGTTGGCTGAAGGCTATTGCTGCATTCTCAGAAAATTCAAGCTGCTGGTTGGGGGTTAGGTCCTCCCAACTTTGATGAGGCTTGCAAAAAAATACCTTAGGCCCAATAACAGTTTCCTGTGGCTCATAGACTCAGAACACTGTCTTACTTTTCTTTAGATCTCAGGAAATGAGGAAGGATCTGAGCTTTTGGAGAAATTTCTCCTCTGTCCTATAAGTAAGAAAAGCCAGAAAAAGGGTTTGGTTAGGTTGGTAAGGATACAAAACAGTATTCTGCTTCATTGCTTCTGGTCACTTCTTCAACATTTTTTCTGGCTGCAGTAGCTTAGTTTGCTTTCAAACACCCTTCAGTTCTGTCAATGTCATGTATGTCATGTTCTTATTGTTCTTTTTCTTTCTCAAATCTATTGAGTCAGAAGCAAACCTTTTCATTAGCTGCTGGGAAGACCTTAGTGTTGGTAGGGGTTTTATTCCTAGTCATTTCTAGGCATTAGTCACTCATATGTGAAAGAAGATTCCTGAAGGAGGTACAAAGTTAAACACATAATTGTGATCTCTTGCAGATGTTTATCTTTCTTCTTTGTTGTTGTTTTCTTTGAACAAATTAGCCAAAGCTGTTTAAATTAAAAGTCTATAATTATGCTTTGTCAATGGAAAACAAATTGATTTTGGTCTTGGAGTAAGTGATTCACCTTGCTAACACAGGAGTGTGAGCAGGAGGCAAAAATACTACAAAATTTCAAAATGTGTTCTGTCATGAATTATTCCTTCCCAACACCTTTTTACTTCATTTTAAATCTCTGCTTTCTCTTTTCTTCATTTTTCACTCTTGGGTCATATCTCTGCTTCATATGTTCATATCTTTACTTTTACTTTTACTGTTGTTATCTCAAATGGAATAATATTACATAAGTATGGGCAAGAAACAGCTTTCTCTTTCCAAGTTGTGTTTACTTCCATCATTGAGAGATGGATGCATGAATGGATGGACAGATTAACAGATACACAGGACCACTGCAGAATATTCATTAAAATATCACATTAAAATATTTTAGTTTTGCATATTAGTATATGTCACATAAATGTTCTGTTATACGCAGACTTGAAATTAAAATGAGAAAGAAGAAAAGTAGGTTTAGTGAGGCAGAATAAGGCACTGGGCTACAAATTAGAAACAGAGCTTCAAGCTCCTTGAAATAGTCTCCTGGTGTAAAGAATCAACTTTTTTTGCTGAGCAGTCCCACTTGGTGTGAGAGAATGGTGCGAAGCTATGCTTTTAGCAAGTGACAAGCTGTAATTCCCCGGGCTCAGAAAATGAAACAGGCAGCACTGCAAAGCCCTGCATTGGACCACAGGGCAATACTTTTGTGAATGGTTAAAAAAACCAGAGGACCTACGGTATTCATAGCATCTGTTACTTGAAAGCTGAGAATAAGTAGCAGTTAGGGTGTGATTTCTTTCATAACTAACTAATTTTTTGAAGGGACTGGCAATTTTTATGACAAATGATCTCACTCACAATTAAAGCACTACTGTAATTTGTCTTTCCCTGGCATGTAATTTATGGTGTTCAAGCAAATGAAGAAAGAAGAGTGGAGACAACAGAAATCACATTCCCTATGTAGAGGGAAAACCAGTGGCAGGGTTGCAACTTAATCCTGATGTCTTCCAGATTGGGTGGAATAAGAGCACTGTCATTGGTAAGAAACTTCATACAGAATGATACAAGATACAAAAAGTTCCAAGACCCAAAAAATATTTCAGGTACATGTTAAAATTTTGCTGTTGTCTCTGCAAGTTAAAAAGTTAGCGACGCTTAGAAGGTCTTATTTTAAAGGTTGACGTAATGTGGACAGACTTATTCACATTGCATGTATATCATTCACAAAAAGTTCATATTTACTATGATACTTACTAAATTCAAAGACTAGAATAGGAGATCCTCCAATTAGTTGTGAACCTTGGATTAAAAAAGAATACATCAAACACATACAAAAATTCATTAATGACATTGGACCAGCTTAATAATGACTCAGGGAGCTGTTAGGATTCCATCTGTTTCAATAGTAGTGAACCATTCAGCAGAAAATGCTTGTGAAGAAATCCAAATTATACAGCCTGGACAGTTCTGCAAACTTTCAGGATAAATGAGAATAGCAACCAGTTTCCATTCTAAAAGGGAAGGAATAAAATGAAAATAATTATCAGAATCAGAGCCTTGCTAGGCTCTGAAAAAACAGCTGCTCTCTTTCCAGGGTTACTCTTCCAAACATGCTGCCTTAAAGAATAGCTTTTTGGAAAAAATGTTAGCATACTTTGACAGAAATAACCAGAGATCTTCCAACCAGTTACAGCAGATGGCAGTTCAAAAGACAGAGGACATCTGTTTATGATTCATCCAACTTTGCAAAAGACTGTGAGACTTGGAGATAGTGCTCTCAGCAGAGTTTTTATTCCTCATAGGTGAGAATGGAGTCACCTCCATCTGGCGAAAGGTCTAACAGTGATGCCAATTTGCCAAGTACTCCTCATTACTGATCAAGAAGTTACCTTAGGCAATATGCAGGTCTTCAGGGAAAGGTTACAAGATGTGGATGTGTAATGCTTTCAGACAGAAGGCTTTACTCCTATGGGCAAAATCTGCTTTTAGAATGTTTTTCCCTTTCCTTTTGTAAATGGACAATGAAGAGCCAGGAAGTCAGCGAGGAAAAGATTCTTTCACAAATGTTTCATTTGTAGTTATAGAAATTATGAAACAAGCTATTGTTGTTGGAGTTGCAAAACTGCAGTGATTCGATGATAATGATTGTCTCAACTATTTTGCTTCTCCATTTGAAGCATCACTGACAGCTGAAAAATATAATTTGGTATCATGCCAAAATAGCTGTGACTTTGTTATGAAAGGATATCAAGAAATTTTCCACAATCAACGACGATTTTATCTATTGCCAGCTGGTCTCATGCATTTCAAAAATGGTATATTTGAACTCATTTACTAGAGTTAACTGTCTTCAATGTACATAGAAAGGGCCACGTAAGAAAAGGAAGTTAAATAACAATGACAGAAAGATTATTCTCAGAATTTCTCCACAGATGTGCTAATCGACTTCAGTAGATTTAAGACATGACCTCATATAGACAGAGCAGCTGTCAGATGACCACACAATTTTTAATGTCTTTTAGACTAAATAATTGGGTTTCTAGAGTGTAGACAAACCAAAGACAGAGGTAAAGAGGATGTGGCTGTTTTCTGGAGATATATAACAGTGGGGATAAAAAAGGATTATGATATTTCACGGTTTACATATGCTCATGGATTTTATTGGTTTATTTACCTATTTTCACAAATGTACAGTAGTCTGATGTATAACATTTTGACTGCATTATTTTTAGTTTGTGAAGGAAATTAATAACTTTTTAATAGATGTGACCAATGTAATGTGGATTTATAGAATGGCTTGTTATTTATGTCGTGACATGTAAGACACAAGAATTTGCAGGTGCTTGTCACAAACAGAATAAACAGATTTACTTTTTTCTGAATATGTAAATGACATGACAGCTTAAAAATTGTAATAAACTGAAGGTTTTGAACCAGCAGCTGACTGAAATTATTTATTCTAATCCCATCTAGTGAAAAATATTGTAGATGCAGCGGTGGCATCACCGTATTGTAGAATCATGGAATAGCCTAGCCTGTAAGGGACCTTGCAAGATCACCTGGTACAACTTTTCATGGGAAAGAGAATCTGTATGAGATGATCTAGTCTCTGTCTAATGGCAGCTCAAAATGTTCAGTGATAGACACTCTACCTCATCCCTGGTGATAGTAATTCCCTTCGTCCTGTTAGCGACTGTTCGCATTACAAAAAAAGTCTTTCTTACACCAAGGTAAAACTGCTGATGCAACTTCTACCCATTGTCCCTTGTCTTGTGCCTTGGGAAAACAGAGCCTCCATCCTCTTTTTAGCACCCCTTGAAGTACTGGAAACTGTGATGACCCTTCCTGACCCTTCTCAAGAGAGGAAAGATCCAATATCTTCTGTCTTTCCTCATAGGGTAGTTCTTCAGGCATTTGACCATATTTTTAGCTCGCCTTTAGACCTTCTCCAGTCTGTCTGTGTCTTTCTTGAATCATGGGGCCCAGAAATCGAGACAATACTCCAGGCATGGCCTGAAAAAAGCTGAGTAGAGTCAAATGATCATGTCTCTACCCTTGCTTGAAGCCAGATCAACAACAACTACTGGACTCCCCATATAAATACAAGATGTTATTTTGGTATACAAAGGGATCCAGGTAAGTCTGGCTTGATTTGTATTTGGCAAATCCCTCCTGTTTTTTTTCCCAATAATCTGCTTCTTTTGGTTTGTAGTACTTTTTGGAGGACCCATTCCTGTACTTTCACAGGAATTGAAGGCTGATGGATCAGTAGTTTCCTGGGTCCTCTTTTGGGCCTTTCTTGTAGATGGGTGTGACATATTTCATACTACTGGTCCACTCCCGCCATGACAAACTACTTGCTAGTATTAACATAGCCTAAAGGTAGGTGTCTTAATCTCATATTCAATCCTGTGAAATTCTGCCGCTGTTAAGCATAACTTAAACCAAAACCCAAGTGATATTCAAGTTTATGCCACAACCCTCTTAACTGTCGTCTTTTTCAAACAAACAAACAACTACAACAAAAAACCCCAACGGTCTTTCCTTGATGACTTTCCTCAGAATTCCAGGTGCCAGAGGGAGGTTAGGTTGGATGGGGCTTTGAGAAACCTGGTCTAGTGGAAGGGATACCTGCCCATGGCTGGGGTAGAAATGCATGATCTGGAAGGCCCCTTCCAACACAAACCATTCTGTGAGTGTTGTCTGTTGGTTTTTCAACCCCAGGAAAATGAAAGGTGGTCACATTTATTAGGAATGTCTGAGCTTACATCTGAAACAAGAGTAATATTTTATGAAGAAAGGTTTTCTGGAAGGAATGCTATCTGAAATTGAAATTCACAGTATAGTCATTTCTACTGAACACATATGGAAATAAAAATTATATATACATAATTTACAGATTCATACAACTACATACAACTACTTGTGAAATTGACTTGAAGATTTATTTTGTTTTAGTTTGTTTCCATAGCTCAGTTCATGATTGCATATTGTACAGAAGTAAAAACATCCCAACATAGACAGCTTAATGGAGCACTCTCCTTGTGCAGGTATCACAAGAAATAAAATAATTACACATGACTGATATACCTTCGGTGAATTAGTACAAGTTCTTTATGAGCACTATACACCTTTGGGAAGATTATTTCTTTCTGTGTGTATTGACTGGCTCCTCACTTTTTTAAAAAGGGAATAAAGAATACTTTCTACTCAGCTCATTTGAAGGAAGATAGAACAAGTGTACAGTTCTGAGCTTTGAATAACTTCACTGCTTCTGTTTCTCTGGCAATAAAATGATCTACTATAATAGACCATTATATAAAAACTTTTTTGACAAGTGCTTTTATGAAAATTGAGCAATGGAAAATTTCTATGGGTTGCAGTTTCCCTTGGGAAGAAAAAATGATAGGAAATTCCTTTCAATCTTGTCAGCACAATAAAATACAGCATTTCGTATATACAAATAATGTGAAGAAATTAGTGCAAAATGCAACCCAACTTGGATGTGTAGAAAATTGAGAGAATCAATCAGAAATGCTTCTGTCTGGATGATATAAAATAAATGTAAGCAATAAACATTCCATTTTCAAATTAGTTCATGATAATAAAGCATCTTTACTGAACTCACATAAGGAAATGAATGATTTGGTATAAACACAGAGAGCAGCACGAAATGCACAGTGTATCAGGATAAAATGTTCATAGGAATTCATACTAACTGGGAGGTATTTCATAGTGAGAATTGATACAAAAAACAATCTACATTGAATTGTGCTAAGAAGTGAACAGGCAAAAATGAGGCTGGTGGAACCTGCTATCCCATTCTTATTGAAATAAAACACTTTTCTTCCACTCTAAGCCTCCTACTACATCTTTTAACTCATTGCAACATCAATCAGAGTTCCATTTAAAATTGTAACAGATCCTTATATCATATTAGCATGAAGATATTAAAAAACTGACTATATCCGTCTAAAAGAAAACATTTTTTACATATATATTTATTAACACTTTTCCCTCCTCATTGGTCTGCAACACCATGTTGCACCCAAATGCACTATATAAGGTGCATTTTGCCTATGTTATTTCTTTGTTCTCTTCATTACCCCTAAACCCAGTTTTGTCCAACTCCAGATACAATATTTTTAAACTGATTATTACATAGCAGTTTATAGTGAGGAGTCTACAGAGACAGTTTTTGCCCCATTTGCTGCCTGCACTGCTCAGCCAGAATGACTCCGTACTGATTATTGTGTTACAGTCATAAATATCTCATTCTACCAGGAGCAATTGTTTGCTCCTGCTATCTATAAAAGTTGTACTTGTACCACACTAAGATACAAGAAAAAAAAGTAATGGAATGACAGTCAGAGACTGTGCCTAAAACAGCACTTAATGCACCTACATTAAAATTGAGGACTTCAGGAACCAAGTCCATTTATAAAGTTACAGTCATTAAACTGGGGTTAGACAAGAGATAGAATGGATCTGGCCTGTAGTTCACTAATTGCAAAAAACCTCTTTGTGAATGTGTGCATGTACAAAAACATATAGCAAAATGCCTAACAACAGAACCTAAATAGATATTTGGGGTATTTGAAATAAATGAGAAAGGAATATTTTGCAATGTGTAATGTTTCTCATTCTGTAGTCTTATTGTCTCACAATATCTTATGAAAAGACTTTGTGCCTGAGAATTCTTCCAATCGCCACAACATGCAGAGTTGATTGGGATCAGGAGGGACAAAACACCCTCATAGTCATAAGAAGAAGATAAAGCTGACATCTGCCTCATCATCATCATCTGTTTACCATTCTGCTTTTCTAGACAAATAACGCTGGAAAAGACTTCTATCCATACCTTAAGGGGTAAAGAGGAGTCAGCTTCTCACTCCAATCCTGAATGAGAAGGCATGATCAGTCTGCATGAGTCGTGGGAAGGATTTGGTAAGGGAAACATGGGAGGAAAATGAGTGTTGGAGGGAAGGGCAGGTGGGTATAGTGGAGAGGCAGAGGTGTAGCAGCTCTGCTGCCATTATAGAGAAACTGGGAATTAGGTGGAAATTAGCTATAACAAATTTGAATGTGACAAAGAGTGGGAGAAGAAATCATTGTAAAGCAGAAGAGAAGGAGGGCAAGCACTAGTAGGATCACGGAGGAAAATTCAAGGCTTTCAGACTAAGATAAGTCTCAGTGTGGAGGCAAGGACATCACTTAAAGGATGCAAGAAAAATCATTATTTTCTCCCTGCAGACAGAGGAAAGCAATTGTTACCACCATGGGTTTGTTGCTTTTTTCCTGACTTCCTGAGACAGTGGAGAAATGCTTTCTCCTATTCAGGATGTTGAAAAGTGGAAATCACAACATGAAAGAGAACAGTATATGCAGGAAAATATGATGCCTACTTAATAGGTTGTGTTGGAATGTCAAATCTTCATCTCTGTGAAATAGAAAAGAAGTCAGAATATCCATGAGCAGATTGGTACTATCCTGCAGCCCCCATTAAGACAGAAACAGCTCTGTGTATGAAAACTAGAGTCTTGTTTTCCTTTGTGCAATCTGGCTTCTCCAGAGCACCAGTACTGAGGAAAGTTTTTATTCTGTTGTTGAAGATAAATAGTTAAAAAGGAAGGTTCACTATCCAAAATGTGGCAACCAAATAGTGGTTCTTATCTCCCTCCTTCCACAG
Source organism: Donacobius atricapilla (assembly GCA_013397315.1). Lineage (NCBI taxonomy): Eukaryota > Metazoa > Chordata > Aves > Passeriformes > Mimidae > Donacobius > Donacobius atricapilla. The sequence goes on along the minus strand of WBMY01005592.1, from coordinate 1,348,527 downwards.
AGGCAAAATAAAAGTAACAAACAAAACATAACCTAAACGTATCTGACAATAATAATCAGTCCAAGAGGGAAAAAAGGATTTTTCAGAAACGAGAAGTGCGTGTAGAACTGTGAAAGATCCAAAATACTCTGACTTTCACAGAACTACAGAATCACACAATAGCTGAGGCTGGAAGGGGCCTCTGTAGGTCATCTGCTCAAATCTCACTGCTCAGGCAGGGCCACCTGAAGCCCTGCCCAGGACTACAATGATTTCCAATCACAACAGATATCAGCAGTGTTCAGGATAAAAGGGAACTGTAGTAAGGAAAACAGGATATAATGCATGTTTTTGCATTAAGCAGGGTACCTGATAACATTCTGTGATGAGGTGACTAGCTTGGTTGATATGAGGGGAGGAGGGACATTTTTTATACAGTATCCTGTTTAATGGCTTAAATGAGAGTTCCACTGTTTTTCTTAATAAAGGTTATTTGGAAAACTGGTGCACCATTTCTTGGTACACAGGTTTTTATCATTGCAGGGTACAAAAGAGTATTAATAAGGACTGGCATCTTCCCCCAAAAAAATGTATTACCATTTGTGAATGTGAATTACAAACATTTTATGAGTAAAATAGTGATTTCAAGGGCTGAAGTTTTTGTCCCTGTGAATAGGCAATCTTAGGAAAGCAGTATGAAATGGATAATGGTGCTGTCTGATTTCTTCAGAAGACAAATAAAATACTTAAAGAAAAGCTGGATGACTCATCATACAGCCTGGAGATTTTTCTAAAGTAGCCTGAAGACAAAAAAGAGTTTAGTCACTGTAACCTCCCAGAGAAAGCAGAGATGTGAACATATAGAGTAAAGAAGAAAACACACACAGTACCAACTGTACCAAACATGTCAGGGAATTTAATACCAATTGATTTTTTCTTTTCCACAGAAATTCTTGGCTGAACTTCTTGTCTGAAAAAGATATCTCTGACGCCTGTATTTCACTTATAATGATAGTTTAAGTTGCAATAAAGATTTTAGTAACTCTAATTTTCCTTTCTAGAGAATAAAGAGCCTTTGTGAAATGAGTCCAATTGGTGTTGAATCCGTGACAAAATGTCTTCAAATTTTCATTCAGCCCTTACAGTAAGTTACTGTAAACACAGACATTGCCAAACTGTGACTTCACATGTTATACAAGAACTTTGAACACTTGCACCAGAAATGTTTCATTATTTATATCGTGTTTGTTCAAACAATGCAAAACATGATATATTGCTTGTGGATTAGACAGTATCACAACCTTTCTTGGTAAGTAGCTATTGAAAATGAGGGAGAAAATCCAGTACATATTTTTCTTCCAGGTGGGTCATGGAAACAATAGAAAGATCATTTTAGTAATGATAAACCAGATGTGTGGGGCACATGATCATGTTCACCAATGGGCAGGAGTCTGAACTATTAAAATATAATGGTGTAAAAGTTTTTTCAGCCTACACTTTCACTCCCATTATATCAAATACTAAGACAAACAGAGATATACCAAACCTCTAGGTTCTAAGAAGCTCCTCTGAATCAACTGTGTCGAGATTAACAAACAGTCTACAGTAGAGATTCATATACCTTAAAAAGCACCTAAAAAATTCATACAAGTCAAATATCATAATAAAACTATAGCTTCTTTCTACTCCAGAGAGAAATGAGGGATGAAGTACTAAATGAAGTACTAACCTTTCTAAAGCACATTTTATTCTGCTAAAAGTTTTATTGCAGAGACACTGTCATAAGATCACAAATACTCATTGGAAATATCACAACAGTACCAGAGGAATTTTGTCTTCCAAAACCGTATGCTTTTATTCATCTATCCAGTGATTAGGAGTTCTGTCTTCATGGCTGCTACTTCCACAAATATAGTAGAACAAAATTCTGCCTTTCAAAATGAAAAAGAATGGTAAAATGGTTAGGGTTGGAAGGAACGTTAAAGATCAATTGGTACCAACCTTCCTACCACTGTCAGGGATGCCACTCTCTGGGTCAGGTTGCTCAGGGCCCCTTAAAATCCCATCCAACCTTGAACATTTCCAGCTGTGGAGCATCCACAGCACCTCTGGGCAATTTACTCTGGTGTTTTGCCATCCTCTGGGTAAAGAATTTCTTCCTAACTGCTAATGTAAACCTCCACACTTGCATTTTAAAACTGTTATTCCCTGTCCTGTCACTACTGCACATATAAAAAGACCCTCTCCCCATTTTTACAAAATTAGGTACTGGAAGGCCGCAGTGAGGTCTTTCTGGAACCTTTCTGGAACCTTTCCTTCCCCAGGCAGAACAATCTCAGCTGTTTCAGCCTGACTTCATAGGAGAGGTGTTCCAACCCTCTGACCTTTGTGGCCTCCTCTGGACCCACTCCAACAGCTGGCTTTCCTGTGCTGAGGACCCCAGAGCTGGATGCAGTGTTCCAGGTGGGGTCTCACAAGAGCAGAGGCCCCTCTCTGGTGTCCATGCTGATGCAGCCCAGGACGTGCTTGGCTTTCTGGGCTGTGAGCACACATTGTTGGTGACAGATTTGTCTTCTGACGCTTATGCTTTATCTTCAGTGATGCCACAAGTGCCAAGAAAGATACTGACAATGTTATTGCTCTCTCAGAAGGAGAACAAGATTATCAAAAGCAATTTCACATGCATATAGACTGTGCCTTTTGTCCCACATAATCACATTTTAGCAAATAATTGTGGTTCAAGGGAAAGGAAGATCATCTGAGTCTGTGTCCTCACAGATATTTCAAAACAGAAAAAAAAAAAAGATAAGATGAATTTTTGTTAATTTAATAGCTCACAGAAAACAATGTAGAAGACCTATTTGTATTATGACAAGAGAAACTGGTCTTTTCTGTGAAAATTATTAGTTAATTAAAGACAGATTCTGGTACATAAGAAATGTAGTATCAGAATTCCTCATATCCATGGAATGAAAAAAATGTATCTGCCAGAGAAAGAAATGAGATACAACCTGTTTGAATTATAAGCTAGCCTCTCAGAGAAAATGAAGAGGAAAAAAAGAAGAAAATTTAATTAATTAAATTGCCAAACATCAGAAGTATTCCAATGTGACAATAACTAAAGGATGTGGCGCACCTGAAAAAAAGTTATATTCTACTTTCTATAAAGCATGAGACCACTGAAAAAGCTAATACATGTATTTATTCAGAAATAAGAGGGAAATGTGTTAAAGATGTCGCAAATTGTGAAATGTGCAAGCAGATCTCATTCAGCTTCAGACTGCAAATGGGAACCAATTGGCCTTCATTTCCTGGTTATTTACAGAACAGCTGGAGGCATGTTCACTTATTAAAACTAAAAAGTGTTTAACATTTCAAACCACTCTCATTTAAAGCATGAGCTCTGAAATAAACTGTAAAATATTAGTGAAATGCTTTTAAATATCTTTTCTTCAAAGGGAGTGGTGGTGGTGGAATTTCCTCACTGTTATAATGTTCCCAGCAACTGTGAACCTCACAAAATGTTCACTGGCATTTCTGTATACAAGCAGGAAAGCAGCATCTGATCACTTCATTGGAATATTTGTGGTAGAATCAGGATATTTGGAGTGAATGTAGCAGTCTAGTGATGTCTGTAGTGTAAAGGTCTGCATTCAATCACATCTCCTTTGAATCCCTTTGTAGGCAATAGATATGGTCACTCATGTGAGTCATCTGACCAACTGTGGGATTTAATAAGTCGCATCTTAGGTGTATAAACTGTACTGTATCATCTACAGACAGATTCCAGAGTCCTGATCCGGTACAAAGATATTTGCATGAAAATTTCATACAGTGTGTTCAGAAGGGGCCCTTAGGATCTCTACTATGGTCATCTCTCCTGACCCTGTACTTCCTTTTGAGGCCTCAGGAGCCACCAAAAATGTAGGGCTAGGAATGTGTTAAGATGTTGGGGGGTTTTTTTAAATCCCCATTTTCATGGGAAATCTCTGTGCTACATAGGCACTGGGATGTGGTTGAATACGAAAGTGCAGTCTGTCAGAGCACATAGGCAGGAGGATCCTCTTCATTCATAGGCAGAGCCAGTCTGTTGTAAAGTGTCAGCAAAGCCAGGCACAGACTTGGCTGACATTGGTGAGAAGTGGCAGGGTGGAGAGGACACACTTCAATTGCATGTGAAAATGGTTTGGCTTTCTGCAGAAAATACAGAGGGTGACAGCCTGTCTCCCTCAGACTTCTGAGATCTTGACAGATCATAAATCAAAGCAGACATGGAAAGTTTGGATGCCTCCAGATTCCTGTTTAAGACTAAGTAAGCATATGTTGAATGATTTAGAAACAACTACAAAAGGGATGTTGATTCTTCAATCCAGGATCATTAAATCACTAAGTTAGAAAAAAAACTCTAAGATCATTAAATTCAACTAATATTTGGTTAATCCAACACTACAGTATTGACCACTAAACCAAGTCAAAAATTGCCACTATGTGGTTTCAGCATTACGATGATTAGGATATCCTTCTGGTCTGGTTCATGGTAGCAGCTCCTTTGTCATAAGCTCTGAGTGAAATTTTCCAAGAATATTGTCCTGACTTTGAGACAACTGACCTAGTATGGTCAGGCATTTGGAGAAACAAATCTCTTGTGTAACTGGAAGGAAAGTTACAATTTCTTGGAAGTAAGGTGGTGTATTTTTATTCGAATCTATAATGACATTAAAATGAATTCCTGAAACAGCTTTGGGGCGGCAAAGCAAGAGAGCAAAGAAAACTCTACAGTCAGCTGTAACAGTGACTGTGATGGGGTTCAAGGGAAATACTGGCAAGGTTTGACACAAAGTGGCTATTCAGTTCATGCTTTGGGGGACAATCCTGGGTACCAGTAAAGCTTGCTATAGGCAGCACAAGTTCACGCTGCAAGACTTCTAAATCTGCTGCATCTCTAGATCTTCTATATTTTTGCAGTGCTAGAACTAAAAAAAATCTCTGGAGGAACTAGACGCGTCTCACAATCTGTGTTGACTGCACATAGAGATAGTCACTAGAATGAGAAATATTTAGGACCATTGTTTCCTCTTCAATTCCATTTTATATTTCAAGGAAGATTACATAATGCTGCTTTTAAGGGAAACAGAATTTTGAAAAGCACATTGCCAATTTATGCGAAATTGTAAGTCTAAATTAACTACTCCTGACAGCAGACATCTGAACATGCAAAGAGGTATCAGACTATGCTTATTCAAACTCTTCAAGCTCTTCAAAAGAGACTACAAATAAAGGAACAGACAACCTATTGATTCAATATTTTACTGAAATACAGACTTTGGACAAATAGCAGCTTCTGCAAACAGAATTCTGGAATAAAATGCAATGTTACTCTTCTCGTCTAATACTGCTGCTTTTGAAAAATTAAGAAAGACTTCAATCCATAGAGAAGAATAACTATGGTGTGTGCTGTTATTGTGGCTAAAGGAAATAATCTGGAAATAACTAGAAAATATATCAGCAACACAAGCTCTAGCAAATGGAAAACAGTGATAAAAACATAATTGGAAAGAAATACTCAATCACGTTAGGACATTCACCTTTATTGTTTGGATGTAAAGATCTCTAACATACCACCACAGAAGCTTTGACTGACATTATTTTCACAGACATTTTTTGAATGAAAAAAATACAAGGACATGATGGACAACAGGAGGCTGGAAGAGGCTTTCTCCCATATGTCCAAATATTTGCACTGTTTTTTTAAGAACCAATAATAACCTTTGATAACTAAATAACATGTACAAGGAAATTGCATAGCTTTTTCATGATGTAGAAAAATTATTCTTTTTAGAGATAAACATGGTTTTGAGAATTTAATTCCAATGTATGCTGACTTTGCTCAAAATGAATAATGGGGTCATAATTATTCTAAAGACAGGTGTTTGACTGTATTGATTGCAATATACACAGGAAAGGTTCAAATTTTGGCAAAACAAATCAGAAATCTCTTGAGGCGGTATTAATAAACCACTGTAAATGTTGAAAAATAGCCCACAAACAAGTGAGGTAGGTGGAATCTTTGTTACTTCATAAGAATTAGCTAATATTTGGTTTAATGGCAAATTAATCAACAGAGATGAAAAATGGACACAGACATGCCAGTCATTTAACATAGTCCAGCAATAGTAAGAATCTGATAGAAAAGTATAAAAAATGAATATGCAGATAAATATATTCTGTTCTGCTTTCCATAAATGTTTTGCAGCTATCTTCTGTGAAATAAGTCAAACAAAATCAAGAAAAAATGTAAAAGTATATGGTTTCTTTTTATAAAAATACACTCATCAGGATAGCAGGATATTCAGCTTAATTATGAAGCTAAAGACTTGACTATCAAATGAGGGTATAAAATATGTTTGGCTATACTATTTTCAGACAAACTGAGATCTCTATTTTGACACCTGCTTCTTATCTGCAGAGATTTCATCTACGCCAAGAAAGATGTATGTACCATAATTACAACATACAAAGTAAAGGGCTTAGAAAAAAGGCTGATACCTCTTACTGAAAATTGCTGCATACTGATCTCCAGCCTATCTCCAGTGACAGGCATTCATAAGGACAGTATAAACCCACAATTAGCCGCACCATTCAAGAGTCAAGTAGAGATACCTCTTGATTACGTAAAGCACACAAGCCAATGGCGACTGAAGAGGAAGGTCCTGGAGCAACAGGAGAAATCTCCATAAATTTTTCCCAGGGGTGCTCCTTGCGAGTAAAGCAGAGGGGAAGTCATAAGCTGCAGTGGTGCAGGGTGTTCAAAAGAGCCCTTCTACATGCCCTGCCTGAAGCGTGGAACTATGGAAATCCTAACCATATGTAGGGATGTGGCCAATGCTGGGCACGTGAGATACATCAGCTAAGTAAAATCAGGTTTCAGACATATGCTTTGCTTGATAATGGCTAGAATTTCACCCCACAAAACCAACCAAAAAGCCCATGGGTTTAGATTTTTCCACAGTTTTAAGATTTCCCCTGTGGAATTAAGAAGCCTATGAGAAATTAGCATCTATCAGCACAAATCAAGCTAATCTCTTGGAATTCATCCAAGAGCAAACAGCTCTCCCTATTCTGGAATGACAGACACAAGACAGGCTGAATGTAGAAGTGTTTTTATGGCATTCTGCAGCAGAAACAAATCAAAGAGACAGCTGGCTTTGATTTCTCAAGATATAAGGGAAAGATTACTCTGAACATATTGAAAACATAAAAAGAACACTAACCTGCATGTAAGGCATTTAACTTTATAGCACATGTATAAAGCTTGATATAGCACACATCACTGACTGGCTATTTTACTATAAAACCACATACATAATTTTCTCCATCCCTATTAAAAAGTGCATTTTACTTCTGAAAATTGCACTTCACAGAAAAAAATAAAATATGTTTTAGGTAAGATAACAACATCAGAGAAGGCTTTTTCTGATTATTTTGGCTTTAAGAAGTAAGAGAAAATGTTTGGTTGTGTGTATAGATGCAAGATATAGTCTCAAATCCTGGAAATCCCCATTCCAAAGGCAGATGATGTGACTTTGTGGCTTCCAGATTGTGTATAGGAGGTCACAAACAGAAATGTTTCTAAATGGTTTGACCTAAGAGAAAAAGTGTAAATTGGAAGGCCAGCAAAATAAATGTGCAGTCAAAAAGTAAAAAAATATTTCTCTATTTACAGGCATCTGCTATAAATATCCTGTGTCAGGTGAAAAGGAAAAGAATTCTGAAAGAGAAAGCAGATAAATTCTTTACTGATAATATATATTAGGTTTAGCAATGAGAAAAAAATATATATTCAGACAGTTTGGTAATCAGAGATGTTCTTTGGTGTAGTGATTTGCTAATCAGAGATACTAAAATTGTAATCCAGCTTTAAATTACACTGATTAAATTAGAATTGATACTTGCTTTTCATATGAAACTCTATGGTTAGTATTTATAAATATTCTGTTATGATGAAGATCAAAGCACAGAACCTAGTGATGAAAAATTCATCATATAAATTTACGCAGAAGCCAGTTTTCACCACCCAAATGCTTGTAGGAAAGGAATATCAGGATGAACACAATAGGTGAGGAAGCACACATGGCCTGTCTTTGCCCTTGGACCTAGTGGATACATGCAGAATTCTCTTTGGAAAAGAGGAATACTTACTTCCACATTTTTAATTGAGAATAATTCTTGGATGGACACCTTACCATGGGTGGAAAGAGTTCATGAGAAATTAGACTGTTGTAATATCATATGTATCCAGAAAAAAAAATAAAATAAAATAAAATAAAATGGTGCTAACACACTAGTGTGTCAATCTTTTCTATCTGCAGTGTTTGTCCAGAAGAAAAAGAAAGGATGGAATATGAACCCTTTTGTGCACAATTTCTGCATTTCACATGATAATCTGAGATAAAACTGTTACAGAACAATCATTCAGAGAGCAGGAACAATGATGAAATTTCAGAAAGTTTATCAACACTGCAGCACTACATCCCTACTTGAAAAATCAGCAAAAGCCCGCCACCATAATAATAGTGCCAGTGTCCTCATATACCGTATATCAAATCTTTATTGTACAAATAGTTACTAAAATATGGGCATTATCATATGGTTATTATAAAATCTCTGGTCTCTGTGTGTTACAATGGCTGGAGAAATGGAAATGCCTTGCTGTACAGTTCACTCTTGGTTAAACTGATCAGGGATCTGGTGTCTGCTCAGACTTCTTCAACTTTTTAAAGTGCTTTGATCTAAAACACATAATCATCTTTTCTCAAGGCATAAGAAGTGCAAATAGCAACAAGAATTTGTGCAGCACTAATGAAAAATGCCAAAGGCATATACACGCTTTTTTAAAATATATCACCTGATTCTTTTCACTGTAGTATAAAAAAAATTTCTAGCAGAACTCTTTGTGAGAAAATTACTTATATGCAGTTTCAGAACTTTCTTTAAGCAGCGTTTCAAACAGAAAGGTGCAGAAATAAATCAATAAAGAACCATGAAAATCATTATCCCATACAAGAGCAGATTACTGAAGCTTCAAGCAAACAGGTTTCAAAAGGTTCCGTGTTCTGTGCACACCGCTTTGACTGCAGACACAGGATTTTTTTAAATCAGTCTAAAACATCATATATTGTATCAAATTCCAAATGATGGAAAATAAGACATTGGGAACTATTTCCCTCTTATTTCCTAGATAATATAAAAATCCCTCAACCACACTGTTGGTCCCTTTATAAATACAGTAGTCCAGAAGGGAACTTGACAAAGCCAGACATCCCTGACAGAAATAGCATATTTCATTTATAAAGCATACTTTTAAAATATTTCTCTAATTTTACTTTGTTCTTGAGGCAAATAAGAAAATCCTTCTTCATAAAAAGTTGTCTTTTTAGGAAATGAACCACTGGAAGGAAAAATAAAAACAAGAAAATAGATCTGTGACATTTTTACATATTCAATAAAATACCTTGACCCTGGAAATGGATGTTCTAACCCTGCAGGTCATGGGTTTACTTTCTGTGTGATGACAAAGATGGTAGTCATTATGTTTGCAAAGGATTAGTCATTACACTTGTTGGCTTTGCTTAATACATAACAATTAGAACCTTATGCTCACAGGTTTTGCTCTGTTAAACCATCTTTGATGGTACCCATTCAAAATAAAATATCGTGTTGGAACTAAAATGTACCACAGAATTGTTCTGTCTCATATTATTAAGTCCTTTCAATCAAAGTTGGAAACCAAACAATGCTCAGTTTCCTTGCCCCAATAGTCCCCCGTTTTGTGATCTTTTTGTGGGTTTTTGCACATGCCAGGATTTCTAATGTACAGTCTTCTATATTCCCGTTGTGAAAAGTTTCAATGAACAGAAACACACAAAATTAAGAAGCTGGTAATGAAAATAGATACCAAGAAGCTGTTAAAAAAAAACATACTCAGAAGTTTTGAAATGAAAAGTGAAAACTTTATCACATCTGGGTCAATTGAAATGTGACTGGGCGCTATTACCATCTGTGTGAGATGAACATGGAATGCATCCACAAAAATGTCCTTGTTTGCTCTAGAAATGTTCTGAAAATGCGCTCAGTGCTAACACAGGTCATCAACTACTGCAAACAGCAACTGATGCTGCTTGAAACTTCAGCAGCTAGGGAAAAGCTTGTGAAAATGTCTACAAGTTCACTGACAAGGAAGGGTTGTGATAAGAAATAGAGCAAGAGAGCTGTTCAGAGCTTCTGCTGTTTTCTGTGGGAGAAGGCATCTTGCAATGTGCTCCAAAGCAGTCTGCACAATGAAGGAAAAATGGTCTGTAGATAGCCCCTTATTTGGCAGAGCCAGCAATTCCAACATTTCCAAACTGCTCTGTAACCAAGGGCAACATCTAACAAGACTCTACCAAGCACCTCCTGCTTCAGCTACAGCTGGAAATTAGCCTCTGCTTCAGCTTGCTGCTGAAGTTGTAATAATCCACACACTAAACAAAGAACACAACTGAGCTAATTCATCATCTCAACCCTTCCAAATAGAAAAAATGAAATTTAAACTAAAATTCCTACAGATGAAAACTTTGGGAGATTTAAAACAATGTGAGGGTTGAGGGAAATCATCCTAAGTTTTAATTCCTGACCCTCAATATCTTGAGGCTTTTACAATGTGACTTTTAATAAGATAAAATATGTTATTACTACTGTATTATCTGAATTTATTTGATTTAGGTTTGTTATGTACTGTGCATGATAGTAATAAATATTCATAAAAAGAAAATCTTATTTTTAAGAAAAAGAAAAAAATTATGCTAGTATTTTTCCCCTATAAAAAGCATTGTCTAAATTAACACATTCTTATGACATATTTCTGTTTTTATGACACTGGCTTTCCCATGGAAAAAGGTTTTTCAAAAATGCTTAAAATATTCTTTCATCTATTAACCAGCCCTAGAAGAAGAACAGAAGACTGTTTCCTTGAATAAAGGAACAAAGTTAAAATCAAAATTATCCCAGTAAAATAAATGCTCCAGCAGACATTAATTAAAAACTAGCCTGCATGATACAGGTGAGTCTCTGATCATATACGTCTGCTGTGTACTTGCAGCACTCAAAAATATACAGCCTATTCAACTTTTGCATAATAGTAGACCAACCAAGAAAGTTATAATAATACAAAGTGGGTTGCTCTACCAATTCAGATAAAAGACACTGTGTAAGAAACAGATGAATGAACTGAGAGGAACCCGTGTCAGAGCCATCACAGGGATTTACTAGACAAGATAATAACACCATGGCTTATTACTGCACAAACTTCATTGGGGATGACATGATTAGGATACTATTTTAGGGATATATTTGTGAATTTTTATTTATTTCCCCCTCTACCTATCAAAAGGAGAAAAAGGGTTTTTTTTCAAGCATACATATCTGAAAGCTCCTATGAATTATTGCAAAAGGACATTTGATCGCCATGCAGTCAGAAAAAGTCAGTTATGTATACTATTACCAAGAAGTTTAATTCAGAGACCAGAGTAGAAAATTCAAGAAAACATCAGCTGAAGGACTCAAACCAGTGTTGATTAGCTATGGGTTTTATTGCTTTTCTTAAGAATTCAAGAGAAGTACAAATTTACAAAGAAGGATTTTATCAACAATGGCTTTTGCTTACAGCATAAATGAACTTGTAAAAAATTAGTATGTTTTAGAAATTTTAATTTGGATTCCTAAGCTGTGATATTTAAGCTGTAAACACATGATTTATTAACCGAACATGTTTGATATATTCTACAGTTTTTTATATCACAACCACTGCTGAACTTCAAATACACACCAAGATCAGTCAAAAAGGCAGCATGAGAAATGTTTCTGCCCTGTCTCTTAAGAAATATTGTGTTATATTATTGCATCTTAATAAGATGATTTTATTAGATTTTTAAATGTGATTTTTTTTTCCTGTATGGGAGAGGATCTAAGTCATAAACTGAAATTTTATTTCTCAAGGCTGGGATAAGATACAAAATTATGTTTCTGGTACTTTTTCAGGGGTCTTTATTGCAGAAGAATCATAACCAAAACCCACAAATGTAGAGCTAAAAAATATTTCTCGCATTTTAGAGGCAAAAGTGCACTGTCCTGAATGCAGCATACTTTCACCTAATTGGTGAATTTTATGATTGGCTGACAGTGGTGTAGTCTCTTCCAAATTAATGTGCATTTATATCATGAATAGAAAATATTTTTACATATTTTTAAGTAAAAAAACCCTTCCTTTGAGAAAGATATTTTCCAGGACACGCAGGCTGAGAAACTATGATATTTCCTCTGCTCCCTGCCCAGTTTAATTATTCTCCACTAGATTCAAAAGAAAGCTACAATGGATTTGCAGATCTTCTTGATTTAAGCTGGAAAGTCCCTCATTACCTTCAAATTATATAGCCTCTAGACCTCTTAGTAACAGAGTTCTTATGGCACAAAGGCCTAAGCAAACCAGCATGGCAGCAATTTTAAAAAGATGTAGTAACTTTTATGAAACTGCCATCACTAGGAAAAGAAAGGAAAAATATTCTGATGTGCCAATTTTTCCTTAAATCTTTTTCTTAGCTTTCTTGTCTATTTTTTTTCCAAGTGCATTATCCAACTTAAGGGAAAGTGGTTCATCTCCTACAAATGTTGCCTAGCTAGTATGGTAGTTACTTCTTAAAGTACAAGTAAACCCCTGGTTATCTACAACTAAATGATCCAGATGTTGCTATAAGTCTCAATCAGAGTCCATACCTGTATAAATCTCATCTCTAACACATCTTGCCTTTAACATTGCAATACAGAGAGCAGCTTGGCCATACAGACCTGTGCCTCAGCCTGAGTTCTTACACTTTCTCAGGTTGTTCAGTCAACATCATAAATACTAACTGGTCATTTGCAAATGGTAGATGAAATGTAACTGGGAAGATGAAAATCCATGCGTGGAGCCTGAAGGAAAATATGCATTTAAACTACCCTTCTTTTATTTAGCTTTGCTAATATCTCCAGTCAATCAATAATTTTGAATCTCATATTTTAAGACCTGTGAAATCTGGCAGAAATATTTTTAACATATTGCATATCACCCTTAAGACTGCAATGTGTGGGAGCTGGAACTGACTAGTCATGTTTTAAAAAAAGCATTTATAAAAACCTCTAGTACTAAAATATTTATGGTCTTCCCTCATTTAGAATATGAAAAGCATTTCAAACCAACTTCCTTAGTACTTTGCAGCTTTTGATGTGTTATTGAAACATAGAAGATAAAAATAATATGAAATTAAAATTGTGGTGAAATACAAATAGTTCTTCATTCTACAGTATGTATGAAAATGCATGAATGTATGAACCAGTTACTTTTAAGGAAAATTTCTAGAGATCTGAAAACTCTCAAGTTTTTCTGAGGAACTGCTCTTGAAAGAAGAGTGAGTTACGTGCTTCTAAAGAGCATTCTTCCCTAAGTCTCTGGTTTAGATATTGATGAGGACACAGTAACAGATTTTGGTAAAGCAAAGGATTATTTGCTTAACTCCACCAAACGATCATAAACTAATCACTGTCTGTATAGAACCACTGAAGAATTAAGGGGTTTTTTATGCTGCAGAAGATGGTCTTGAAACATTCATTCTTTCAGCAAAATGGAGTGTATTATTTTTTACATCTATAACTTCTTGAAAAAAGTAAAGGTTTATCACCAAGCTGTGTCTTTAATACATAGCCTTCCTCAAAGAGAACTTCTAATCCAGTCCAGACAATAAGTTTTGATTAGTCTGAAGGTAGCAGTTTGGCCTTAAATTAAGTACTAAAGAAAAATGGAATAAGAACACTGTCGTTTTTTTTTTTCCATAAAAATGAAAAAGTAACCTCTCCAGAGGCTTTTAAGCTCCAGATAATTTTAAAAATCTTAGAAAGTAAAAACCAAGATATGATAAGAAACTTTAAGGTGGTTCAACTTTGAGTGATCTGAAAAGCTCAGGTATTTCTATGTTTCTTCAGCAATTCACTGCATTAGCATTGCCCAGTAAGTATGATCTACAGAGAATTTACTTGCATTGTCTCTAGCAAGAAAGGTGGAACAAGACACAAGACTTGAGAGAAGACATCTTGTCCTGAGTAAGGAATCCAAGCCTACTGTACACAAAAACAATTCTGGACAATCTCTGTGGTTCCAGATTAATTGGCTATTGTTACCAAAATTTGTACTTTGACAATATCTTTATGAGCATTAACACTGAGTTATCGCTAGCCAGACAAAAGTCATAAGCAGTTTAAAGACAGAGTCCTCTCTCTAAACTTCTAGCAAGTATCCTCTGATGTGTTTTCTGTCTCTTGAAAATCCTCAGTTAGTACACCTGATTTGTCTTTAGCCATTGTTTGTTTGGGGATTTTTATGTTTTGCTCTATTGTTTTGTTTGTTTTGTTTTGTTCCCTAATATTAATTTATTCACCTTTGACTGCTATATAACATTTAATTGGATAAATTAAAAACTGCCATCCGGTATTAGTGAGATAGATAGATAGATAGATAGATAGATAGAAAGAAAGAAAGAAAGAAAGAAAGAAAGAAAGAAAGAAAGAAAGAAAGAAAGAAAAGGAAAGAGTAGAGAGACCTTTCATGTCATTGTTTCAAAAACATCATACTGTTTTGAATTCACTCATAAACAGATGAAATGTGCACACTTTCTTTCCTACTAGATATATAACTCTCGGTAAATAAATTCTGGACAGCTTTGTGATTATTACTTTTTCTTCAATGTCTTTTTCAGTCTTCATTCAGTCTTGCCACTGCTCAAGTTTAGTAATTTCATTTGTTGCTAATGTGAACATGCAAATACATTATCAGAATCTTCATTTAAGTATGTATACAAGGTACAGGTTTTATATACATGAAATAATAATGCAAATATACTGAACAAGAAGAGACTTACAAACTCAAACAGGTGTGCAACTTTTACCATGTCTGAACATCTGTAAGGATTGTTAAAATCACATGAAAACTAGGTATGGAGTGTGCATTTTTTTTTTGTGTATGTGAAATCTGCCTTACTTTTAAAGGCAGATTTACAGGGTTATAAACCATGAAGAAATAGAAGACATTACAGGCAGATCCATGAATATTTACATACACATAAATAAATATGTGTATATATATATTTATATTTATATGATATAAAAACAGGTTCTGTTTTTCTCCTTCTTAACCTGAATAGAAAATAGAGCTGAAAATGCTGTGCCTTTTTTGGGGGGCAGGCAAGTATTTTTAAGGTACAGTTTTTCTTGTAGCTTTGACTTAAATTTGCTTCAGTAACTTATATAATTAAGAGGAAATTGTAAAGAAAATTAACCTCTCATCCTGTTAATTTAGTACCAGAGAGGGATCTTCTGCTCTTATGTTGGAGATCCACAGAACAGAGGCACCATCTGTCTGAACAGTCGCTGAATGCTGCTTTCATAGACATTGGGTGGAGACAAGGTTCAGCAAAACTGTTCGAATTTGGCTTCACACTATGTTTTTCTCTACAAGCAACATTTAGACAAGTAGCTTTCATATGGATGTCTAATGAAGGACTGTAGCCTTCCATATTTGCCTACTACTAACCCAGTTTTGTTTCTTTGGATTTTTTTTTTTTTCTGGAAGAGAAAATGGTCTTTTCATCTAATATAAATGACAAGAACTAATTGCCTGGTGAATAGAGTTTACACTGCTCCTGTCATGAAAATATTTGAAAACATTGTGCTGGGGTTTTTTACAGAAACTAGAGACAAGATCATTGTGCCATCATTAAAATCAGTTCTGTTGAGAAATCAAATAGCTGTCTTATGGTGATTCTGTATTCAACTTAATATAACTTAGAGGAAGATTCTGCTTTTCCAGCACAGCCTTGGACAATTTAAGATGAAGTACCCAAAATCTTCAAAGTTGCTTTGACTCTTCATCTAAATGAATAAAGAATTTTCATTTTTANAAGAAAGGTGGAACAAGACACAAGACTTGAGAGAAGACATCTTGTCCTGAGTAAGGAATCCAAGCCTACTGTACACAAAAACAATTCTGGACAATCTCTGTGGTTCCAGATTAATTGGCTATTGTTACCAAAATTTGTACTTTGACAATATCTTTATGAGCATTAACACTGAGTTATCGCTAGCCAGACAAAAGTCATAAGCAGTTTAAAGACAGAGTCCTCTCTCTAAACTTCTAGCAAGTATCCTCTGATGTGTTTTCTGTCTCTTGAAAATCCTCAGTTAGTACACCTGATTTGTCTTTAGCCATTGTTTGTTTGGGGATTTTTATGTTTTGCTCTATTGTTTTGTTTGTTTTGTTTTGTTCCCTAATATTAATTTATTCACCTTTGACTGCTATATAACATTTAATTGGATAAATTAAAAACTGCCATCCGGTATTAGTGAGATAGATAGATAGATAGATAGATAGATAGAAAGAAAGAAAGAAAGAAAGAAAGAAAGAAAGAAAGAAAGAAAGAAAGAAAGAAAAGGAAAGAGTAGAGAGACCTTTCATGTCATTGTTTCAAAAACATCATACTGTTTTGAATTCACTCATAAACAGATGAAATGTGCACACTTTCTTTCCTACTAGATATATAACTCTCGGTAAATAAATTCTGGACAGCTTTGTGATTATTACTTTTTCTTCAATGTCTTTTTCAGTCTTCATTCAGTCTTGCCACTGCTCAAGTTTAGTAATTTCATTTGTTGCTAATGTGAACATGCAAATACATTATCAGAATCTTCATTTAAGTATGTATACAAGGTACAGGTTTTATATACATGAAATAATAATGCAAATATACTGAACAAGAAGAGACTTACAAACTCAAACAGGTGTGCAACTTTTACCATGTCTGAACATCTGTAAGGATTGTTAAAATCACATGAAAACTAGGTATGGAGTGTGCATTTTTTTTTTGTGTATGTGAAATCTGCCTTACTTTTAAAGGCAGATTTACAGGGTTATAAACCATGAAGAAATAGAAGACATTACAGGCAGATCCATGAATATTTACATACACATAAATAAATATGTGTATATATATATTTATATTTATATGATATAAAAACAGGTTCTGTTTTTCTCCTTCTTAACCTGAATAGAAAATAGAGCTGAAAATGCTGTGCCTTTTTTGGGGGGCAGGCAAGTATTTTTAAGGTACAGTTTTTCTTGTAGCTTTGACTTAAATTTGCTTCAGTAACTTATATAATTAAGAGGAAATTGTAAAGAAAATTAACCTCTCATCCTGTTAATTTAGTACCAGAGAGGGATCTTCTGCTCTCATGTTGGAGATCCACAGAACAGAGGCACCATCTGTCTGAACAGTCGCTGAATGCTGCTTTCATAGACATTGGGTGGAGACAAGGTTCAGCAAAACTGTTCGAATTTGGCTTCACACTATGTTTTTCTCTACAAGCAACATTTAGACAAGTAGCTTTCATATGGATGTCTAATGAAGGACTGTAGCCTTCCATATTTGCCTACTACTAACCCAGTTTTGTTTCTTTGGATTTTTTTTTTTTTCTGGAAGAGAAAATGGTCTTTTCATCTAATATAAATGACAAGAACTAATTGCCTGGTGAATAGAGTTTACACTGCTCCTGTCATGAAAATATTTGAAAACATTGTGCTGGGGTTTTTTACAGAAACTAGAGACAAGATCATTGTGCCATCATTAAAATCAGTTCTGTTGAGAAATCAAATAGCTGTCTTATGGTGATTCTGTATTCAACTTAATATAACTTAGAGGAAGATTCTGCTTTTCCAGCACAGCCTTGGACAATTTAAGATGAAGTACCCAAAATCTTCAAAGTTGCTTTGACTCTTCATCTAAATGAATAAAGAATTTTCATTTTTATTTCATCTGGAATTTAAGAGTGCTTTTGCTGATCATGTCTCTGCTCAGAATAACGTAGAGTAGCCTTTAGACCACACAGCTGCTTTCTCAGTTCTCTTTGGAGAGGCTATTCAGCCATTTATGAAAATACTCAAATCTTTGTAACAGGCAACAAATATTTCTGTGTATGCTTTCAAAACTATCACAAAATAGAAGAATGTGGAGAGAGGCCTGTTTATAAAGCTTTTATATGTCAATATGCTCATAAAACTGTTCATATGAGCTTTACTTTTCTATCAGGAGGACGCTGGAATAAAATAGTTTTGGGGAAATCTTTTTTTACCTATATTACAGCATAATCATTTGCCGCCATGAAATGCTTGATTTTAAAAAAAAATCTTTAATTTAACACAGATACACCAGCCTTGGAAAAAAACCACCCAACAACCCACATATAAATCTCACTTATTTTTCCCAGAAAACCTATTTTCTTACAGAATAAAAGAAAAAAATATTTAAAAAAAAATGAAAGGAAAGAAGTCAAATTCAAAAACTCTTTCATATCATCTGGCTACATTGCTGCATTCCAGTTCTGCAAGGAGATATAGTGCTCTTTCTTATTAGCTGGCACTGCAAGACTTTAAGTGACCCAGCAGTCAACATTTCCCACTGTGGCAAAAACAGTTTTGTAATTGTCCTGTGAATTAGGGAAGTGAACTCTAGAAGGATTCTCACATCGGGTATTTTCTTGGGTGATGATGTGGAAATAATAGATTTAATGAGAACAGTGTAACAACATGGAATACAATTTCATTCTTGAGTAAATTTCACGTCTTTTCCAACCAGAAAGTGGATTAATGTAAAGCTTCAAGCAGGGAAAAAAACTGGGGATCCTGCAGCTAAACACAAGTAACTGAATGGCCAGATTTGCATTTCAACAGACATGGGTACAACACAGGAAAAAAAAAAAAAAAAAAAAAAAAAAGGAAACCATGGAGTGGTTAGAGGCAGAAACTACAGCATTTTTCACATGCTGTGGGATTCATTCATGTTACTACCCTTCTACTGACAATGAAAATTGCTTGATAGGATCTGAATCCCCCACTGAAAAACTGTACCTCAACATGTGCTGTAATAAACTAGGAATTATGCCTGTATAAATCCTGTACCCTAGGAGCACCTGTACTCCATTTACCCAGCAGTGTCGGGGTGAGTGGGGTGTACCAAAAGGTTCAGCAGAAAGAATCACTGAGTGCCCTCTGCTGTTACCTCAGTCACACTGGGACAACATTCCTAGTCTTGCTGTACGTGTCCATTAGTCATTGCAGTGAAGTGACAAAGACTCAGCAAAAAGTATTCACAGGGAAATTCAGGAATGGAGATATCTGTAAGAGAGGCATGACTCTGCACTGTGGTTGCTCGGACCTGCATGGGGAGATTTTGATTGTCCCTCCATGAAATGCATAAAGGGTGGAACAAATGTCCCCGCAGCAGCAGATGCCAGAGCTGTGTCCCTTTTCCTTGCCACCTGCAAGTCCCCTGTCTTCTGACAACCCATCTGGCAACATCCCACACCAGGGATTAGGAGCAAAGCTGGTTTCCTAAGCAGTTTATGCAATTCATCTTATCCCCTATCAGGCCATGCAAATGGAAGAAACAGGGACAGTCAAGGCTAAGGCTTACTGTCCTGTGTTGTTCCTTGGCTACACACCCTGGACTGGGAAGGAACATTGTGTACCAGGCATTGCATGCAGAAACATTGCTTTCTGAAATTCAGGCTTCTTCTCTGTGTAACTTTGTGACCTCAACAGCAGATAAATATCCAGGAAGGTGGCAGAAAAGGAACTAGGAAAATGGGGAGGAGGCTTGTGAACTTCTCAGTCCGCCAGTGTGGGCACTCATTTCATATGTGATAGCCAGCAGGATAAGAGTCCTGTACCTGGTTTGCAGGTTCCCAGACTGCAGTGGTGATAGGGATATATCTCTACACATTCCCATTAATCTGGTTGACATTTGGGCCATGTTGATTTGAATAAGGTACAAGATGCACAGACATAGCTCTAATTTTGGTGTGTTCTACTGAGAGCAAGGAATTGACTGGGGAAATACACACAATGAGCCACAGTTTTTTCAAGATTACAGCAGAAATCTGGTTTTGAACAGCTCTAGAAATTGGCATGTGTTAGTTTTATCTTGTTTTTTATGCTACGCATAACTGCCTGGTCATATTTCTTTGGAAGAATTCTATTAAGAGTTCAGGTCCTTTTATTCAATGTACTCCCTTTAAACTATTATTTTTACAACTGACTGTCTGTTTACTGCAATAAAATTATACTTAGGGTGTAAACATTTTCATACTGGGTACAGTAGAAAAGTTCCAGTAAGCAACTTTTTGGAGTTGCTGAGGATGCTTAGGCCTCTCAGAACTATAAGTCCCAAAAATAAAAAGTCAAACAGGAACATGAGAAAATTGTCCCTTCTCTAGAAATGATAAAGTTAAATGTTCTAAAGCATTACTATCCTGTATCACAGTAACACTCTGAAGTTAGCTGGGGAAAAAGTAATTCTGCCTTTGCATGCTCAGAATAAATTTATTGACATTTCAAGTATAGAAGACTGATTTTTACAAGGGCATGTTTAATATGAAAGATGACATGTTTAGACTAGATATTGGGAAGAAATTCTTTACAGTGGGGGTGGTGAAGCACTGGCACAAGTTTCCCAGAGAAGTTTTGACTGCCTCATCCCTGGCAGTGTTCAAGGCCAGGTTCGATGGGGCTTTAAGCAACCTGTCTAGTGGAAGGTGTCTCTGTCCATGGCAGAAGGTTGGAACTCTATGTTCTTTAAGGTCTCTTCCAACCCAAAGCAGTACATGATTATATGCTGTATGGGTAGATACAAAGAATTTTGAGACGCTAGCTACTTGTCAAGTCTTCCTGTCAACTGCTTCAACGTATTCTAAAGCTGCTACCAACAATCAAAAAAGTCAGAAGATCAAGAGCAGCTGAGGAGTCAGACTGCACTAACAATCTGCCACCAAACCACAAGGACATTGCTCTTGAGGGGAGGCAGTGCGCACACCCTCCCTTGAACCATTGTCATAGCAAATTCTGTGACATTCAGTACAGTTTGAATGCTTTAATATCACCTGTGATCAAAGTCCGATAAAAAAGTACCTCTTATTTTCTCCAGATATTTCTTCCTGTTGTTTAGTGCTGTCTGTCAGGGTACATACTGATGTGACTGCTTAGACAACAGACAGCACAGCCCTTGCAGCTGTTCAGTTCTCTTCTGGCAAATCAGTGGTATATGCAGGAGAATCAAAGGAATTTAACTCAAATGAAACTCTTTTTGAAAACTCCTGAGATTTGCATCAAGAAACCCTTAGATCCTGAAACAGCAGCCCAAGCACTTCTAGTAAACAAGAAAATACCAAAAGGCTGTCAGCAAGAAGAACATGGCCATTCTCTTCCCCAACCTTCTGGCCATTGGTGGCATCACTTATCTGTCATGCCTCACTGTTAATTTTCATTCCAAGGGCCAACAAAACAGGAAACATTGACACACAAAAAAGCAAGCTAATGGTTGTGAAGTAGATCACAGCTGCTGGATTTGCCTTGGAAGCAAATTTCTCCTCTTATTTGGTGGAGTAAGGCCAGCACAATCTGAAATTAGAACTGGAACTGGAATGTGAAAGGAGGTAGGAATATCAAAACATATTCTGGTAAGATATCTATTTAATGAACTTATAGCAGCTAATGACCTAGGCTTATACTTTTGGATATTTCCTCTTTCCTAGAAAAAATCCTTAAGAAAATCTGAGAGGAAAAAAACCAAGGGAAAACAAACCTATAAACAATGTCAGTTGAGTTTTAACAGTTTGGAGGGCAACTTACTAGTTCTTATAGAATAAATTTAATGCACTACCTGAATGACTTTGATGAATTGTTTCTAGCAAAGTTAATTCTAGTAATTAATACATCTTTGCATGTCACACAGTCAGAGCCCTACATCTGTGCTGCACAGTCACTGTTCAGTTTTATAGTTCTTGTGTATAATCAGCCTCAGTTTGATTCAGTGTACAGCAGTGCAAACCAAGATGCATTCCAGAACATCTAAACATCCTCAAGACCACTGTATTATCCTTTTTTCAGTCTTCCTTCAAACTGTCCAGTAGTTTGCCAGATATTTAGACAGTGAATGGCTACAGGGCTGGATTCCCTTTAGAAACAATGGAGAGAAAACATTTAAAGGGCAGGATCTCCTTCCTTTTTAAATCAGCTTTTAAAAGGAGGCCAGTTTTGTTGCCTGCCAAGGGGTATTTCTTTCTCCCAATGATCTAAAAAGGAATCAAGGTAACTATGTCATGTGCAGCCCTCCACACAGCAAAGCCCCAAAATTAGATGAAATGAGTAGTTACTTTTAAACCAAGTACATCTGCATCTTTCTCATGTCTGTCATTTTAGGGGCGTTCAACTATTCACATGTAAGTTCTTTGGGCCAAAGAAATCTACCTTTGCCTGCAGTGGTTGATACTGGGATCCTGTACAGCATTAAGACACAGCACCACAATGACACAAGAGTAGTAACGAATTATTTAATTAACAGTGATGTGAAACCAGATGGACATTAAAAACATAATCTGTAGGATCATAATGGAAAAAAAATAAGAGATAGAGTCAATAAATTGGAATTACATTCTTTCCATTACTTTTAACACAAAAACATAACCACTTTTCTCCAATTTATGTTCCTCCTCCCAAAAAGAAGATTCTTGATCTAAAGTAGTCTAGTAATACAAGCCGCTAGCACTTGCATAGCACTTTTCCGTTTCAAGTCTCTTTGCAGATGGTATTAAGAGGTACAATAGGTAACATTGTCAGTATTAAGATGCTCAAGTAATAAACTTTATGTTATATTAATTTTTTATCTTTCAGCTCTAAGCAGTTTATAAATAAAAACACCCCAATTTATGTCACAGGCAGTTTGAGTAACTCTTATATTTAAGCCAAAATACTGTCAAGAGGAACACTTTTATGTTATATATCATACTAAATGTATAAGCTTTCTATTCCTTAGTCATCATCTTTATCCTCCCAAGGTGTCTTGACACAAGTCCTATGAACCCCTTAAGAAGAAATATTCCTAGCAAATTCAACAGATTTTTTCCAATATGTGAAAACCAGGAAAGATTAGGACAGAATACAAAGGTCAGTAGAAACCCTCTCAGCTTAGTAGCTGATCTAAATGAAAGATTCCTGTAGCACAAAATGTGGATTGGAAGCCTTTACTCTGTTTTAGGGAATATTTTGGTGTCTATTTTCCTCTGGAGTAAAATAATGCAGATGAACTTCTGCTTCTCTACAGTGAGCTCTAAAGGTCTGTATTTTGCCATGGCATCATGTTTATGTCTTTCAAATAAACAGCATTAAACCTAAATTTTCTTCTCAATACATCAAGCTTATAAAAACTTTATCTGGGAAGCTGACACATAGATGGTGGCTCTGTCTTTTCTTTAAGTAGTGTTGCAGTTAATGACAACCACAGCCTCCATGAAATGTATCAGATTTCTGACTGCAGCAAATGGTAAGCATATACATTTTGATGAGAATTAGAGACATATTTTCCCAAAACATAACCTTTGTTGTTTTCCCTTTCACATCTGAAAGGTGACAAAATGTACTTAAAATTGTTATTTGCCTTATGGTTTTAATAAATCCTTACAAAGAAATTAAGCAGCCTACACACTGACTCATGATCAGCTTTTTCCATGTATTTATTAACAGATGTCCAAGGGTGTTAAATAGATTGTATTCTTCCTTCTCTCAGCATAATTTACCATATGCAAGAATTCTGTGTTTTATAGGAGATGCTGCTTATGGAATAAATCTTACCATGATATAAAAAAAAAAAAAAAATACCAGAGCCTAAACTCTATGCAGTAATAAGATTTTATTAGAGGTTATAAAGCTTGTGTGCACTCAACAGAGAAATTACCAAAGATTGATTTGGGAAAATTCTGGTATGAGTTTTAAAACAAAGAAAAAAATCATTCAGTGTTCCCTTGATAGTAACTATAGACTATACCATGCTGGGCCAAAAAGTCTCCAGTTTGTTGACACAAATCAAAGGTGGAAGTAAGATTGTAACAAAAAATATTTTACTCAAAAAATCCCATTCTAATTGCAAGTTCGGTAAAAAAGGCTGGAGATTAAAGAAATAGAGGGCATATCCATGAGGAAGAAACTTTTTCTCTTTTACAAAGTGTCATATAGCTATCTAGAGCAATGTGGAAGAGAAAGACCAGAAAAGTTAAGCTATCTGCTTGGTCATTTTCCATATCAGGAAGCTTACAGAAGAACTGCCAAACTCTATTTCATCCAGCCCACGGTCTGCAGAACCAGCCAAAATATAAAACATCACTTTCATTAAGAATTCACAGGCTTAAGAGACATATTACTCTTACTTTTTTTTTTTTTTTGCTTGAATATGAATTTACAGTTATTGTTTAAAATGTTTTGAAAATTGTCTTCCACATTTTCTTTTTACCAAATATCATTTGTGCGAAATTATGGTGCCATAAAAAAGTTTCAATGCTTTTCATTTATTTCTCAGAGGCTTTAGGGAAAGGGAAAATCTTAGAAAATTTGGGAAACTCTTAAGCATGAAAAAGAGTTGTTCTTGAAAACCTTTTCCCAGAACAAAGGGTCAGTTTCTAAGACAATTTGTATTGGGTATGCAAGGTCAGGTTTTGGTATCAGGGCAGCTGCAGGGAGGCCCTCTGTGAGAAGTTGCTGGAAGCTTTCTCCATGTCTGGCAGCACCAGCCCCAGGAGGCTCCAAGATGGATGTGCCACTGGCCAGGGCTGGGCCAATTAGAAGAATAGTAACATATCTATGGCAACATATTTAAATAATAAAAATTTATTGTGCAGATGTAATCAGGCCAGAGAAGACCAGGGTGAGAATATGTGAGATGAACAGCCCTGCAGACCCCAGGGTCAGTGCAGAAGGAGGGGCAGGAGGTGCTCCAGGTGCCAGAGCTGAGATTTCCCTGCAAGCCGTGGTGCAGACCATGGTGAGGCAGCTGTGCCCCTGCAGCCCATGGAGCACCACAGGGATGCAGGGATCCACCCGCAGCCCATGGAGGAGACCCATACTGGGGCAGATGGATGCCTGAGAGGAGGCTGTGAACCCACGGAAGACCCATGATGGAGCAGGCTCCTGGCAGAGACCTGGATACCCATGGAGAGAGGAGCCCATGCTGGAGCAGTTTTCCTGGTAGGACTTGTGACATCATGGGACCCACGCTGGAGCAGCCTGTCCTTGAAGGGGTGCACCCCATGGAAGTATTGCCTGTGGGAGGGTCCCCATGCTGGAGCAGGGGAAGGAATCCTCTCCCTGAGCAGAGACATAATGACCGCAACCACCTTTCCCCATCTCGCTGTGTGGCTGAGGGGGAAGAGCTAGAACTGGGAAAGAGGGAGGGGTGGGAGGAAAGCTTTTTTAACATCTTATAAGGTCTTACTTCCCATTATCCTACTCTGATTTTGTTAGTAATAAACTCAATTAATATCTCTGATTCTAGTCTGTTTTGCCCATGTCAGTATTTAGTGAGTGATCTCTCTCTGTCCTCATGAACCTTTCACTAAATTTTCTCTCCCCTGTCCAGCTGTGGAGGGGAGTGATAAAAAGGGTTTGGTGGGTGTCTGGCATCCACTGTGTCAACACACTAAAATGTAACTGGTTAATTTCCTGTATATAAAAAAATCTTCCCAGTCACAGTATTAGAATCAAAAATATTATTAAAAAAACATCTTTCCTCCTTCCATACAGTGAACCCCTATTTGCAGTTCATAATTTTTGTAAATAACTCTGACCTACTTTTACCAAGACACTTAGTAAAATATTTCCTCAATTCCTTAAAAAAAACCCTGGAAAATAAACCACTCACTTGGCATTCAGGAACTTCAAGTTTCTTCTGGACAAGAAATTGTTTTATAATGTTCAGGATCTCTTCAGGAAAAATGTGTATGTGTTTATATGTCTCCTACTAGTATTGAAATATTTTTTGGCACAAGGAGTCAAACCCCTTCCCACATCCCACTCACTTCTTTGATTCTGCATAGTTTGTTCCAGCTCTGTAGACCATGACAGTGTCTTCAGATTATTTGTGTATATCCAGCCACACAGATTTTCACCCAAATGCTGAGTAGATGGGCCAATTCAATCATGTTTGCATGGTGCTAAAGTGAATCTACAATATTTCTTAATGCAAGTTGTATCTCCCCTTGTCTTATGTCCCGCACAAAGACACACAGACATCTGCATGGTCTGCTTGCTCTGCTGATCAGCCAGCACTCATGACATCTAAATAAATACTTGTGACATGCTGTATTGAGCCTCTGTCCTTGCCAGACAGATTTACATGAAGGAAGAAAAAAAGGAATATATATGCATCTCACATGCAGACACTGTCTTGTTTCATATGCTGTGAACACAGAGCAGAAGAAAGGGATATCAGCTGTAAAACACCATGCATTCACCTCAGGGTCCTGCACTGCTGTACTGATGGGTACAAAAAACTGCAAGACAGAAAGGATTTAGAGCAAATCCCAGACTCGTGTGGAGCACAGCTTCACCAGCCCTCAACAATGCATAACATAGATGCAATATAAAATATCTATAAATTGTTCATAAATTGCATTTTCAGTCCCAGAGTCAGTTTCTAGGAATCAGCTGGTGACCCCACTGGAATACTCCCATGTGTCTCTAAAAGTGAATGCACCTTAAAGTCTAAATGACACAAGTAATGACATTGAAATTATAAATGAGTGATAAGTAGGAAACAGAAGTTAGTTTTTGACGTATAATTGTGATGTAGTCGGGTATCATCCCTGCACAGCCTAGCACTAAAGTCGTAAGTTCCCTAGGTTGTCCAGGAGCTGTTCATCTAAAGGGATGAGCCTATGGAATGGGGTGAGACAAAGAACCAGCCTGATGCTTGCTGATTGTCTGAACTGTCACAACTAAGTGCTGTTACAAATGGCAATTCCAGACACTTCTAGCTATTCCCTGGGCAGCTCCTGCTGTGTCCAGCCCATAGTGTACACTTGAAGGAGGTGTTACTCTGTGTGCACAGCTGGTCCCTTCCCTCCAGCCACATCCTTATGTGGCTTCTGCTTCTGAAGAGATCATATTTGGCACACATAAGACAGCTCTAAACAGCCAGTATTAACTGTCCTTGTAAAAATGGTGCATTGGCTCTGTCTGGGATGGTGTTAACCTTCATGTAGGAGAGTATTTGGTATGTGGTCAAACTATTAAATACATAAAAAAATAAGATATTATATGCACACATCTCCAGCCCAGCTGGATATGCCACAGTGAGGATCTGTGCAAGAGAATCCCTTTGCCAGCTGGTCAGCTACCAACTGTCCTGAAGCTTCAGGAGGTTTGAGTGCCCAAGGAAGTGTTACCTAAGCGTAAGCTGAATAAATGAGGATTTTCTCTTTAAGAAACACTCTGCCATGATTTCCGCTCAAAGAAAAGGCAATTTGCATCTAAATCCCCACCACTCACAGAACCCTTCCTCCCAGGTCTCATTGTCCTGTCTTTTAAAATTTATGATTAATGGTGTGTCTTCTTCTGGTGTGATTAAAGCCAGAACTATCAAATAGAAGGGGAGGAGATGCTCAGAAGTTGGGACTACAATAAAACATCCAGAGCAGTGACAGAAGAGTTGTGTGAGATGGGAATAAGGTGAGTGTGGTGAGGGAGGTGTGTGATCAAATCAGGATGACAGATGGACAGGTCCCATCAGAGTCAGTGTGAAGGAGCCACCTGCAAAATGCCTCAGAGACTGACAGGGAAGATTGAGTTTAAGAGTGCTACTAGAAGAAGTGAGACATTCTCCACTGAGGTTCCTCACTGCTCATCAGTGCAAGGGCTAACAGCCCACTACCAAAACTGGCCCTAAGCCCATGCAGCCAAACCCCCAAAAAGGAGCAAGCCCTCAGGGCCCCCAAAACAACAGTGAATCCCAAAAGGCAGAAAGAAAGATATTCTAGCCAAGGTGCCTGGAAACTCCACCATATGTCATTAATATTTCCTGATTAAGATAATTACTAAGCATTTTATCTTATTTTGTTCCTCATCAACTTTCAAGCCATTACCAAAGGCAAAATAAATAATGATCTTAATTATTCTCTGCTGCACAATCATTTACCAAGAATAACTCTTGCCACCTTTTATATCCAGTAATTTATTATAAAATCTCTCAGTAACCACAATTTTCTGTGTTATTCATGTACTTGGAGGTTTGCTGTAAAGATGAAAAATAATAGATGTCCTGCCATTTCAGACAATTCACTACAGAGAGACAAGCTTATATTACCACTCCCCCTTGAGCCAGTAACAAAAAATTCATTTCTGATTTCACTATTGCTAATTCTGCCAAGGGTTTTTCCTTTGTCCTGCTTGTGTAACTTCTGCAAAAGATAATAAGAGGGGTTTTGTATAATTCAAAGCAGGTTCTTCTTCCTAAATCCTGTAACTTAAACTGTTTTATTCCCTAACCAGTGGCAGAGATCCTAAAATATAAAAATAACTATTGATTTATCTTGGCTCAATGTCCAGGCAGATTTCTTCCCAATTTAATCCCAAGATAAATAAATAGAGTTCTGAAGAAAACCCAACAAGTGCTAGGTCATCCATCATGTTAAAACACTGCAAATACCTCAAGTATTTAATCCATAATATTTTAATATATAATAATTGAATATTGCTATCATGGCAAGGTCTAAAAATAGAAATTTATTCATATGGTTCTAGACCTGTGACTGCTTAACTGATAGTTGAAATACTTGATTTTTTAAAAATAGGGTTTAATGTGAATAATTTTTATGTCCGGAATGTAAAAACATTACTCTAGATATATGTTTGTAAAAACCATTATTCCAGATTTCTGCACCATTATATCATAGGATCACAGAATCACAGAATGACTAGGTTGGAAGAGATCTTCAGGATAAATACATAACTATGCCGGTTAATTTCTTATGTGTTTAAGAGCCATAAAAAGACAATGAGTGGAGGCAATGTGCAGTGTTGGGCTTTTTTCTCTGCAGGCAAACAGTAGCATTGAGCTAGACTGGCAGGAGCCCAGGTGAGCAGTGCTTTTCATCAGCCAGCCCTGCTCCATCATCCCTTGGATCCCTTTGGCCACCACGCTCCTTATGCAGATGACTGGTGCCACTGGCACACCCAGGGCACATGGGGAGCTACTTGCACTCATCCTCTGGAGGGTCACCAGCTGCTAGATGGCAGGAAAGTAGGGTATTTATTGAGCTATTTTTTACTTATTTATTTATTTCTTTAGAAATTTTCCTTCTCCACGCATCTGTTTCCCACCCTACTCAAGGCGCCAATAAGTGAACAATTTCAGGAATTATTTTCAAAAGCCAGCACTGCTAGAGAGGGTGATATTAAAAAAAGCAGCACTCAAAAGATTGAAACATTCCCCTTCTCTTTGAAGTTATGCAATAAATACCATCCTGTGGCCTAGCATTAAACCTGAAGTGCTTGGGTTAAAATGCACTTAATTACATGAGGTCATTCACACCCCATTCTTCAACTAGGTTGCTGTATGCTGGGGTGGAACAAATGTTAGGAATATCAGTCTAAATGTCTTTGACTTGTCATCAAACTCTATGTCTAGTGAAGATTTAGAAGTTCTCCTGGGTGGGGGCAGCTGAAGAGTATTATACGTCTCCAGAGATGAGGCAAGTCTATGTGTGGGCAGCAAAACCATCCATATGCACTCCCAAAAACTGAAATTCTCTGTCCAGCTGGGCTTGCTTGCTTCTATATGTGTTCATTGCATCTGTGGACAATCACTATCTTATCTGCAAATATACCACAGACTTTTGAAACACTTTTAAGAACTTATTCAGAGCAGTGTTGAGAAGTCAATAAATTCCCCTGATGCATTTCAGCTCTGTCAAACCAACATTCAAACTTACTCAGTAAAAGGAATGGTCAGTTGGAAATAAAATAAGGAGAAAAAAAAAGTAAAGCACAGAAAAAAAGAGAAAGAAAAAGCAAAATGAGAAACAAAAGTAAAATTGAGAGAATCAAATGCTGTCAAGAGGAGCAAGAGTATTTGCTCTGCTGTTGCTTCTGTTACATTATCTGCTGGTTTAAATTCCATTTAAAATGAATGCAATTTTAATTCAACATGGAGCAATTCAGAAGAAGGCTGTGTAGCTTTAGTTCTTATAGTCTCCGTAGTTATATAATTTGAATCTTTCCCGGGAAAGAAAGAGGCCCCCTTCCTTTTGGCTATATTAGCAATTTTTTTGTTTGCCAGTACAAGGTGGACACAGACCAGAAAGCAAATAAGGACATTGTAGAATGCCTCACAGCTGTCCATAAGAAATACTCTGGTAAAGCACTTCAGGAATCACAAACTGGGCCACAGAACTGTAAGGTCAGTTAAGAGCTCATGACATATAGACCTGAGAGATTTTGCATTTTTCTATGAGGTGAAAATGTTCAGGTTTGAATTCCTGCAAGGAGAAGCTGATCCTTCCTTTCTACTCAGCATGAGTGAGGTACATCTGGAGCTCTGTGTCCAGTGTTTGGCTTCCCACTACAACAGAGACTCAGGCACGCTGGAGTGACAAAGGGCCAGGAAAAAGATCCAGACATTGCAGCATCTGTCATACAAGGAAAGAATGAAAAAGATGGGACTGTTCAGACTGAAGAAGAATTGAGTTAGAAGGAGTCTTAATTAACTGTGTAGAAATACCTGGTGGGGTGTGTAGAGAGAATGGAGCTGAACTCTTTTTAGTGGTACCCTGTGATAGGACCAGAGCAAATGGGCACAAATTAAAATACAGCATATTCTATTTAAGTTTAAAACCCTTCTTTTTTTTCCTATGAGGATGATCAGGCAATGAAAGAGATTGCCCTGAGACACTGTGAAGTTTCTACCCTTGGAGATATTCATAACCTGATGAGTTACAGCCCTGAGCTATGTACTCCACAGGACCCTAGCTTTGCATGCAAGGGTAGACTCCCTACCCCAATTCCATTCTGCGATTCCATTAAAAAAAAAAAACAAATGAAAAGAGAAGATCAAAATGATGTAGAAATAACAAGATTACAGCCACAAAAAATCTCACAATAAAAATGTGAAATAGGAATGTTGATATTGTTAGTCCAACCTGACTGGAGCCGCATTAGCTCTGAGACTCACACGAATAATTTTTGAGTGCAGGTTGCCTTTAAATGTACCAGTTATTATGTAAATAAATATTTCTTACAAAATCTGGGGATAATAACCAGACAGCAAGGAGCTTACCCAAGCATTGTTAAGAATCTGGATGAGCCCATAGTGTATCCAATAGGAGCTTTGACCGACAATATACCAATTGAAAGCTTAATAGAGAACTTGATATTTTTAGGTCTTTTCTAGTAGGAATCATTCAGAACAAGAGAATAGGAAATTATCTCTTCTTTCTGGAGACTTTCATATATACATTTGGAAGGTAAATTTAATCTGAATTACACTGCTATATTACTGCCATTTTACTTTCTATATTCTCTCCAGCCAAAATTACTGTTTGCTTCTTTTGTTTCTGAAGGGAAACTGCTATTCAGTCACTAAGTTAAAGGATCATTTCTGAAGAGTTAGATAAAGGCTGTTTGCTGTCTTTTTTTTTGTTTTAAATCTGAATACTCTTTAAAGCAGAAGAAGCAGTATTAAAATTTCGTTTTAAACCAGCTTAAGCAAAGCAGGAGTTGTAGGGATGCAATATAGTACAAATCACACGGCAGCACATGCTATATAAGAAATCCTATATAAGACCCCCTTCCATCTGCAGTGCAAAAGAAATGTTACACAACCATGGTGAAATGTTGCCGTTTTGAAGAGCTAATCGTTGAGATAGCTGGTACATTGTGTAGCCAAGAATGCCAAGGTTAACCCAGTGTACGTACAAGGTGAACATAACAGTCTGGTTCTTGCTCCACTTACACCAGTTTTAATCAAGCATGAATGACACGTGTGGTAGTTATTCCTCTGTCGGTCTGGTGAAGGCTTCCCATCTTCACTCTCCCTCTTAACACAGCACCAGAGTGTAAAGGTAGGAAAGCAAGAGACAGCTCTTGGTTCTACTTTGTCTGATTTTGTTCCTTTGTAAACTCAGCCTTTGCTTGTCACGAGGCTGCTTAGGAAGGGCTAGATAGGTTATTTCATTGCAAGGTGGGATATTGCATGAAGCACGTGCCTTCATGCCAAAACTGCAAATGCTTTCCCAACTTCTGCAGACTGAACTACAGAAACAAGCAGAAAATACCAGATCGCACTTGTGAATGTAAATACAGATGTCAGCAAGCACCTAAATAATCCCACTGTGCCATCAACTTTGAAATCTGTTTATCAACACTGTGCCTTAAGTTTTTCTCAAATGCCTTATTAGCATACATACAGCCAGCACGGCAAATCAACCTCAACACAAAAACAGTTGCTCCCCAGAGGACAATGG
Source organism: Donacobius atricapilla (assembly GCA_013397315.1). Lineage (NCBI taxonomy): Eukaryota > Metazoa > Chordata > Aves > Passeriformes > Mimidae > Donacobius > Donacobius atricapilla. Next base: position 1,316,097 of record WBMY01005592.1, on the reverse strand, counting down.
AAATTAAAATAAGCTACCGATGTCTGTAACCACAGTATCACATTGAGGAAATTATTTTGAAGAAGCCAACATCATTTTGATTAAAATAGTTAATCAGACACTTCACCTTCACTGGTTTCTTCAATGACTTTTTAGGACAGGTTTTACTAATTCATCCTAGCTACTTTGCTGAAATAAGATCTTTCTAGCTGTGTTTTTCTTACAAGTTACATTGTGCAAGTTAGTTGAGCATATTGCTGTGTCTTGATAGATAATATGATCTGAATTTTACTGGAAAAATTGAAAGTTTAGCACAAATTTGAAAACAGTATAAGACATTAGAACCTACAATTTTACCTCGTCTTAAGTATTTTTTTGCAATTAGTCAACAAACGGTGTAATTACCTCATGAATTGCATTTGTTATCCATGATTTCTTTAATAATGTTTCTTCTATTTTCAGAATTCATTCAGAAGCATCAGAGAAACAAACTGGGTTTTTATATTTATGTTCTTTAAAGGCACAAGAAAGTTAAATCTGTTCAGAAGAAAAAATATAAGTACATCCCTGAATTCTTGACCAAAACTTAAAGAGATTTTAGCCAGATTCACAAAAATTAAAAGAGGGTCCTCTGTGTTCCCAGTAGTGAGAATCAGTCTCAATGTAAAGATCAGGTACTGAAAGAGTTACATGAAGGACTGTTTGAAATTAGCTCTCTGTGCAGAAGTGAGTGAAGATGAGTATAGGTGGATAAAATGAGATGAAGAAGGAAATCAATGGGATCAGAAACCAAGAAGGAAACAAGGTAGGATGAAGAGACATCATCCATCTTCAGGAATTTTGGTGGGTAGACCCTGGCTGGACACCAGTTGCTCACCAAAGGTACTTCTATCAATCCCTTCCTCAACTAAACAGGAGAGAGAAAATACAGAGATAGGCTCATAGGTCAACATAAGGACAGGGAGAGATCACTCATCAATTAACGTCATAGGAAAAACCAAACTGACTCCCCAGTTTCCCTACTTTCTATTTTCTCTTCTTCCTCCTACTCAGTGGCGCAGGGGAACAAGTAAGGGGGGCTGCAGTCAGTACATCACACATTGTCTCTCCTGCTCTTTTCTCCCCAAGGGAAAGACACCTCACACTCCTTCCCTACTGCAGAGTTGGGTCCCTCCCACAAGAGACAGTCCTCCATCAACTTCTCCGATGTGAGTCCTTCCCACAGGCCGCAGTTCATCACAAACTGTTCCAGTGTGGGTCCCTTCCATGGGGTGCAATCCTTCAGAAACAGGCTGCTCCAGTGTGGGTCCCCCACAGAGTCAAAAGGCCTGCCAGCAAGTTTGCACCAACATGGCTCCTCTCCATCAGAGCACAGGCCTTGCCAAGTGCCTGCTCCAGTGCTGGCTTCCCATAGGGTCACAATCTCCTTTGGGCATCCACCTGCTCCAGCATGGGATGCTCCATGGGCTGCAGGGGCACAGCTGTCTCACCCATGGTCTGCACCATGGGCTGCATAGGAATCTGCTCTGGTACCTGGAGCAGCTGCACTCCATCCTTCTGCACTGACCATGAGGTCTGCAGGGCTGTTCCTGTCACATGCTCAACTACATTTTCCCTTTCTGCACTACTACCCTTGCTGACAGGCTCAGCCTTGGCCAGCAGCAGTTCTGTTTTGGAGCCTGCTGGCAAGGGCTCCACTGCACATGGGGGAAGCTTTTAACAATTTCTCACAAACACCACCTCTATAGCTCCCCCTCTACCAAAATCTTGCCACACCATCCCAGTCCAACAACACAAGTAGATAGGAGTGAGCAGTGAGGAAGTCAGAGACTCACATCAAGGTGTGGTGGAAGGAAAGGGACAACACCCAGATCCAGAAGAGGGAAAGGCAATAAAAAATTTGCAAAACATAAAAAAATGATAGTTCATCTAAGCTGAGGTAGAAGAAAGGTCAGATGAGAATTCATCGTTCTCTTAAAAGTACAGTACTGTTGCTGACATCAAAATCTGCAGGCTTCTGTTTTCTGAGGCAGAACTAGCAGAATATCATTTGGCTACTGGGAAGAATATTATATGCTATCCTCCATTCTACTCTTTTACAACATATGCCAAGAGAAATTAAAGCTGTTTGGAAATTAAGGATAAGTTCCATGGGAGAAAGAGGCAATCAATGTGTAGTGTGCCTAACTGGCTGTAAAATTATACATGACAACTAACATGAAGCGTAGCAGACACAGCAGAAAATATTTCAGAATAAGTCACTTGCAAGTTTAAACAGGTCCAGGCATGGCAAGAACTTACCAGATACACAACTTTGCATACTGCTTGAAGAGTGCAATTGCAGAATGGTTTGGGTAAGAGGGAACCTAAGAAGTCACCTAGTTCCAACCCCCTTGCCATGGGCAGGGACACCTTGCACTAGATCAGTTTTCTCCAATCTCTATCCAACCTGACCTTGAACACTTCCAAGGGTGGAGCACCCACCACTTCCCTGGGTAACTTGTGCCTCACTACCCCTGAGTAAAGACTGTAATCTAAATCTCTGCTCTTTCAGTTTAAAATCATTTCCCCTTGTTCTATTGCTACATGCCCCTGTAAAAAGCCCTTTTTCATATCTCTTGTATGCGCGTGTCTGTTTGCAAATTTGCACAAGACAGACCTAGAAATGTTCATGCAGGTGGCACAAAGTCAACGCAGTGCAGTAGAATGTACTCCAGGCACAGAGGAAGACAGAGCCATTTTGGTTCCAACACAGAGAAATGGCACACCACTTGTTGCTGGAGGAACACTAAGTTGGTATTGTGCATTGTTGCTGCTTGCCAATCTGCCTGAAAAAAAAATCAGCATGGATTTGTGAATTTGGAGGAGAGGTGGATTTTTTGGTGGGAGTAGCCATTTATCATCACTCTTGTAGACATGTCTAGCTCATGTCTACTGCAGATCATCTGTATCAGATGCAGATTTTAAAGCAATGTTTGTGTTTCTGAGAGAACACACAACTAGGTAACTATTTAGGAAGATTGCCAATGGAAGTATTAGCTGAATATAACTAATCTACTCCAAATAATGACTGTTTGCCAAGAGGCAAGTTTAAATACAAATGCTTCTGGTGTGCAGCAGCAATGATTTTTTTGACTGGTTTATTTTCATCCCTCCTTCTTTTCTTCCTTCTGCACATATCGTTGCTCATTTTAGGATCTTCTCACATTCTTCCATCTTCCCATAGGTATGGGCTTATCTTTCATCACCTGTTTCTGGAGTCTTTCTCAACTCGCCCTTTAATTCCTACTAATATGCCAGGAGGTCTCTAGGATGCTTTTCTCTGTTGGAAGTCGTAAGTTTGCCACACGCTGTATTCCTTTATCCATAAGTGTCAGAGGTATCTGTTGCCTTTCCAGACCCTCCTTCCCCTGTAGCCATACATTTGTTTTTACTCCCACCATACTTCTTTTCATTTTTTACCCACAAAGCAAACATCTCATTTCTCTTTATAGCATCATAGAATCGTAGAAGTATTTAGGTTGGAAAACAACCTAATCATTGAGTCCAGCCTAACCTATGTCCATCAAAGAATCATAGCAGGATTGGAAGATACTTCTAAAGGCTATCCAGATCAAACCCCCTGCCAAGGAGAGGGACATTTCCAGGTCTCTCTGGAGCCTTCTTTCATGCTGAAATATCAATGAAAATTATAAGTTTAGAACATGAACTGCAACTGGGCAAACCTGAACATTCACTCTTCTTCCTATTGAGAGACCTGTCTTTATGCTGTCTTGACTATGGACCTTACTCAGTAATAATCTACAGCCATTATTATAATCCTCTGTAATCTTCTATTCAAGACATATTAACATATAATTTTATTGTATTTTTATTTCTACTTTTATTAAAATTATATTATATTATATTATTAATTATTATATTTTATTTTAAATAATTTGTCAGGCAATGGGCATTTATAAATGAGAAATACAGCTGAATAAAAAACCTGAATGAGTGTTTGATGAGTGCTATCAGTGTGTCCGACAATTGGCAAGTTGATCACTGCATGTTCATGCTTTCTCCGAGGTCTTTGGTAAGCAACATATAACACTTTATGTCATTACTCAATCATATAGGAAGCCTATAGTACTGCAAGAAATATTATTTTTTAGAATATTAATAACTAAGATCTTAATTTTTATAGAATTAATAATCACAGTCAGAGTGGGATGATCAATTGGATCTTTTATGCAAATCTGATTAAATGGACAGTGGAGGGTTCTTAATGATTTTGTTTTCTTTCAAAAAATGAGCAATCAGAGCTCAGTTGCTTGGTCTATAGCACCTCATAATCTGCCCTCCTCTCCCACCACCAGGATATGTATATCCTCATATACTTATCCAACACTGACTTTTCATATTTTCCTTTCTTCATTTCTGTTGCTATGGAAATCTTCCCCCATAGTGTCTGCATTGACTCAAAAGTGCTGAAAGCCTTTGAACGTGCAGCACTCTTCTGCATCTTCAGGACAGTTTGGAATAATTCTAAACAAATGCAAATGAAAATTTTGTTTATAAAGAAATCCCTTCTGCTCTTCTGCTCCTTTCAATGTTTGCATGTTTATTTTAGCCAAAAATAAACAAGCACTGAGTGTATAACCCTTCTCATACCAAAGCTTCCCAAGGAACTTAACAAATGACACACAGTCTGCAAAGATTACTTGTGAAGTGCAGGAGCACAAGTGCCCCTGGAGAGCAATTGACAACCTCCCTGTAATGCCAGCTTGTTTTTCTTTGTCTCTTACAAAAATGAAATATAACATTTCAAAAGTCACCACACAATTATTCTTACTGTATTCAAACAGGACTTGACAAGCTTCCTGAATGTCCTGCAAAGGACTGTACACCTCCTGAAGGGCACAAAAAGAGACATGAGAAGTTCCCACGTAATGGGAAAGGCAGTGCCTCCTTCAATCTCCACTCTGCTATCCTGACATAGCAGGAGACCTAATTCTATCCAACTGAGATGACCAAAGGAGATCAGTGGAGTTTTATCCCTCAGAGTAATATATCAGATATAAAAAAGTGGGGAAAAAAGTGAATCACTCTTTCCAGTTTATCAGTTATCACTATAAAGAGTTTTCACAAAGTCTTACTATTGCTTACGATAACACACTCTCCTCCTTTCCTCATTCAATCATAGCTTTTTCTGCCAGAATACTTTTAAGTATAGAAATTCCAAATTTATTTCCCTAAAAATTTGATTATTTGTGCAATCTACCAAGCTGTTATTTCCCCTTTGGACTGCTTGTACTTTTCACCTATTTGTTGTCCTTTTTTGGATCAAGAGTCTGACATATTATCTGGTTTGGCATTCAACTTCATCAAAAATGAAATTTAAAAAAAAAAAAAGGAATAAAAACTGAATAAATCACAAAATAACACAATAAATCATAATATAACTTTACATCCAAATAACCCAACCAACCTTAAAATATTCCTCATGAAAATGCCAGGAAATATGCTTCATAGATGCTGTAATGACTAGAGTGTGGCTGAGAACTACTACCATTTTCAACTCGTTCCCTTGAAGTCTTCTCTAGTGTGAACTGTTTGCGTTTCTGAATGAAATTAGAAAGGACTTCCAAGATCATCAAAGTCCAGCCTTTGACCAAATACTTCCATGCCCACTCAACCATATCGCAAATGGCCAATTCNGCCTTTCCAGACCCTCCTTCCCCTGTAGCCATACATTTGTTTTTACTCCCACCATACTTCTTTTCATTTTTTACCCACAAAGCAAACATCTCATTTCTCTTTATAGCATCATAGAATCGTAGAAGTATTTAGGTTGGAAAACAACCTAATCATTGAGTCCAGCCTAACCTATGTCCATCAAAGAATCATAGCAGGATTGGAAGATACTTCTAAAGGCTATCCAGATCAAACCCCCTGCCAAGGAGAGGGACATTTCCAGGTCTCTCTGGAGCCTTCTTTCATGCTGAAATATCAATGAAAATTATAAGTTTAGAACATGAACTGCAACTGGGCAAACCTGAACATTCACTCTTCTTCCTATTGAGAGACCTGTCTTTATGCTGTCTTGACTATGGACCTTACTCAGTAATAATCTACAGCCATTATTATAATCCTCTGTAATCTTCTATTCAAGACATATTAACATATAATTTTATTGTATTTTTATTTCTACTTTTATTAAAATTATATTATATTATATTATTAATTATTATATTTTATTTTAAATAATTTGTCAGGCAATGGGCATTTATAAATGAGAAATACAGCTGAATAAAAAACCTGAATGAGTGTTTGATGAGTGCTATCAGTGTGTCCGACAATTGGCAAGTTGATCACTGCATGTTCATGCTTTCTCCGAGGTCTTTGGTAAGCAACATATAACACTTTATGTCATTACTCAATCATATAGGAAGCCTATAGTACTGCAAGAAATATTATTTTTTAGAATATTAATAACTAAGATCTTAATTTTTATAGAATTAATAATCACAGTCAGAGTGGGATGATCAATTGGATCTTTTATGCAAATCTGATTAAATGGACAGTGGAGGGTTCTTAATGATTTTGCTTTCTTTCAAAAAATGAGCAATCAGAGCTCAGTTGCTTGGTCTATAGCACCTCATAATCTGCCCTCCTCTCCCACCACCAGGATATGTATATCCTCATATACTTATCCAACACTGACTTTTCATATTTTCCTTTCTTCATTTCTGTTGCTATGGAAATCTTCCCCCATAGTGTCTGCATTGACTCAAAAGTGCTGAAAGCCTTTGAACGTGCAGCACTCTTCTGCATCTTCAGGACAGTTTGGAATAATTCTAAACAAATGCAAATGAAAATTTTGTTTATAAAGAAATCCCTTCTGCTCTTCTGCTCCTTTCAATGTTTGCATGTTTATTTTAGCCAAAAATAAACAAGCACTGAGTGTATAACCCTTCTCATACCAAAGCTTCCCAAGGAACTTAACAAATGACACACAGTCTGCAAAGATTACTTGTCAAGTGCAGGAGCACAAGTGCCCCTGGAGAGCAATTGACAACCTCCCTGTAATGCCAGCTTGTTTTTCTTTGTCTCTTACAAAAATGAAATATAACATTTCAAAAGTCACCACACAATTATTCTTACTGTATTCAAACAGGACTTGACAAGCTTCCTGAATGTCCTGCAAAGGACTGTACACCTCCTGAAGGGCACAAAAAGAGACATGAGAAGTTCCCACGTAATGGGAAAGGCAGTGCCTCCTTCAATCTCCACTCTGCTATCCTGACATAGCAGGAGACCTAATTCTATCCAACTGAGATGACCAAAGGAGATCAGTGGAGTTTTATCCCTCAGAGTAATATATCAGATATAAAAAAGTGGGGAAAAAAGTGAATCACTCTTTCCAGTTTATCAGTTATCACTATAAAGAGTTTTCACAAAGTCTTACTATTGCTTACGATAACACACTCTCCTCCTTTCCTCATTCAATCATAGCTTTTTCTGCCAGAATACTTTTAAGTATAGAAATTCCAAATTTATTTCCCTAAAAATTTGATTATTTGTGCAATCTACCAAGCTGTTATTTCCCCTTTGGACTGCTTGTACTTTTCACCTATTTGTTGTCCTTTTTTGGATCAAGAGTCTGACATATTATCTGGTTTGGCATTCAACTTCATCAAAAATGAAATTTAAAAAAAAAAAAAGGAATAAAAACTGAATAAATCACAAAATAACACAATAAATCATAATATAACTTTACATCCAAATAACCCAACCAACCTTAAAATATTCCTCATGAAAATGCCAGGAAATATGCTTCATAGATGCTGTAATGACTAGAGTGTGGCTGAGAACTACTACCATTTTCAACTCGTTCCCTTGAAGTCTTCTCTAGTGTGAACTGTTTGCGTTTCTGAATGAAATTAGAAAGGACTTCCAAGATCATCAAAGTCCAGCCTTTGACCAAATACTTCCATGCCCACTCAACCATATCGCAAATGGCCAATTCCACTTGTTCTTTGAAGACTTAGAGGATGGTGATTCCACCATTTCCCTGGGAAATCTGTTCCAGTGATCAATCACTCTGTCAATGAAGGATTTTTTTCTAATATCTATTCCAAACCTCCCCTAATGCAACTTCAATCTGTTTCCTCTTGTCCTATTTCTAGTTACCTCATCACAAACTCCTTTCAGATAGTTGCAGAGAGCAAAAGGTCTCCCCTGAGACTCGTCTTTAACCCTTTTCATGGGCCATTTTTTTGATGTCCCCCCTTAGTGCCATGCACAGTTGTCATTGTAACAGTGAACTGCTGGTATGATTACATATGGCACTCATGAGGCAAGCACCAGCAGAGGAGCCAGTCCATAGCTTTTCCTAAATTCAGCATCACACTATTTCTTTAATAATGAGAAGACAGAATATGGCTCAGTGCAAGTGGAACAATCAATGCTCTGTGTCTATTGCACTCATTTTATTATCTCCTGGATCATTTTGAAGAAATCTGCGGATAATTCAAACCCCTTTACTGATCTGAGCAGCATGTGTGGAGGTTCACTACAGAGCAAGGTAGTTAATGTCCCTTTGTATGTATTTTAGCACAATCATGCCTGGAATACCCCATTCAATTCTGCGCATCCTTGGAGAGCTCTGAGGGCCAGCAACGAGATATTGAGGGCTATAGGCATAACTCATCCTTGGTGGGCAAAATAGGTGACTTGAGGCATGTTCCAATTGATGTTTTATCCAGTTATTTCTCTTCCTTTACAGTATTCCAGGAATGAGCACATTCAATTACCAGGGAGGTGGCAAGAGATGGGTCTCAGTTACAAATCATCTTTCCCAGCAATGTGATAAAAATGAGGTAGCAATCAGCAGAACACATCAAATTTCCCTAATTTATTAGAAGACCTGCATTCTAAACACTCAAAATTGCAATACTGACATAAGAAACAAATTTCCTGATAATTAAGAAAAGTTTTCTTTTTTTTCATTTCTTCTCATGTTTCAGGAATGATGACTATTTACAGTTTTTACAGAAGGATGGTCGTTACTGACATATATCTCAGCATGAAATATGGAAAAGTTTCATTTATCTTGAGAAGGTGGCTTCAAAGAAAGATGATTGAATTCCCTTTGCTCTGATAAGATCTGACCCTCTTTTCTGAAGTGAAGGGAGTTTTTTTAAAACCCAAATGGGGCAGCATGTGTTCTTTAGACAACACTGTTAAATTAAATCTAGGTTAGAAAATATCAGAGTTTATTGTTGCAAAGTGTAGATATTTTCTTACTATGAAGGAAAACCATTCTCTTTTCTCTTTTACAGAATTTCTTTCCAAACAGAACATTCAATTTAACTTTTCAACCCATAAGAAAGTAAGTACTGTACAGCCAATTCTCAATGGGATAGTTCAGAATTGGTGATTGACTACATAGCTATAATTTTAAAAAGATTAATTCACTGGTGACCTAAATACCAACACAGTGGCAAATTGAAAAATGTTCCTAGGCAACAAGGACCTATCAACAAAATGATAGTTCCTCCTTCAGAAATTGCTACCTGAAGCAAAGCAGCAAAAATATGTATAGGATTTGAAGGAGAGTAGGAAAAAGACAAGCAAGAAACACCCTTATCTTTTTAAAAATTACTGTGTATATTCATATGATTCTGGGTTTTGTTTTTTTCCCAGAGATGGGAGACTTTCAGGAAATCTAAAAGGGAAGTGTTGCCACATTTATTAGGGAAAAAAGAAAAATCATCCGGAGAGCAGAACTTCAAGAGTGATAGGTAAAAGCAATACTGTATCAGAAATGTGGTCCTCGCAGAAAATTTATAATCCCCTTGAGTTATTTAAGATCACACGGCAGTTTCTCAAGGGCAGATATGTACAGCCTTCATAGTTCTTGTAGAAAGAGAACTTTTTATTATTGCATTAGTGTTGTTCTCCCTGGCGTAGACATGCCAGTAGCTGGCTGAACACTTACTGTGCAAAGGTGTAGAAGTATCACTGAAGAACAGAACTAGCCTATTCCACATAGCAAAGCACTTTTTATTTCTATAACATCCCAGTCCTGAGCCTGCAGGGTGACCTACAAAATGAGTCTCTCATTTCCTTCAAAAGTACCTGGAAGTTGAAATATGTAATTTGTCTGGCTGCTAAAATTCACGTATAGAGAGACATAGATTTCTGTCAAATTAAAAGATAGACCTGCTTACTCTGACACCTTTCTGTATCTCAAAGGAAGCAATAACTGCATCACACCCCCACTTACTAACACCGTGTTTTGTTTGAAATGTATCACATAGCTGTTTCTTCCCATCTCATGCATTACCATAAGAAAGTTAAATTTAGAACTATTGTTCTCAATCTTTGCTTGAAATTAAATGTCCTGCTTCTTGCTCAGGTCTGAAGAAGAGCTTTTGTCTTTAAAGCTCATATATTCTTTCTCCTCTCTTAGTTCCTTACTTCCCATGCCTTATGACAGGAGCAAGGCACACTTCCCACCATAACTTTGCAGCTTCACAATGCTTTCTCCAAGGCCTGCCAAATTGAGTCATTTTCCTTTACAGATCTAATGCACTGAGCTATCCTACTTTTCTAGGCAGCCTGATCCAGGGTCTCACCATCCTTCTCATAAAATAATCCTTCCTTATGGTCAAAGTCTACCTTCTTTCAGTAAAAAAACAACACTCCTTGTCCTGTCACTACAGGTTTTGGTAAAAGGCCTCTATCCTTCTCATAAACTCCCTTTAAATAATGAAATAGCCTATACTAATAGATACTTTACACTAAAATAGTGCCAAGGAATGTACTTGGGCATTCAAACATGCTTATCTATATTAGTAAGTCACTGACAGGTTTTGTTGGCAGAAGTCAGGAGTTATAGTTTGCACAGAGTACCCTCAGTAGGCATTGAGCACACAGTACCATATTATGAAGTCTAGGAGGCATAACAATGTCCTATCTTTGTCTAGGGATATTCTAAAAGGCATTTAATATGCTTTCAAAGAAGTTGCAACATAGAAACTGATAAATTGTAAGTGAATGAAAGATCACTGTAAGAAAAAATTACTTTTTTTTTCTATATTTTTTGTTTAGCTGTTGTTTTGATTTGTTTTTTTTCTGGAAATGTAGCTGCATTTCCAAGTGTGAGTATTAGCACTGGTAATTTTGAATTCCAAAATTCTGTTGTTTTTCTTTTTCTTTTAAATCAAATTGTTGTTAATATGGCAGAGTAGAGACATTTTTAACAGAATTTATAGGGAGTTTGCTTCAAAGAAGAAAAGCTGTTGCTTTGCAATCAGAGGAGATTCACACTAGTTACTTTGAACTGAAGATGTATGAGAAGGGAAAAGATCATACAAGAAAGATTTCCCTCAGGGTAACTGGTCTCTTTCTGTATTTTGGCATCAGAAGTGCTGTTTGACAGTACTAGAGAGACATTCCAGTACAGGCGACTAAATTTCATCCCTGTGTATATATATTTCCAAAAGCATTTGTCTCCCCTTTACAGGGATTGTATGCTTGCTGAATCTTTTGCTAAAATCAGTGTATTTATCTGAAAGAAAAATTAATTTTCTGCAGTAAAAATGAGTGAGGCATTTTATTCTTTACTAAGAACACAGGAAATTGACTCAGATGGAGATTTTTGAATAATTAGCAAAGGATGGAAACTAAATAATCTATTTTTAGAAAACAACATACTAAATTTGTAAGCTTACAGTGGTTTTACATTGACCACTGAATGAGTATTAGTTTGTCTGTGGAGGAATAATCAGTTATTAGCCTACTTCTGTAAAGTAAAGTGAGCTTTAGTATTGCCTAATATTGAAGAGCAATATTACATAGAGTATATAAGGAACTGTTTCTAGAAAATGGATTTTATTCAATCCTTGGTCCTTCATGGGGAATCAAGTCAGCAGTTAATCATATTGCCTTTTCAATAAAATGGTAGAAACAACATATTGCTATACAAAGGGACTACAAAACAGCAGAATGAGACTGTTTGTATGTGCTGTGACCTTGTCAATCTTTTCACTTCTGTAGAAATTAGGTATGTTGCTTTAAGAGGATTTTTTTTTAAAGGGCTTTGGGAAAAAATAACTTGGATGTCCCAAGTCTCATTAAATAACTGGTATGCCTACCATATTGCTCATTCTCAGTCTCTTGGCTTGCAATATTTACATTTATGCCCATGTTCTTCTGTTTCTCAGCTAAGATAACAGTGAACTAGAAAACAGAAATATGTAAAGACACTCCAGGGAGATAACTCACATATGAACAGCACCCACTGCTTTTGAGACCATAGAAATATATAATCTTTTAAAATCACAGTATCATAGAATCATTAAGGCTGGAAAATACTTTCAAGATCATCAAGTCCAACCTTTGACCATGTACCACTCTGCACTCTAAGCCATATAGTGAAGTGTCACATCTACTCATTTATTTAGCTCTTTCAGGGCTGGTGACTCCACCACTTCCCCGGGGAGCCTGTTCCAATGCCTGACCACTATTTCAGTGAAGATATTTTTCACTAATATCCAAGCCAAACCTCCCCTGATGCAACTTGAGGCCATTTCTTCTTTCCTAGTGTTGGAAAAGACCTCTAAGAGCATCAATGTCCCTAAGTGTCACATCTACACATCTTTTAAATACTTCCAGGGATGGTGACTTTGGTAAAATAACATTTTATTACAGTATCTATAGTCATGTTTGAAAGAAGACTCAGATATAGGTTGAAATCATCAACAGCAAATTTTGCAGAGAAAATAAAAATTGACAGGAAAAAAACCCACTCAGGACACATCTAGACCTAGATGGGAAATGGTTTTCTAGGACTACCCTGAAGAAAAGAAGAGACTTTTAAGAGGACTTAAAGATAGGTAACTCTCGTTCATGCTTCTTCTCCAACTTCTTCACACCTGAGATTTATGTTATGTTGACTCAGTCATTTTGAAGCAGCAAATACAATTGCTTTTGTTGAATATAGCTGCTGTAATGAATTACTATATGATAGCTGGTACATGAAATGGAATATGAGCCTTTTTTCTACTCTCTTCATCAGCATGTCAAAGCTGTCTCTCTCCAGGAGATCTACAGAGAAGATCATAAGATTTCTCTTTCTTCTCTCACGTTTTTCTTGTAACTTGCAACATAAAAACAAAACATAAAACAGGCTGGAGCAGACTGTTCCTGAAGGACAGCACCCTGTGGAAGGGACCCACACCGGAACAGTTCCTGAAGAACTGCTGCCCATGAGAAGGACTCATGTTGGGGGAGTTCATGGAGGGCTGTCTCCCATGGGAGGGACCCCAGGCTGGCGCAGAGAGAAGAGTGTGAGATGTTCTGCCTCTTGTAAAGCCCTGGTCCTCTCTTAGTGAGTTTATTTAAAAGGGACTTAAGGAACTGCTTTTCCTACAGGTGGTACAAAGGAGAGCTTGACAGAAGTTCCCCTGAGGTTAAAAATGAAACTTTACTGGAAAACTTTTAACGATCAGAACTTAGGAAAGCATTTAATCAAAATAAAGCATCTCAGAAAACATTGTCTTAGCAAACTCTAACCCCCCCAACCTTAAATTACCCATATTCCAAGAAGAGGAAAATAGGAGATGAAAAGGAGAGCAAGAGAGAGAGAAAAGATAGATATAGCTAATGCCCTTGTATTCAGCATGGTCTCAGCTGCCATAAAATGGAAGGACAATTGGGAAAGTACTACTTTTGTCTTGGGGCAATGATTTTTATCTGCTCTGGCCTTCTGTGGATGCCTCCCTATCCCCAGGTAGAGCTTCCTGTCTGATGGCCACTCTGGGCTCAGCTGGGGTTCCATGGGCAGGGTTAGGGGAATTGCTTTCCATGTGCCAGGGACTGACAGCATTTCTGGAATAGAGGCTCCAGCAGGGAGGGGAGCATTGCAGGTGTGTCACTCCATGTCAGCTACGATGGATGGACTCAGACTTTTCATTATGAGCAGATTTTTGCAATTTGTGAACTAAAACAAGATGCTCCTTTGGCCACTAGTACAGCTGGGTTGGTGTCAAGACTCAGCATGGCTCTTCGTAGGAGGAGGATGGGAAGGATCCCTAGTTACACTTTTATTCTCTTTTCTACAGGGATTCTTGGTTTCCTGTTATTCCATTGTCTCAGTCTTTGCTCCTTCATTATTTTTGGTTGATGACTAAACTGCTACCTTATATTTTTCTGTGCGGGTAGGGATTTTCTAATAAAGGAAGTACAGTGACACAAGCTCTCTAGTCAGGCCTTCAAAAGCACTTTGCTGAAACTGGGACTGTGCAGTGATTAACAGCTACTGTACACAGTTTGGCCTCCTTTTGGTCTATCAACTATCCATAAACAAAGGGCAATTTCCAAACAGTGATTTTTCCCTGTTCCAAATAATTTTCTTATCATGTTTTATGCTAGTGCAATTCTATTGGCATTGTTTACACCTTATGAGAGGAACACCGGATTTGGAATCTGTAAATAATGTTAAAATGCTGCCATTTTCTAATGAATGGTTCAAAACCTCTCATTGTGGTATGCAAAACCTCATACTTGTGCTATTTAAGTGAAAAAATACTCTTTTTTTACCCAATTTCTATGAACATATATTCAAATGCAAACCAGTTTTTTAAATTTCACTTTCCAGGACAGGCTGTAATGGTTGTGCTACTGAGATGGATATTTAGGTGAAAAATTAGAAGTTTTTATTTCATCTGCAGTGTAAAAATCAAAGCCATGGAGCTCCTGAGTGGGATAAGAGTTTCAGATTCACATTTTTCCCTCACCATCTAAGGCATGAGTCCTTAAAACAATGCCTGCTCTGGCACCTTAAAGGCAGAAAAGGTTGTTCTGTTTGCTCAGAGTATTCCACAATTAAACCAAATGAAGCTTTCGGGGTGAGTTATTAACTTGGTGGTAGAAACAGACATTTCTTGAACAAAAACTAATTATATCTGTGATGTGATTCACAAAATTTTTAGGCGCACACAATATTATGTTACTACAGTAGCGTTATATTGCAATGTTGCCAATCCCAAGCATTAAAAAAATGCTCCTTTCACGTTACTTTAAATAATACATTTGAGAATCATATGTTTGCTCTTTCATAAGGCATTTTAATATTTTCAGGCATTGCTGTCCTGGTATTTAGAAGCAGGCCACTGGAGGATGGAATCTAATGAGTTATTACAGCTCCTGTGGATGAACAAGGTGAGCCTCCATTTCATCACTAATTCCATGCTGTGAGTAGAATCGCCACCTCTCTGATCTGCTGCCTCTTAGCCCATGAGCACATCCTAAGCCCTACCAGCCAATAAGACTAATTATTTTAACTGCCACAGTTCAGTGGGAAATGAATATGTGAATGTGATGGATTCTCAGCATTATGAAGGGTCAGTTCTATGCTACTAGAGTCTCTTTACTGGCATAATAAGTTGCATGATCTATGATGAATAAAAAATATTTCATATAGTTGCAGTCTGCCAGGACTAGGACTTAAACCCTGTCAAATTTTCCTTGCTTTCAGTTATGTAGAATCAAATCCTTTTCAATAGCTGAACAAAAGCCATTGCTATGCTTCATTTTCTTTCCCAAAATAAGTCTTACTGCATGTGAAAAAAATGAAGACAGACCTGTCAATGATGGCAAGCAAATTACATATAAGAAAATTACATATAAATCACTGAAAACAACATTTTTCTGAGAAACATGAAGCTGATTTAAAGCAACATCTGGCCGAGGACAGTGGCTATGAATTGCCTGCTTAATGAAGAAAAAGTGACAGATTTCAATATAGGGAACAATATTAAGGCATAGTTACAGTTTGGAGATACTTCACAGCTGATGAGAAACACCATTTAATTACTATTAAAACTGACCTTTACTGGAAGCCATATGGTTAACTTGCTTTGGATCATAGTTTGATCCCGCAATTCGATAGTTTGAGGACAGTGTAAAATCTCCAGCCCTTATAAACAGGTAAAAATGACCTGACATCAGGCTCTCTTGTTAACCAGCAGATATGTGACACACCTGAGGAATTCAGGATCAGAGATACTGCTCCAAGAACACAATCAGCTTGAGACAAGTGATATTTGAGCATCACAAAGAGAAGGCTTGCATATGCCCAAATTCACTTTTCTGTTCCTCTCTTACACCAGAGATTCCTTCAGAAGAAGCATGGAGGCCTATGGTTATCTGAAAACACACACACACACACACACATATATATATGTATATATACATACACAGGTGCAAGAAATACCTATGTTTAAGGAAAAGCTCTAAAATTATAGGGCTAATTTCAGTTCTGCACTAGGACAAGCAAGGAACTGAAACAATGTCCTTGTTGCAGTCAGGTCTTCTGTATTCACTTTTCCCAATTTCCATCCACTTCTTACTTTTCTAAATTGATACCTACTTCTTTTTGAAACTCCTTAATCATAGGTATGCTGTTCATATAGGCTTTTCTTTCATGCCTCATTCCCCTCTTTTTCATTCCCAATTACGATTATGGTGTTGGCTCTCTAATACATTATCTAGAATTGGGTCTGGGTTATTCTGGTCAGTCCATCAAGTCTCATTTTCTCTGAAACATTTTCTGGGGAGCTGATTTTTTCATATTGTTGCATCTTGATCACAATAGCTTCTGCCTTATGGTAAAACAAGTACAGAAAGTTGGGATAATGTTATCCCTTCTGCAACTTGAGAGAAGTAGCAGAGTTGCATCAAAAATTAGTTTAGACCAGGATGTTCAGCCTAGATAAACAGTGACTACAAGGACTACATTAAATGGAAAAATATCTGAAGGTCTTGAAATAGTGTAAAAAAACAGGACAAAAAGAAATATTTTGTGCTTTCCAAAACACAGTACAACATTCTTCCCATCTTAGTTCCTTGCCAAATGATGAAAACCCTCTTTTCTTGAAAATGACTGTATAATTTAAATGTCTTTCTTTTTTTAATTTTTTTTCTCAGTGAGACAAAAGCAATAGCAAAGGACAGGGAGCTCTCATACAAAGACATGGTTTTTATATTTTAAAAGGAAAAAACAAGGGATATTATGGTCACAAAAATATATCTAGAAGGCACAATTTCAGAAATTTGTCAGCAGTGGTGATATAGAATTAAGGAACCTTAGGATTTCGGTTCCGAAAAATGCTGTTGTCTTGTGGGTCAAGAGTACAAATCCCTGAAAAGCCTGATCATTTTTAAAACCACAATAAACACATAAGGCAGCCTTATAATTATTGACTGATTCTTGCACTCTGTTGGTGGAAACAATAAGATCAACCATGAAAATAATGCCCTAATGATTTCATGCTTGAAAAGACAAAGACAGAGAAAGAGGAAGAAAGTTTCATATTGCATTTGCTTTTTCCACCCAACTTTGCAGGAGTTCAGGGTTCGGACATATGGTGCAGTATGTGCAATCAGTAAAGTGACAGCTACTCTTTCACCCTTGGGCAACAAATGGAAATGTGGCTTGTTTATAAGCCAAATTCTAAAAATAACAAGTGTTTCTTTTAACATGATAGAATAGTGTGACTCATGCATCATTCTGACATAAACATGACATCTGTTGCAGTCAAGTCATTATGTCCAAATGCTGAAGTCAGATGCAGTTTGACCATTTTCAAAACTACTTATCAATCTATCAAAGTTATTTAAGCATCAGTAGGGAAAATAATGACAATCTGGAGATCATTTTCCAAATATTGCATGCTGGCTTTATTAGGACCTGAAATCTGAGCTATTAATTCAATCAGTGAAGTTATAAATGTCTTAAAACAACCCACAATCACTCACGTCATGCTGTTATGTAAACTTAAATGCCTGGGCATCTTAATGTCTTATTTAATGGCTAATGTCCAGAATGTCATGGGACACCTATTACTGCCATAAACTCACTACAGGACACTGAGTAAGCAACTGGCAGCCTCTTTGCCTAACATGTCCATCTCTAAAATGGAGGTAAGGATAGTCCTTTCTATGTGGCCAGTGTCTTCACTTCTAAGCAGGAGCTTTCACCATTAGCTTTCCAAAACTTATATCTCTAAGATGTCTGTGAGCAGTTACAGCTAATTGCCCCAGATTGCTTTGTAGTGGATGGAAAGAGATAGGGACATGTACTTTCAGGGACCGCTCTCTGGGTAAATGAGATTAACCACCTTCTTGGAAGGATCTCTAGATGGCTATTAAATGTGTCCAGGTGAGTGGTTTAGACCTGTATTTTTCAGCTACACTGAAAAGTTCAGTCAGTTCTGGCAGCCTGGGAGGATGAGGGCTGAAGCAGACCAGGGGCAGAGGGAAGGGACTTCCTCTCACTCCAGGAAAAAAACCCTTTCTGGTCAGGGCAGCAAGCGTGACAAATGTAGGGTCTGTCCAACACTGTTTTTCATTCAGCCAGCATTTTGCATATAAAACACCCTCTCTTTGTACACTTTTGTTATTGATATTGTTGCTGTTACTGTGTGTTTCCTTAGCTCATCGCTGTTTCCAGAAAATTGCTCTTATCTTAACCTGATCTCTGTCTTTTGTGTCTCCAACTGAAGGGCAGGTATCTTGAGGATTTCTTTGTAGTGGGATCATTTAATTGGGGTATACCCTTCCTAAACCATGACATTTGTCCCCCTGAAAAAAGTGTAGATGCACTAAGCAGAGTATGTTTCATTACTGTACCAACAAGACTTTTTACTGAGTTGTTTTTAGCAGACTGACATAATGGAGAAATTAACATTCAGAAGTACCAGCCTTTCATGTGTCCTATTCCTCTTCTTATAACTTTGTCTGAGCTGTTTCATCATGTCAAAGTTCTGCTTCAAAAAGGTTTGTTTTTTTTAGAAAACCTTCTATTTTTGCAGGTGGAATTTGACAAGTGGGTAAAAGTCCATGAAATTAGATTAACTTCAAAGTAATTTTAAAAAAAGTGAAGTGGACCTATAGCAGCAGTTGTTTTAATTTAGACTGAGCAGCTCAATGCAGCAGTGAAGAGAAGCTCCAGTACCCTCCTACAGGACGACAGACATCATGCAGTACCATAAAATAAGTATCCAAGCACCCTTGGCTGGATGTTCCCTGTCAGCTCATTGCCAGGGTATCAGTGTCCACTGCTGAGCTCTGAATAAGACATGCAAAATCAAGGTAAGAAGGAGTGAATAGGCCGCGAAACGCAGGGCTTTCAAGGGCAGGTGGAGCCTGAGAGGTGAGTCCTCTCTTCCTCCCCAGTGACAATTCAAAGTGTGTGTCCTCCAATGCAACTTTTATACATGTAGCCTCAAAAAGTGGATGTGGAGAAGGTGAGCCTGAAACAGAAAGACTGAAATCTACTGTCTTCCTGAGAAGGACACGTTTAGGAAAGCTGGTTGTATTATGCACTGCACAGACCTCTTTTATGTGAGCTACTGCACAAAATAATAGGATAGAGTTCTTCAAAGGACTTTTCAACATTTTCCAGAATTCTTTCAAATGTCTTCTAAATTCACTTTGGGAATCTGTGAGATGAAAAAACATTGAAAACAGGAAAAAAACCTCTCAGGTTACAAAGCAGAACAAGAAATGTTTTAGGAAAGTAAAAATAAACAGTCTCGTTAATTACATCACCTACATACTGATTCTCATCAAATATTTCCTTCATATTGATGTTACAGTGGCAAATAATTTTGTATTTAAGGGAGCAAATCATTCACCATGGGATCATTCTGTGAAGTTCTCAAAGTCATATGATAAAGCAATTTAGCTGGTATCTGTCTTTAGCCAGCATCCATGTCAACATAAAACACCAACAGTGGTATCTTGGGTAGCACATCATTTTTTGAGTTAAATTTTGGCTACTGAGTTTATGGCAAGCAAAGACCCAAACCCCTTCCTCAACCAACCATACAGATAACTTTCTGAAACCAGACATGAAGAAGAGCAACTCTCAATCCCATTCCCAGTCTGAGGAGCTAAATACTTTCAGGAAAATTTTTCACTGTAGAGGTGACAAAACAATAGCAACAACAACCAAAAAACAAACAAACAAAAACCCCATAACATAGCAAATTAATTCAAGCTTAGAAAGAAAAGATATATGCACTCTTTCACACTGCTGAATTGTATTAAATTTTCCAGATGATGCCTTTCTATGTCATTTTAAAGGAAAATTAATGGCATTTCTTATTAAATACTGGTTTTTGTGCCAGATGCACAACTACTTTCACTATGTCTAGTTCATCAAGGTAAGCATTAACATTATTTCCATCATCTCCTGGAGTTTTCTGTCTGATGGAAATTGTGTACACAGGGGCTAGATTAGGCACATTATAGAGTATGATTATAGGAAAAATGGACTAATAAAAGTTTCAGGTCAGAAAGATGAGGGAAGTAAGGAAGAAAGCTGTGATTTCTCATGGTTTGGAGTGCAAGAGGACTGGGACTCACAGGGTACATCTATGTGGATCTGAGGTCCAGATCTAGGACCTGTATTTGGAAAGGTGGGGGGAAATATAAAACCGTATGGGCAATGAAATTTAAAAACTGCAGCCACTATAGACTTTCACTTCTTTCCATTGTCTGAAGTGTCTCCAAGTATTTCATCACTGTCATTTTTTTGTGTTGGGACTTTGTTCTTCTTACCTAAAACATTAATAACTAGCAAGTGATCCAGAGAATGCTTGAGTCTGAGGTGTTAATACAGTGAAATAAAATCTCATCATCTAATAACAATACACGGGGAAGTCTCTTGTCTCCACACAGTTGCTTCTAACAAAAGGAAAGAAATCACTGCCTGTTCTTCTACAAACATTTACTGTTTTGTATTTTCTGACACATAAGCCCAGTGGGAATTTGATGCTAGGAAAAAGTATTTTCATGCCCCATACTTGGAAAATGTCATATTCTTTCCAATCCTTTACAATTTATCTAGCAACAATATTTTTTAATTTCCTTTACCTAATTTATAAAAAGACTTCTTTAAAATAAAATTACTGGCATTGATTTTCTTGCAACCCACTGTTAACATGATTTGCTTCATTAGAAATGATTAGCACAAGTCCAATCGTTGCTCAGTAAGCAATAAAATCTAATTTATCACTTCAATAATACTACATTGCGGGATGCCGAACAGTGGGAAATTTTAAATCAGGAGAAAACACATTTTCTTCATATAGATAGCAACTGAAACTTTTCATGTCATTTCTGTAGAAAAGAAAAACATAGAAATACACTTGAATTGGAGTGCAATTGTAAAGAGTAAGTATCCCTGATGTCTTTTGTCTTTGATGATTATTGGTCTTTTCAGACTGCAGATACTGAAGAAAAGTGTTTGTCTTTTATTTATTGACCAAACTACAAGGAGATATTTTATTCTATGAAAGCAGATCATCCAAATAATCCTAACATCAAAAGAAATATTCAAATTTAAAATTAATCTTCTGTGCATTCATGTCTCATCTAGGAGCATCTCTTTTCTCATTTTTCTGACATGAGAATCTTGAGGACGCATAAAAATTCTGATTTTTCAGCAATGTAATTTAAAAATAGGGGGGAATAGGAAAGCAAGAAGTTTTTCTGAACAGGTACTGGAAATTATTGCCAGGAACTCAAAAATTCCAAGTTTGTTTCTTGCTACTGAAAGAGAAACATGACTCCTATCTGAATCAGAAGAGGTCATCATAAACAAGGCTTGGCTAGTGTGCTAATCAGAATATAATTTTAATTTCATGAAAAGCATTCAGAAACACTATATATCATCATTCATCTAGGATTTATTGAAGTGGAGAGTTTTATTGCTTTGAGTGTGCTGCTTTATTTAAAGTGGTACCGGTCTCTCAGCACAGAATAAAGCACTTATCCTAGTATACTTTGGTTCAATTTATTGATATTTTCATGCAGCCAAGCACCAGAAGAAGCAAAACTTGACAGTTGCCAACACATTACATTTCTATCTCCTAAACCACGTACCACCAGCAGCTAATAAGTCACTGTATTGCCATCAAGTTTAAGATGGTAGTTTCTACATAAAG
Source organism: Donacobius atricapilla (assembly GCA_013397315.1). Lineage (NCBI taxonomy): Eukaryota > Metazoa > Chordata > Aves > Passeriformes > Mimidae > Donacobius > Donacobius atricapilla. The sequence goes on along the minus strand of WBMY01005592.1, from coordinate 1,294,111 downwards.
TTACTATTTCTTTGATTATTTTTGTCTTCTGTCTGTCCCTGATTTTCAAAGGCGTATTGAGATGCAGTTCATGCTCTGTGAGAAAGTCACAGGGAAACATGAGAACTTTTAAATCTTCCTTCCCAAATGTGTCAGGATCTATAATAAAGCAAAGAGCGAACAAGCTCTGCCATTACAGAGGAACTGAGGGTGCAGGGGTTGCCTCTGACAAGGCACTCAGGGAGAGAAGAGTGAGGGATGCATAAATAGGGAGAGGGAAGAAAGGAAGGAAAGGAAAGAAGCTCTGCTCTTCTAATCCTCTCCATTTTCTTCCATATCCTCTTCTCTGCTCCGAAGATGTCTTTCTGATCTTGAATATTTAAAATAATAATAATAATAATAATAATAATTAAAAAAAAATCTGATAAGGGTGAAATTTGGAACTGGACAAAAAGCACCACCTTAGTTTTATTAGAAACTAGACTTTAGGACAAACTGTGAGAAATGCTTCTGAGACTCAGGCTGGGGATGGAGGAGCAGGAAGAAATAATTGGGGTGAAGGGGAACCCCTTTGGTGTGAAAACTTCTACCTAAATTAGAGAATCAAAAGCCTGAAGATAATAACAAAAACCTTCACTACCACTGACTGCCCTTTGACTGTTTTAACACGGCTCATTGCTACTTGGGATACTGAAAAATTTAGTCCTTAACTTGAAAGCCTTTGTCCTAGGAGCAAGATTTTCAAATAAGTCTGCCCAGGAAATCCAGCCTTCTGCATAGCTTGGGGAATGGGTAGTGATTGTTCTTTGATGTTCAGTCTCTTGGAAGGCAACTTAGATCACATTTGTCCTTCCTCCTGCCTGTGGCATTTGCTTCTAAGAGAGTTGGTCTGCTTAAATTTTAGCTTTGAATTAAGAAGTTCAGTAAAGAAGCATTAAAATTTGTTCCCAATGTGACTTTGAAAGTCAGTGTTCAGCTTCAAAAGGAAATCTAGCTGCCCAGTCAAACAGCTAGGCAGATGCTGAAAGAAGAAAAAAGGCACTACGACTTCTTTTTTATGTATATGGAGAGAGGAAAGGAGGAATCAAATAAGAAAGTAAAGGGACTGAAACTCTGGAAGAAAATATGAAAAAATTAAAGAAAAAAAGGGGGAAAAGTGAGAGGAGAGAGAACTGCAGTGACAAATGAATAGAGCTGCAAAATGACCATAAGCAAAAAAAAAAAAAAAGAAGCTAAGAGGGTACCCTCAGGTGTCCCCTTTGAGACACAGTGCATCCAACTCCCCTTTGCAGGAGTAACTTGGTCATCTTTGTGGAAGGCTACAGTAAAGTGAGAGCCAAGTGAAGAATTTATTACCATTTTCTCTTGTTCCTCAGACAATTCTTGCCCTGCTCTCCGCTTACTACTGAAACATTACACGATACTTTGGTAGAAGACTGGCTATTTATTGCCTCTCAAATGGGTTGTTAACATTACTTTTAACCCGAAATACTCTGAATCCCCTACTCCTCACCCAGAAAACCACCTTCTCTTTGCGCCTTGCCTGTTCTCCAAATGTGCCATAATCTGGACGTGTTCTCCAAACCATGAGATGGACACCTCACATTTTATAACAGCTTGTCCTTTGTCGGGGTCATCCTTCTGCTGACAGCAGGGAGCACTGCAGAACATTTGCTACAGCTGGAAACATATTAGTCTGTTCTGTGCTTCTGGGTTATTCCCAATGGATGTAACTAAGCAGATGGATGATTGGAAGAGTGTGAAGACATTTTGTAGTTGTGTATTTAATGAGTGTTTATGCAGTTGGAAGAAATCAATACAGTAAGCACGTCATCTCAAAATACTCAAATCAGTAAATATTTCATCCCACATAGTATATCCGAGCTAAAGATTATTCCAACTTGGACATAATTTCTTGAACACTTGAATACTTAGCTATCTCAAGATACTTTAGAGAAATACAGAACTAGTTGAGGATCAGGATTTTTCTTCCAAATGATCTCTGTGTAGTCCAATCCCTTTTCATCAACATAAAATAAGACCTAAAATTAAAATGGTGAAAGACTGGTTGGTTACTGTAAGTGGCCCCTGTGCACTGCCGGAGCCACTTCACTTTTCAGACAGAAGTAGGTATTGCCTCTGTTTTGGCTCTATTGTAACTATCCAAGCCTGACTTTGCAGAAGTTTTCCTGAAGGACAAGGTGTAGCTAAATCACTAGAACACAAAGAAAATGTAAAAAAGTGCCTCTCCTGACAGTGAAAATGAAAGAGAAAAGAGTCATTCTCAGGGGAACAGGGAATTGAAGAAGGTTTAGGAGAATTAGTGACAAATAACTCTCCCATGCTTATCCACCACAGACCATGAACAGCATTGGAAACAACAGAAGCATCAGTATGCAGTGTGAGGTGACAGGCGATCACCCTGTGAGACAATGGTCAAATCAGTTTCTACCATAATGTGCGAAGAAAAAAGGGATACACAATGGAAAATAACTATAGAAAATCACCAACCCATGCACAAAATATATCACCATAATTTTTTACATTTAAAATTTTGTTGAAACAAAAAAATTATTTAAAATATTTGTCTTGTCTCATGAAAACTATTTTTTTTTCATTTGGAGCTAAATTAAAACATATATTTCACCCCATTCTAGGTATTTCTTGGCAGTAAGCAAGTGAAAAGATTTCAAGATGAACATTTTGTAACTTCAGCTATGTCATGCTTAAATGTGAAATCTCTAAGTAATTAAATATAGGAATTTCTGTATTAAAATTGTGACAATGATACCTATGGAAAATTTAAAGTCAAAAGGTTTTTTTTTTTCCTTAACAAAATAGAGGATTAAAACATGATTGTGTTTTGCAATACAAAATTACTGAAATGTAATTATGTACTATGAACCTTTCAAATTTCCCTTTTTATGCTTCATCCCAGTACTTTTCCATTTGTTATTTTTTATAGCACCATATTAATGGAGTTCCAATTATTTTTAATCATAATCATCATCGAAATAATTTACCCAAAATCTTTCAGTCTTATTTTCCTGTTCAGACTATTTATAAAGGGTATGCAAATGCTCTGGGAATTGAAGGAACACACCATGTGCTAAGAGCTAAGCACAAATGTCTTCGAACTGTGTGTGGATAAACAAAGATTATAGATGTTTGAGGAAATATGTTCTTCAAGCAATTCATTCACAGGAACCTTCTACCTTCCAAATGATAAAGCGAGTAAAATTAAAGAGGGCTTTATACCTTTTTGCTAATTTTCACTCTTGCACACATCACCCAGAGGATTGAATACCTGGTTTCTGTTTCCTGGTATTCTGTTTTCCTGAATAAAGGCAGGGAAAAAAACTTAGCACAAGGAACTCACAGGACATTGAGATGGCACGTCATCCACACCTCCTCCTCGCCCCTGACATGGAAATCTCTCAGCAGTGCAAGCCTCCTTTAATATTTCCCATGGCAAGATATTGATAGAGTCAGAAATGGAGCAACAAAATTTTCACGTTACCAGGGAATGTGCTTTGCAGTGTGGCACCATATTTTCTTTCTTCTGGCTGCAAGCACTATTACCATCAAGAAATGAATGTTGATTTTTAAGTGCAAAATAAAACATATTGTTTACCAGCCTGCAAGTCTGGCATGGAGAAGTAAAAGTCTTTTGGGGTTGGCCTTGCCCAGAAAGAGGAGACAGATCTCAAACATGGTGATGTCTGAAACTTCACCACGGTAAGTGTTCACAGGGAAATCAAAATTTCAGCTGGACTGTGTAATTCTCCAGGCAGACCTGGTGGGAAAACACAGGCCACTGTGGGCACAGAAAGCTCCCAGGGCTGCAGAGAGCCATGAAATCTCTATAGAAAAGGACTGACTCACACTACCAAATACTGGAGATGAAAAATGTCATTTGCCACAATCCACAGAGTCTAATACCTTCACTTCTAACTGGGTGCAAACATTTTCTGCATGAGAGAGAGGTGCAAAGTTTCAGACTTGCAAGAGATTCAGGGAATAAAACTTCCAAACCCTCCCCGAAATTACAAATAATGGCCACAGTAGCCCACAAGGGCATACTATTACATACCGAGTCAGGAACTTTCTGTCAAAGGTGGCACAAAATGCAAGGGCCTGAAGAAGTCAGGAAAAGCACGACCACATCAAACACACTTGTAGTCTCTACTACAGGAGAGCAAAGGTAATTTCTTTAAATAATACTACCAGGCCAGATAATTCTCAAGTTTGTTTTGAAATCCAGCAAACCTCTTGAACCAAGGGAGCACATGGTAAGGAAACAGAAAAAAATGCAGAACCAAAAACATGCAATAATTATCTCCTTTTTTGAGTTAAAAACCACATTAAATTAAATATATATTAAAAAAAAAAGGAAATACAATAGGACCTGTCAAATTTCCCCTGACCAAGAGACAGTGACACATAAAGCCTCTTTATTATAAACGAGCCCCAGGCCTACTTGAACTATTGTATTTGGAAACTTCAACCTGTCTTGTCTTTGCCATCAATTTACAATGAGATATTACTGACAACCCAGGTGAAGAACCCTTCTCTTTTTTTCCTAGTATAGCTTCTACTTTTGCCTTGATTACAATTCTGAGGGCAAGTGCTAACACAGACAAGAAACTGTAATGATAAATAAACACAAATTTCAAAGATTTAAAAAATCCCTATCAATTTAGTCCCAGAAGAAGTTATTAGATGAAGATAAAACATAACCCTTAAAGACAGATATTCTGAAATTAGTCTGTTCACAGACATGATGAATGCAATGAGAATAGGCTTAGAAAATTTAATTTGAAGTCCACTGTTTTCAGAGCCTTTGGGGACTAGAAAACTAACTTACACTTAAGAGAGCTTCATTATTAGTATGCTGTTGTAAAATGAAAACAATTTTACATTTTTTATCATATTGGATTTACATATTGGAACAACCTGTCAGGATTAATTCTGATTCAGGTTTAAATGCATCCTGCATGATGTTTGAAAAGAAAAAATACTTTGCATCTATTTGGCAGAGATGGCCATAAATTTTCAGAGCTCATTCTTCCTTACAAGAGTTCTGCTGTTGTTCTAACATACATTTTATTTATAACTAACCTACTTGAATTTCACATGTACCTCCACATTACATCTCATTAGAGTCAAACAACTAACAATAGCAAATGCCAGTCCCTGGAAAGGAAAAAGGCAGAAAATTGGAAATGACGGAGGAAATATTTCTGTCTGTCTCTCTTTTTGCTCCCCTTCTCAGTAGAGTTCAAGGTACTGTGCTCATTAAACCTCTTTTCTACCGTAAGAAATATATAATATTATTGTTACAAATACTTCACATTATTAATAAATAGAGAATAGAAAAATCTTTTATGAATGTCCCAACATGAGGAATTTTTTTGTGTTGTTTAGGTTCCTGATCAGGCTTCAAAATATCTTTTTTATTCTTTGACAAGGTCTGTTTGACAATGGCGGAAAGTTGTCCTTCACAATAATAAATGACACAACTGCAAGCACAGGGAAGGAGCATGTGTTCTCTGTTAGATATTCCTAATCAGCATGACACTTCAAATAAGTTACTTTATGCAGCACAAAAATGACCTTGGATTATTACTTTGACTCGTATTTTATGTTGTCAGCCTGCAGAATTTTAATTAGAATTGAGAGTTCAGAAAATCACTATATTCAATCCATCAGCTTCTTACAACCCTGAAAATTATTGTAATTTAAGCAGTATGGGAACAGGAAGAGGGGATTTGATGCATCTGTTTCAGGAAGTTAGGTCCACATTATTTATAATAGGCAAGGGGGATACTTGTAATTAATTTTCCTGGCAAAGTATTCACTTCTGACTGGAGTCTTTAAGAGTCTGAAAAGTCTTCTACAGCTATCACTGCAAAAACAGAATGGCTATGGAATGAATAGGGCAAAATTTCTGTCCCTTTTCTCTCCACAGGGCTGAATGTGTAACTCCCAACCCTTTCTGCTTTGGGGGTCAAATCTGCACAAGATGCCATTTTGTAGGGGTTGGAAGGCAATGGCTGAATCTTTTCTTCCTTGATATGGTTGTTTTCAATTTTACAATATTTCACAATGAACAATCCCAATAAACTCCCATTCTCTCAGATGGAAGCTGGTGTGAGTTTTACACATGAGCTCTTTTATATCTTCCAGTACATTCCACTGATTCAAGCATTATCATCAGAGCAGTTATGCTGCTAGTCCAAAATTCTGTGCTTGACAAAGACCGTGGCCAACTGTGGTAAGAAACCCTGCAGGCAGCCAGCAGAGGAGAATATGCACCAGGGACTCTGACCTCTGAAAAACTAAAAATCAAGACATGCCTCATTAGTATCCTGTGCTTATTCCAACTTTGTCTCTTCCCTTCATAAACCCTGCAAGGAGTAAGCCTGCCTTTCTCATAGCTTCCTTTAAAAAGCATGATCCTCTTTTTGTCCATTATAAGAATTTTGAATAACCCTACAATCCTAAAAGAGGATGAAGTTTCATTTTTTAAAAACCACCTAACTCTTCCCTGACTTTTAGCTTCAGCAGTATTATATAATAATGGGTTCTACAGATGAGTTGCAAGTTGTGGGAGAAAGTAGAAGTGTTTTTCAGTTTTTCATCAACTTTTTTAATAACATCATGCCAGGACCAGTTTGAACCATCTGTGCCAAAGGTGTATTTCTGAGTGTATAAAACATAGTGATTGGTTTCCTCTCGTTATATTGTTAGACACATAATATTTTTTTTTTTTTTTTTTTTAGAGACAGGAATAAATGTAAAACTTCCTGCATCAGGAAATTAAGTTTTAAAAAATCATCCTCCTCAGCTCCTAGAAATTTCTAATTCCAATCCAAAGGTGTTCCTTTCCTGGGAATAGGAAGCAATTAGCAAAATAATAGCAAAAGAGGAACAATGAAGGATGATTGTGTGTGTTTTCTGACACAAAGTCATTCCCCATTCGCAAGAGTTTGCTGGGACACTCAGTTCTAGCCAGACTCATCTCTTTGTTTTACTAACAAAGACAGGCAAATGAAGAGGAAAATGTTTCTTTGTTAAAAAGTGCAGACTACCTATACTGACCTTACAGACTACAGGTCGGAATTTCTACACTGTTTGTCTTCCAAATTGTGTCTAAAAATATCCTTTTGCATCTCTTTTTTTGTGTGTGTTTATATATTGTTCTGTGGTATTGTAACTCAGACTAAGGGTTTTGTTAAAGAAAAATTTTGTCAATCTTGAAGTTTCAATCTATGTTTTTATTTCTCAAGAAAAAGAAGCTCTGTTTTTATCTCTTAACTGCTTTCTTGCAGATATTACAAAAATATTAGAAATTAATTTGCTTTACCATTGCCTCAGGAATAAGTTCCTTTAAAGTTTCAGTACTGCCTACACTCAAAATTGTGTGTACAGCTGGGAAGATATGAGCAGGCAAGATATTACAGTCCACTGACCATTATTCTGAAAGACTGTAAGAAATGGTGGGAAAATAGAAAGCAGTCATTTTGACATTAATTGACATCAATTGGAGAACACATAGATCAAAAGGAAATACTTGAAAAGCAGCCCTAAGAACAGCCAGAGTGGTTTCTTCTGCAAAACAAAGCCAATCTGATTTGTTCCAATTATTGAAAGCTGTTCAAGAGCTGGGCAAATCTTCTGGATTTGTGAACTTCTGAGACTACTTCCTAGGTTCATAGAAAACAATTAAGCCCCATGAATGGATTTGTTAAAATGTAAATAAGCTGAAGCAATTGTTCTTGTAGACTAAGACCAAATGGCAATGTGACTAAGAGCTTGCACTATTCAGCCACTGAACGCTTGCAGATTCTGGTTGTGTATCATCTACAGGGCGTGTGTTAAAGGTGCCACAGTACATTAAGCTATCCTTGCATTCCTTCTGTTATGGAAAATGAAGAGTCTTATTTTCTGCCCAGTCCTAACTACTATCCCATTCAACAAATTTTGTGAAGGTACCAGGTTATTCAGACATTAGGTGTTGCATGTCACTGTGTATAAATTATGTTGACAATTACTGACTTATTACCACAAGTCCTAGAGCACAAATCTTATGAGAAGCAACTGAGGCAGCTGGGGGGGGGTTAGCCTGGAGAAATGGCTCAGGGGTGACCTTATCAATCTCTACAATGGCCTAAAATGAGAATTTAGCCAGGTGGGGATCAGTCTCACATGATTGTCACTATTAGTCCTTCTTTTGGTCTTCAGGAACACAGTGAAAGTGAAAAGAAAGTTAAAGAACTAAATATCCCTGCAAACTTCTGTGAGATTTACATATAATCCTTTAGTGTGACCTGGGTAGGAAAAAATGTCACTACATCCATGTATCTAACCAGTCTCAGTTCCTAATTCACCAAGACATGTAAAACCACTGACTAATTCAGCAGACTAGCTCAGAAGAGCATGTGAGGGCCCTGTGGCTCATTCCCTGCTCAAAACAGGGCCAGAGTTAGCAGGGTCTTACTTGGTCAAGGACCAAAAGAAGGACTATTAATAATAACCATTTCATAGCTTTAACACATCTTTCAAACCACAACTCCTTTCAGAGTGTATTGTTCTCTCTATATTTCATTTCTAAATTCACTTATTGTCCTTTTTCTCATATTCAGAAAATAATTCAGAATCAGAAATACCTGGCAGTGCTATGATTAACATAATTTACAATTATCTTCCTTTCCACACCAGCACTCAAATAATATATGAGGAAAAATGAGAGCAGTTCAGGATATTGTAAGCATTACTATAATGAATAAATTATCTAGAGCTAAATCTATTAAGGAGTCAAATGCCCATGTCCTAACTAAGAGTCTTTGTGCATAACAAAGTCCAAAACATTATCTCAGACTTCAATCACTCAGATGAAACAGGAATTAGGTTTCCTGCAGATCTGCTCCACCCCAGGATTTCCAAGGTCTGAGGGTGTCAGAGAGCCACAACCAAGGCAGTGACCATATTCCCACTTCTCCACCAGAATAGATACTGCAGACTGTTTCAAGGACTAACAGCCAAGGAAACCCACAGCAGACAAGAAGAGTTGTTTGCCTTTTCCCAAACAATCCATGATTAAGACAGTCTCCTCAAAAGCTAAAGGTCTGTCTCTTTTCTCCCCTGAGGCAATTAGTCTAATAACCCAGTTCAGTGTATAAGTAGGGGAAAACTCTTTTGCTATCATATAAAAACTGTTCTGCTCTTATGATGTAATTAAATATTATTGAGACACAAGTAAGAAAAAGAAATCTTTAGTAAAGTGTTTAGAGCGATTCTCTGATGAAGGCAATATAAATTCTCTATTCCCTCTTCAACTAAATCATAAATCCTGCTTCTCCCTTTTTATTGATTAAGAGCATATTTGGGTTGCATGTCATTTTAGGTTGTTCTCTCATAGTGATTCAGTCCCTACCTTGATTCATCCCAATTCTAGAAGGACTAATGTATTTTTTTTTTTTGTCCTACCTGCAGATGCAAAATGCTCATCAGCAGACATGGGTTGCCATCATTTTCATCAGTTTCTTCTATTGCCTTCCTATCTGCACATCATTGATTTTGACCAGATGCCCTAACTGCATGAAACCACCCAGCACACATTCATGATGTGAAACAAATTCTCATGGCCTGGCACTTTATTGATGAAAGCAAATTTACTAGGCATTTTAAATATGCAGTGTTTGCCAACTATTTGGTGTTTTGTTGTGAACTTCAGCTGCAATTCCTGCTAAATCTAATTCAGATTTGAAATGAGCCAAATGAAATATATGTGATTTAGCTAAAACAATGAAAACCTGCCTGAGTAATAACACTGGAACTAAGAAATAATCTGTTACAGTCAGACTGGCTTTTATGCTGAATTTTTGTAAGTGTATAATTGGCATATTTTCCAAATGCATTTTTCCATTTTCTCTAAACCAGACATAACACTAGGTTTCTACTACCTAATTTAGGTGTTGATATTAATGGCGGTTTTTCATATTTTGTTCAGGAGGATTATTCATGAATTAGAACTAGTTTCCAGACTGACTGACCCTTAATCCTGATGAGGGAATGGGTGGATATGATTGCAACGCGGGTATTAGGCAGACTGTCCATTTAAAGTCCTTAACTCATTTGTCAAAACTGCTGCTTCCACGTCATCATGCATCAGTGGAATCAACTTTTTTCTTCCCTTTTTTTTTTTTTCTAGAACTTTATTAAATGAACTCTTCCTTTTCATCTAACTTTGTCAAGCGTATCTCATCATATGAGTTAGTAGCCTTATATGACACTCTGAAAAGTAAAGCTACAGGTTATGTCTTCATCCTGAGAAGCCTATATATGTTTACTGGTTTGGGTTGAGGTAGAGTTAATTTTCTTCATAGATTGGGTAATGACACATTTTGGATTTGTGTTGATAACACAGGGATGTTTTAATTTTTACTGAACACCCACTCCTCACCCCACCCCACCAGTGAGGGGGCTGGGGTTGCATAAGGAATTGGAAGGGACACAGCCAGGACAGCTGACCCCAGCTGGTCCAAGGGGGCATCCATACCATATGATACCATGCTCAGGAATAAAAGCCATGGGGAAGAAGGAGGAAGAAGGAAGGAGGGCTGTTCAGACTTGTGGAACCTGTGCAAGCTACCATTATGCATGATGTAGCCCTGTTTTCCTGGAAGTTACTAAACTTCTGCCTGATGATGGGAAGTAGTGAAAGAATTCTCTATTTTGCTTTGCTTGGGCAAAGCAATCTCAACCCATTAGTCTTTATGTTGATCCGTGAGTTTTCATGCTTTCACCCTTCCAGTTCTCTCCCTCACCCCACCAGGGTCATGGTTGTGTAAACAACAAGCTGTGTGGTGCTTCAGCACCTACTGGGATTAACCACAGCAATACGTTATTTGTGGTAGCTACACAAGAATCATATTTGTTTTATATTTGTTTCTTCACAGACTTTTGGTGGGACACAGTACTCTCCTGTTTTAATATGAGATACAGCTTCTGCTAATTTTGTTGAAAATGACACAATGCCCACAAAAGACAATGAACTGAATATCTTCTGAGGCTTTGAGATTCTTATGGGTAAGGAATTCTTTCTTCCTTCAAATTAGTTCTGTGCCCTAGTCAAGCGCAAGTGCTTCACTACAAGAGCTTCCAGGTGCTCTTACAGTACAGCTTGGCCAGTCACATTAAATGCACAATGTCTCTCCCTTACAACCATGAAAACTGAGGACAATTGCACTTTAAATCAGGTGACACTATTTGCTGTGGGAATCTGAGGCAATCTAAGTTTCTTCCTCTTCTGTCTGTACTGTACCTCATACTTTTGGACATCCATCTGTCTTCACGGGACTGAAAATTAAAGTAGCTCCCACATAAAATCTATGTGTTGGTATGGGTAAAACAGAAAGGGGATAAAATTTACAGACCTATAAATCATTTTCTAATGGAATTTAAATTATCCTAGGAACTTAGGAGAGCTGTACCAACAGTCACTTCATTATCCACCTAAGTGTAAGATTCTCCTGTATGACTTTAGCCCCTAAACTCTCACTGTGTCACTCATATTTCAGAGGTGAAGACATTGTGTCAGGCTGCTCTAGGTGCTAGAGAGGAAAATCCCTCCCTGCACAGTATAACTGGGGAAAAAAATTCCAACCATTTCTTTCAGTCTCAAAATAAATGTACAGTAAAGCCACATTTATACCCTGTGTATCACATAACATTTCCTTGCAGCTGGTTTCCCCGGTATTTAATCTATTTGGCTAAGGTGTGTTTTCCAAACAGCATCCATCTCAACCTGAAGAATTCAAGTGACTAAAAAGTACAAGATTCCCTAGAGAGTTTCTTTTGGTGCTTAACTGCATTAATTATTGTTAAAAATGTAAGAATTAATTTGAACATAAATATACCTTCTTTCTTCTGGCATAGAACTGGTTTTCATCTAACATTTGTGTCCTAGACAGAAAAGTAATTTTATACAAGACATTTCCCCCATTCATTTACTTATACAGTGAAGTCACTCTTCCATCTTCTTTCTGATGCATGAAATGGGCTGAGATTTTTTTAGTCTCTCACCAGAAGGTATCTCCTGTATTTTTGCATCATTTTAATGACTCGGTAAATATTCATTCCTATGACCAACAGGAAGGGTCATGAATCCTTACTCCTTGTTGACTGCTTTCTCTCTTTCCTTTGGCTGAATGGCATGGGCAAACAGTGGCTCTGTAATTACTGAAAAACCTAGCCTACAGCATGCATTTCTCTTATTTCCCCCTTGTTTTTAGTTCAAGCCAGGCTTGAGACTTGAACTCCAAAGGAAGCTATTTTTCTTAACACAGAGGCAAAGGCAGTGGTTGCCAAGCAACAAGAGCCATAGGAATTAATATTTTCTGAAAATTTCTTCCTCCCACTCAGACTTTTCCCAATTTGGAAGCTTATAGGTACAGAGGATTTGCATGGAAAAAGAGTACCTAATGCCTTTGAATCAAAGCAACGATCAAAGGCTTAAAGGCTGTATCACTAGAGAGTTCAGAAGTATCTGAAATTTAATCCAGTCAGACTTGGCTTGGTGGCAGTCAGAATACTCTGAATTTTTAATGCTGTTTTACCTATCTCAACATTAGCCAGAAAATAGGACTGAATTCTTGAGACCTTATAGGTACTACCCAATATTGAATTTTGATGATTCTGATTTTTTTTATCCCTACAAAGAAACCACAGTGCTTAAGTAGTGGTAACACTACAGGGCTCTTATGTATACCTAAAAATGCAAAAGTGCATCTATGCCATTCCACAGATGGACAATTAAATAAATATTGCATGCTTGAAGTCTGTCATTTATATTGTTCCTAATTTTTCCAGATAACTATTCAAGCTTTACATCATATGTAAAGCGCACGGTACATAAACTTTGCATGTGGAAATATTCCTGCACTTCTGGGCCTATGTTTGACTCCTAAATCCCCATGCAGTCTTCTGTCCCAAGGGTGCCAGCAGGCTTTGTTTCCTCCAAAATCTCTACATTCCCCAACTTCAGCTGAAGCAATACTTGCAGCTGCAGGGTTATGGAAACACTTTAATGCAGCAAATGAGGCACTTGCAATTCAAGTAAACAAGCAGATTGTTTTTGCAGGACTTTTAAGACTTAAAGGCATTAAAGAGATGCCAAACTCTCCCTAAATAGTCCAGTCACGGCCAATCTGCTCTACAGGCCAAAATCTTGAAAAAAGTAGACATGAGCCACTCGGTGCCATTGCATTGCAGCCAGGGATTGCTTGCTTTTGACAGACTGCTTCATTAGACAACCAAAATGTCAGTGAAAGTCAAAAAATCAGTTTTTGTACTTGGTATCCTCAGTGCTAAATGATTTGTTGAATGCTGCCCTAAACTTCTCACAGAGGCATGGCAGAACAGTGACTTGAATTCAGGTGCTCAGAGCCCTAGGGTAATGAAACAGCAACTTCTTGACATCCCTTGCTAACCTCAGCTACCCATGCTGGCCTGGGTGGCCAGGGAGTTTTGCAGGCACTGCTCCTTTCTAATCCCATTAAAAACTCTAACCATGGTTCTAACACTCCTCTGTACAGTTCAGCCAAGGAGACCTCCAGGTGTTATCTTCAGTATAACCCAGCTGCATTTCACTCTACAGGCCGCTCTCTCTCTCTTCAGGGACAATCAGCTCTTGTAGGGCATGATTTCCATTCTGCAGCTATAGACAAATTTCATTAATTCTCAGGAAACTATCTCTCTCCTGAAGGTCATAGTCCCCAAATTCACTTTGCAGACACTGCTAGAACTACAGCGATATTTCTGCCTTCAGCACTGACTACATTGAGTAGTGGTTTAAGAGAAAGTAAATCCCCTTATTTAAACAGCAAGTAGAGTGCATCGTCATGAGGTGAAAAATAATTTAGCAGGAACAAGGTTTTTAGGAGAAGCTTCATCTTTTTTGAACCTCAGGTGAGTTAGCTGGGAAAGTGGATAGTCTTCACCCAGTATGATAAGAGGGAATAAAATCCCAGACAGACGGCATATAAGTGCTGTTAGTCCAGCCTCTTTAAGTGAATCAGATACACAAAGAAGGATGGCTAGTAGCTTTGGGGGCTTGGCAGGGAAAGACAGAACCGCAACAGTGAGAAGAAAACATGATAAGCGATTGTACAATAGAATGGGGGCAGGAAAAAGAAGACTGTAACAATGTCCATGACTGGTGGTGTTGCTGAGATCATAATTCTAATAATCCTGTGGTTATGAATTCCTTTTCTAGGCTTTCTTTAGAAGTTATTCTTTAGAATTCTGTTGCATTAGGAAGTGCAATACTTTTCCACTGATAACTGCAGGTTTCTCTCCTTCACCCGTTCCCTGAGTTCTTTCTGATGTATAGTGGTTGTTAAGTGTCACTCACTCACACAGTTCTCAAGAGGACATTTTGTGCACTGACACATAGCAAATTCTGGAGTAAAAGTGTATGAAACATGTGTTTTGCTGGTTGTGTTGCAAGAGTACAAAGTGTCATGGCTGTGAGGATGCCTTGGTCACTACAGCATTTGTTTTAGTGTGTGTTGAATTACAGCAGGGTTGCTGCTGCTGCTGAGTCTGACAGATTGGAATATTGCAGGAAAGTTGGTGCCAGGGTGAAAAATGTTTGAATCTTTTAAAGAAGACTTCAGGGGGGTTCTCTGTTTTTTTTTTCATTTGCTTGGTTGTGGCAGGATGTTGTATGGATTTGTTTGGTTGGGCTTGGGTTTTTTGGTGTATGTTCTGGTAGGAAAAAACAAAAGAGAATATTCAGGGATGACAGCACAATTCTTACCCCTCCTTTACAAACCAAGGATCAACTACATTTTCACTGAACAGATGTACTTCTCATTCATACACTCATAAAAGCAAGATTCAGTCACACAGTTATTGACCATGTAAAACTGTGTGGTGGCAACTGCCTCTGCTTGTGCCTTCCAGTGTGCACATCTGCACCAGGAGTCTGGAATTTCCATGTACTATGTCCAGTCCTGCAAGAAAAAGACATAGTAATGTCTTTCAATTCTATTTTTCTATTTTGTTCTATTATACATTATTACTAATCAGGTAGAGTTTGCTGTTTTCATTTAAATATTTCTGAAAACATTTCAGTTTATTAATTTACAGTTCAAAAATCCATACAGGGTATTTATTACTGATACCCTTTTTAAAGCGTCTAATAAAAATGCAGTCATTCTGGGGAACAAAATCAAATCAGCGTAATATGCTTTTGTCCATTGAAAATGGAAAACTTCTAGAAGGGAATATAATGAAAGAACACCATAAGCTTGAACAAATACATATCCATGGTGCATTCTCTTAGTATCTTAGTGTGACATGGCCTATCAAAAAGCTGTTTCACATTTAAAGTTCTACCCTAAGCCTGACTTCCTCTATCAACAGGGAACGCAGTCACAAATTGCTGCTCTCTGGGACTAGTAAGAATAGCTCCTGTATTGCACAGAAAAACTACATGTAATCTTCTAGAAGGAGATACAAGGAAATAAAATTGAAATCCATCTTACAGATGCGCCTTACTTACATCAGCATGTATGCTTAGATATGTGTGCTTCCCACTCTCTGTTGTTAACAGAGCTGCACACTTGGAGCAGGGGTAACCAGGCATGACCTTTGTCCTTGTCTCTGTCTTCTAAGATGATGATGTGATTAGAGAACTCATACAACTTCATGTATTCTAACAGGTCTCACATTTCCATTCAGTTTTATAGCCTTCAGGTCCTCGTGCTCAGAAAGGATTTCTTCACAATTATATAGATAATTGTTTTAATTCTTCTACCACCAAGTTAATTGCTGTTCATGTTTTGAAAATACATTTCCGTTTCAATATATTTTTTGCTATCTGTGCTGGTAATCTGATAAAATGTGGCAACTTATAAATGGAGGTGTCCTTGTTTGTATGGCCAAATTAGATTCCCTTTAGAGAGAGTGGGGAGAAATTGGTATTTTAGTGTATAAGTCATTTCTTACGTGGAAAAAAAAGTTCTAGACAAACAAGACCCAAAACTGCCTTTATATTCCTTTGACCATGTATTAATGTATGTTTGCAAGGCCAAGTGTAGATATCTAGCTCAGATGTAGAAATTTAGGAGATTAAGGGCCTAGGCTAAGATTCTGTTGAAAATACACATTTAGAGGCATTTATATAGGAGTCTATGTTCTGAGATAGATGTCTAGGCTCCCACTAGGAGCTGAACTCCCAGAAATTGAACATTTAGAGCTCACAAACATTTCTGGTCAAGATACTGCAACCTATCTGGCATCTCCTGCTTCTGGAGGCCACAGGTGTGCAGCATGTCCTGTGTCTTATTTTCTGGGCAGTCATCTCACATACTTCAAAGTATCTCAAATAATTGAGTTGTTAATATTTGGCAACTGAATTCACCTCTGAATTAGTTTTCTTCTTTGCCTCTAAGGGAATCATAAGCACGAAGCATGTATACAGACACCTACATTTAGGTTCCCTAATGTGGAATCTAATCCCGGTCCTAATGGCAGACATTAGGAATGACCCAACCCTCCCTCCCTCCCTCCCATCCTGATGATGAATGGATTCGGTGAAGAATTGTGCCAGTTCTTAACTATATTGTAATCAGGTCATTAGGTGTTTTTTCATTTGGCACACCAGCACTCAGATCTCAGCACAAAGCACTTTGTCACATTCAGAAATATATATATATATCATAAAAATGCATCATTACTTGTACAAATTTATATAATCATGTACAGTGCTGTAGTGGTTATCACATTCGCCTAATTTTCATTTTAGTGGAATAGGATTAAAAGAAAAGCAAAACAGGTTTAATTCAAAATAGAAACAGTTAGATTTA
>WBMY01005592.1:1257957-1276495 GCA_013397315.1 Donacobius atricapilla | reverse complement strand
CTCCCGGCCCGGTCATGGCTCACGGGGCCTCCCGGGGCCTTCCGGGGCCCTGAGGCCCGGGCCCCCTCCCGGCCCGGCCGCGGTGTTACCTCATGGTTCGGAGTCCCAGAAAAGAGGGCGGGTCTCCCAAGATTCCTGTTTTTTAAGCGGTGTCCCAGAGGGTGTACCCCTTTTACCTGATTGGCCAGCTTAGCTGTTAGTTCCAAAATGGATTAACAATTGGTTTTTCCTACTATTTATGCTAAACCAATACAAGTGCACAGGGGGATAATGCACAATGCTTAGTACTGGTTCTTGATTGCAATTTAACACAATCAACTTTCCTGGGATGATAATGACTTTAGGGTTACTGAGCACATTTTCAACTCTAACACTGAGCCTGCAAGTCATCTACCATATTTGAGGACTTAGTTCCAAATTCATCTGTTATTAGTTTAGTTTCACAACTGGGAAACATAAGCAAGGAGCTCAGCAAGCCCAAGGTCCTTCAGACCGTAGTTACACCCACAGACTGTGTTTTGCTGTCCATGGACTACAGGACCTTTTTGTACTACTGTCCAGTTACTGTGCATATGGTTGACCCGGATTGGTGAGCTAAGTCTTACCTCAAACCTAGGGATTCTCTACAGCTGATATTTATTTTTGGACTGTCTAGAAAAGCGAGATTAAGGGAACATAGCCATGGCTGTTTCAGCATCATTGCAGTAAAATAATTAAGAATAATGAAGTGGCAACTCTGACACAGAAAAAGCTCCCAATAAAATTAACTAGGAGCTTGGGTTTGGGTGCCGAGAGAGAAGATTAATTCTGACTATTGACTTGGCCCAGCATTAAAAATACCTAGAATACTGGAAATGGATGTCCCGAGTTTCAGGACATGAAAAAAAAAGTAATTTGCAGTAACACCAAGAAATGGATGATCCTGTCATTCAATATAACACCAAGGGATTGAAATATGAATGTTTCCTAGAAGATAAAGTACTGACTACTTACACCTGAGATGTGTGCCTTTATTTAATTTCCCTGGACCTTTCCAAGATCTCTTGGTTCCCTGGGGCAGAACAAGACAGCTGCTCTCAGCCATTTGGTACTCCATAAACCAGCCAATTGACTTAAATCACAGGTTGTCCTGTGGAAAAAAAAACCTGGCAGATAGTCTTATACTATATATATATTCTTATACTTTATTTATTCTGACAGTCATAAGAATTAAAACTGTTGTAAGGAATGCTCATTTCTAATTGCTGACTAAAAAAATAAAGTTTTATGTTTACAATTGGACAATCACAAAACCTTAGCTGTATTCTTAGCTCTGATGCTGACTTACTTGGGGACTTAATTAAGACCATAGTCACTCAGTTTTCAGAAGTGCTGGGAGCTGTTCTTTCTATTGACTACCTCTTTAAAAAGTAGCTGCTTAACTACTAATCTCTCCTCATCTCTCTTTCCCCTTTGAAACTGAAGATATTTAGTATTTACCTAACCTTCAAGAGTGTTTGGAAGCTAAATCCATTAGTGATTGAAAGGCAATCAGATAGTTTTATTTATTCAGTGGATCAATCTGTAAATAAAATAAAGATAGAATGTCAGATTTCTGACATAAAGCATTTCTTCCAATATCAGATTTTCAGAAAATTCTTTCAGCCCTACTATTCCAAGATAAAACAGAGCACAAAATTCCCAGTGAAGCTCTGAGTGATCATAAAAGCTAAAAAATCCTTGATCCATAAATTTTGAGTGTATACAAAGTGAACTTAGAGCAGCCAATGTGGTCAACACAAATGCTGATGTTATTTCTGATAGCTTTGGGTTTTTTTAAAAAATTGATTCTCTTTCCAGTTAATAATACATATTTACTGCACATTTTTCTCCATTTTAAAAGAGCAGAATAAATCTTCCTTAACGTTCAAAATTTTAACTGATTATCATTTTCCTGTCTTTTCTTTATTTCATGCGAAAATGTATAGTTCTATGAACATTCTCCTTTTGTACAAATGCCATTAGATTTCTCATTGCAGTGAACAGTATCTGTTATTTTCTATTGCACAAAGTATCAGAATTAAGTAAACAGACACAGTGGAAACTCTGAGGATATGATGGCTTTTATTGAGTGTGACAGACTGGTTTGGTTGACTTCTAGGAATTTCTATTAAAAGCTCATGGGAATCTGCACCTGGGAGACGGTGCAGAAAAAGAGTATAGTGAACCCATGAGACAGCACAGCATTTATTTCCAAATTCCTTGAGCTCAAAGGTATACCTGATGTACTTCAAGTGATATGAATGAATAGGTCCAGCTAACTGAGAAAAGATGGCGTTTTTTTAATTTGAAAATCACTTTATCTGACTGCAAATCTGGGACTGCTAAAGCAGTAGCATCAGCAAAAAGAAACACAAAAGGAAACTTGGGGATTACAGCTTTAGGTGTCTTTCTTTCATCATCTCTGCGATGGTGGATGATTCCAATGTCACAAAAATAAGTTGGATAAAAATGTTTTTTAACTGATTGCACAACATTTGAACACGATGTTGGTGTACTAGACAGCAGGAGGAGAGGGGAAATAGTCTGAAAGCCAGCTGGTTTTGGTAGGAAGAAAAAAGTAAGCTTTTTTATTAACTTTTTTAGTGGTACAGTATTTTTCTAAGCGTTTGGACAAGAGGGATACAGACAAGTGTTACTCCATTAAAGTTTATGGTTTACAGATGAACAGTTCAAATATGCCAAAAAATTTTTATGAATATCTCAAAACCAGAGAGAATGTGATTACACCTGGATAATGTTCATCCCAGCTCCCTGAAACAAGGCCATTACACAAGTCCTAGATTCTCAGCAGAGGAAGCAACATGCATTAGTTAGCAGGAACGGGTCTGTCAAGAATTCTAGAAGTGAAAACTGTGATTTGCGTGGGGAGGAGAGCCCAATAGCACTGAGATCCCAAGCTTTTACCTAACAAAACTACCATTACAACAAAATTTGGGTGATTCAGAGTATGGTCACAAAATATCGAAGAGCCAACAGATGGATTTCTGCAAGGTACTGATTGTCTCCTGGGACAAGCTGTTGAAACAGGTCAGATGAAAGCATTGAGCACCTTGCCACCTTGCCACATGTGAGCTTTCCTGAATGAGATGAATAAGTAGATTACTTATAGAAAAAATTTTTTTTTGTGTTGTTGCTCAGATACAGGGCAGGGAGTCCATAATTCAAAAGCAGTACCTGTCTTCCCTGGTTATCAAGAGCATTGCAAACTGTATAGAAAATTATAGTCAGCTCCCTTCAGTGAGTGGATATCAGATAGCCATCCATCTGTCCATCCATACATCCACCAACCTCCATAGGCAGCTGATCTCATAATCTCAGAAATGACCATGCTGAAGTCTGAACACCTTCCCTACCTGTGAAGTTTCATCTACTTGCTCCCAAAACATTAACTTGGACGAAATTCTTATTCCAACAAAATTATCCCAGCCTTTACTTAGCCCATGTGGCTATCTTAGGTCAGGCAATCAGTCACCCTTTATAATTGGCTAATACTTTAAAATGCAAAAATATCATAGAATATACTCCCCAGTTTTCTGAAGGTTGGCTGATAGATGGTTACAGCAAATATAGGCCATTAGAAGAACAGTATAAACTTTATGACATTTTCTTGGACTCCATGTATTTATTATTTTGAAATATTTGTCAGAAAAAGCATCTATTAATTTACAAATGAAGTGTTTCACACCCTGCCTGTCTTTGCAGCAATGGGATATGTCATTAAGAAGAATTATACCTGGAAATATAAGCAACTTAGAGAGAGAAGAATTTCATTCTCAATATAAAATGAGTACAATGAAATAGCATAAAGGAAGTTATAGAAGTAAGGAAAAAAAATAGTACTTTGCCAAAGTCCAGTTATGCACATTTAATATGATGTACATAAAGATAACCTAGGTTTAAATAATTCCTATGCCTGTCACTTGCTTCCAAATCACCTAATGCATTACTGAGCAATAAAGAGATCCACTAAAATATATGTGTCCACAGAATAAAAATTTGAAAGTTGGATAGACTAAAAATGAAAAGAAAAATGTTGGAGAGTTAGCAATTCTTTATTAAATGAAGACCTGTCTTCAAAGCGCTCTGATCTTTTCAAAACCAAGTATAGGGCAGGCCCAATAGTGTTCCAGCTATAAATTGAGGGACACTAGAAGTCTATACAGCTAAATACAGCAGAGTAAAATCATCAGAACTCTCCTATCCCTCACAGACCACTGGGATGGTGAGCTTTCTCTGCCTCAAATAGGAGATGTATGGCAGAATGCCACAAAATCTTCCTCTGTAGTTACCATACCTCTAACACAAAGTTGCATCTAGGTACTTCCTTCACAAAAGTTATCCTTGTGACTTGATAGGGTTCACAAAAACAGCCACATCTCAGCAGTATGAGGAGCATTATGACTAAGTCTATTTCATAGCTGACCAACTCTCCAATACAAACATCTGCCTCTTTCCTTTTAAAGAACAGACAGTTTTTTGGGATTAAGTCATGACTCAGGCATCATTCTGGCAAAGAGTTCAGCTTTGGAGAGCTGTTCACTTTTCCAGTAAAGAAATACTGCACCATCTGACATAATTTGTCATATGAAGAGATTTGCATCATAAAACATTCCTGTTATAAGATCGGTTGACATTTTCACCTGTTTTATACAGACAAAGCATCCATCTATCAGCAAACTCGCATTTTGGCCAAACGAAATTGAAATAATACTTTCCTTTGAAATTAAGTTGCTTAGTTATATTTTTATGTAATGTCCACTTGGAATATCATACAACTGTGTAGCCCTGTTTTACCGGAAATCTAAAGCCCAGATAGTGGGTCCACAGACCTCGGGATTGAATATTCCCAGGCTTGCTTTGTCCAAACCATTCTTGACCTGTCTACAGTTTGTATGACTAGATTTAGGTTTAACAGCAATTTCTCTAATTGATGTGGCTAATTTCTTTTGCTTTTGTTATCTTCATGCAGTAAAATTGCAGCTTTATATAGATAGAAGTAGAAAACAGGCATTCTGTGTGGAATGAGATATTTCTGACTAACACAATGATGTAGTATACAGAAATACAGATCTGGCAAAATAGAAGAGGCCTCAAGATGGGAAAGTGCAGGATGGAGCAGGAAGGAGTACAAGCATGGGATGATAAGAGATGGGGCTGAGCCTGGCTCTGCATACTCCACACTAGAAATAACACAGAAAGGGGCAGTTAAAAAATGTCCTGGACCTGGACAAACAGGCTTTACTGGTAATAAAGAGAACAAAAACACAGAGAGATAAAGAGAACAAAATCTATCTGACATAGATAAAAAACATATATCTTATATGCTGAAAGTGATAGTTTGTCTTATTCATCAAAAGTAAATTGAACAGGATCCTGTGAAATTGTACTCTTAAAAATATTAACCTAGGTCATAATTGCCATTATTCAGCCAATGCTAATGCTTGTTAAGAATTGTTCAAATACTCCTAAGGACAGAAAAGATCTGCAAGCTGCAGAGACAGGGAGGCACTGGCTACTCAGTATCAGCAGGGCTTCACTTGCTCAATATCAATATGTTGACATTACAGACCATTCTATAAAGCTTTTTAAAACTGTATTTTTTCTGGTTTCCTCATAAATTTCTCCTGGTCACTATATATCTTTGCATAATATCCTTGTGTTCTTTGCAAAACATCTACATTTTTGTTCTAATTGTATCCATTCCTTACTTTCACTGTCCACCACCTGAGCTTCAAGCCCTTGCCTCCTCCAGCTGTTTATTGCTCCTTTGATTCTTTATCTCTGTTTCTAACCACAAGACCTTTAGTCACAGAATAGCATTTCTAGAACCATATGACAAAATGACCAACAGTAGCCCATACCAGCTGTTCCTCTCATCTCATCAACTGATCATCTTTCTTTTAAGCATTTCTGTGATTGGAGATAACATTTTTACTAGGTTTTAAAGGAGAAGACACCTTCCCCTGCTCCCTTACTCACAGATGTAAAGTCACACAGAGAAGGCACATAAGGGTGACACCATAATTTCATCATGTGTCTTCATACCCTTTTTCCAGAGCCATTGGCATCTGAGTTTCCCAGTTAGCAGATGAATGGGGAAGATGTAGGAAATTGGATCAATGGAAGTATTTTTTTCCAGGGATTGAAAGTGCAGATTTAATTTTCCAAAGGGCTCTACTAGGATTTAAAACAAACCTAGAACTGAGAGAATTCAAACAGGCACCCTCTATAATGAAGCTATTTGGAAGGTTTTTTTTTAAAGGCATGATGAATTGGACTTAAATACTCAGGACTCTTTCTTTAAATGTCCCTTTTAACTATTATTAGAGATGTTACTGGCATTTCAAATTGCAAATAAACATTTACAGAAAAATATGTCAACTGCAAAATGCCTTATATATAAGTTCTCCTCTGTATATAATTTAAAAAAAAATCATCAGCTTTAAAAGTCAGAGGGGGGAAACTGTAATACTAATGACATCTACAATGCTTGAAAAACTTGGGATCACTAAAGAAAAATAGCACAGAATATTTTTGCCATGGAGTGTAACAACAATGACATAATCTAGCCAGCTAACTCTATTATCAGTTTACACCCACTCAGCGCAGTAGCACTCTTCAGAAAAAGACAGATGCAGGAGTGTGGAATATAATTGTTGCAGCATTGATCAGCAGCATATCTGTCAGACACTCAGTGTCAGGGCACAAGGCTGCATGGTCCCTCTGCAAAGTGACAGTGAGGCAGAAATCAGAACTGGCAGCTGGATAAAAGACCCGAGTGCAGCTAACTGTTTTGCTGATGAAAACCAGTAGCAATTTCACAGGTGCTTTAATTTATCTAAAATTGCAGAATCTATGGCTATCTCCCTCCCTGCTTCATTCTTCTTCTGGGTGACATTTGTAGCCTGAACTATTAGCTTGTCATAGGTGTGAATAGGTTTTGAAATTTGGAATTTAGCTGTCATTTGTCAGAATCTGGCACCATCTGTCAAAATAATTCACTTGAATTCAAATTACTTCCAAACTGGTGGTAACATGATGGTCTTGCAGAAGTCATGGCAATCAATTGTGTTTCATTTATGGAAATTCAGATGTTATAGTTTTTTACTTCAGTATAATTGTATTATCTCTGTTTCCTAATCTACCACTCTATACAATAAAACTATCACAAGCTATCACAGACTTGACAATCAAAATTTTAAACATTAATGGCTAGATTTTTAAAATTTTATCTCAGCAGCTCTTTTCAATCCTTAATTAGCACTGTTTTCAGACATTTCAAATCTGTGAACTATTCATTTCCATTATGTGTTCAAACAAGTGAGCTCCTACCTCCTGCCAAGTCAGAATTTGTCACATCTTGTATCCATCATTTTAAGATTTGATCATCCCTTCCGATTCAGTGGTTTGAGTCCCTTCCAGAGTCAGTCAATTCTAGTGAGTTCAATCTTAAATTGGAAGGATAAATTGTCATGTAGAGGTGCCTGTCTCTCTCCATTAACAGCTAAACCATCCTCCTTCTCCAAACATGAAATAAAATGACGTTAGATATTTTTTTCTTCCATTTTGAGGATTATCTAAACTACCTTACTCAGAGAAATACTATGCAATATCATAAGACTTTTTAAAATAGCAGAGCACAATAAGATCCAATAGCTAGCATATGAGCAAAATTCGAATTAAATTACATAGATGTTAAACAGTAAAATCAAATTGGCAAGAAAACACAATGTGATGTTTCAAACACAGACTCACAAAATTTCTAGCACGTAGATCAAAAATAACTCATTAAAACCTCGCAAGATGTTGCACCCTAAAGAAGTATTGTCTTTTGGAATCTGAAGAAATAGAATAGCCATGAAATCAAAGTAGAAATGAAGGTGAAATAAGTAGCAAGAAAGAAGTATAAAAGAAATTCAAAGCAGGGCATCCTGATTCTATTTTTTATCATATTCCACAGATCAGTCATCCTCAGTGCTGATACTGCTGCGTTGTCTTATTACTGTTTTGTAGCCTGTGCGCTGATCTTCTTGGGTTCTGTCATTACATGTGTTAATGTCTGTTCTTGTCTTCATTTCTTCTTGAAGGGCTCTTTCCTACAATAACTATTTTGCATAAATAATCTTGCTAGCTTTTTCTCCCATTTCATTTTACAAATCATTTAAAGTCATTATTCTTCTAACTTATTTTTTAAAACTCATTATGATCTGTCTTTTTATGTTACATATCTGTATTGTATTTAATATATAAGATTATCATGTAATGAATCACCTCTCATTTAGGATTCATTTGAAAATTAAGTCTTACATAAAACACTCAGAAATCCTTCATTATAAAATCACTACAACTATGAACAGTTATTTGAAGTTATGTATATTTATTTGTGAAATGAAAAGATGCAGAATTGGGGATGATTGCCTTATACTAGACAGCAAAGAGGTGAAAAGGGATTATAGGGTTGTTGAAACAAATACTTGCATGAAGAAATAAGCAGACTTTACATTTCCTAGTGTGAACAAACTCAGAGGAGGCAGAATTACATATAAGATATATAGAAATGCTCTGGTTATGCTTTAAAGCATGGGGGAGGAACAGAAAGAAACAAATGTACTTTAAAGCTAAACTGTGAGTATGGGAAGCTGAAGGCTTTCCTGGGGGAGCTAAACCACCTGCAGGCACAGGAGAGCCCCAGGGTTACACGGCAGTGACAGTCCTGTCAAGACAGATGACCAGCCTGACAGTGTGGCTCTGGGCACACCGCAGAGCATGTCCTACCTCTGCTCCTCACCCTACAGAAAGTCCCACAGGCTGGGAAAGAGGCACCCACTTTCCCTACTCGGCCCATGGGTAAGCATGTTGCCCTCCTGTGGCTCCCTGGGTCATTCTTCAGAGGCAATAGCTTTCTTCTGGTCTGCTGGGATTGCTGACATCCGGCTTTCTCCCACTGCTTGAGAGTCCAAATATTAACGTGATGCACACACACCACTCTCAAGGCTGGCCCATATATTGGGCATTTTATATATGGCCCTGTCTGCTCATCCTCATCCTACACTGAACCACATCACTTTCATGTAGTTCTGCAAGCACAGCCCATACCGAGGTACTAGACAGAAATGCTGCTCCTGAAGAGCTGAAGGAGAAGAACAAACCATGATTTCACAATGCTGCAGTAGTTTCTACAAAACTGAACTGGACCAAAATTTCATGTCTCCAGCTTTTATAGTGACCTTGGGACAAAATTGAGTGTTCTTTTAATCATGTTATTCCAACACAAATTAGTGGGCTAAGTTTGGCTTTGTTCATGGTTATTGCTCCAGCACAGGCCATTAATGAGAGAGGAAAACTGAGCCACATATTAAAAAGCTGTTATTAGACACCACGTACCAATATCTTGGTGACTAAAAGAAGCCTTTTTGCACCATAATCACAGGTTTGGTCCCCACACAACTGACCACTAAACTTTTTAGCTGAATTTTTCCAGGTCTCTCAAACCAGAGTGATAAGCAGTTTCTCGAGTGTTGAACAAAGTCCATGTTGATACCAATGCCTGGGAAAGTGGCAGAGGCATTTAAGGTCGTGGCTCCTCACAGAGGTATAGATCAGATAAGAAGAATTTCACCAAAAATGCTTAATTTATTTTCACTTGCTGCAAAGAATATTTGGGGCACGCTTACATGCACTTGACTAAAATTTGGTGAAATGGATATTTCTGTAGGCTTGTAAAGTAAACCAGTTTTAACTGTAATCAATATAAGCAGAAATGGACTAGTGTGGGAAGGGGAAGCTATCTACTCAAGGCACAACTGCATTTTGTTTGATTATGCACCCTGAAGAGTGAGGGGATTCATTCATTGCTGAAGTTGCAGTGAGACTCATAAATAAATATTTTTAATTTTTATGTTTTCATACTTCATTTTCTTGAGCGAAAGATGAGTCATTCTTGTTTGGTTTGAAGAGGAAATTTGAAATATTTGAACCCATTTGCTGTTACTCACAGTAATTAGTAGAATAAATAGTTAACATGATCTCTCAAAATTAATTGCAATTATTAATGACTTAGTAATGACTTACTGTTACAGGGGTAAGAGATTATTTAAGAGTGGTTTTAGACCATGTGATTTGCTGCCTCTTGTTATGTGAGTGTTTTGGAGTGTGAAAGAGAGGCTTTCAATTGTCTGTGGGAAATTACAGATTTCATTTTCAAACAAGGGAATTCTTCAGGCAAAGGAGGAGAACCTTGAATTAGAATTTACTTTTACATGAGGTAATTATCTCATGTAAAAATAGTCAATTTCTATTTCTGGGGGACCACTTTTCCATACTCAGCTCAACATTGGTCCATACTAGCATGGAAGATGATTTGGCTGGATGGTAGTGCAGCCTGATGAGCTGACATGTGCTAAAACAACATAATTCTTTTCCTGCCTCTGCTGTTAATTTGCTATGTGATCCATAGGTCAGACATCTCTTTCATAGCTTTCTAGACTCTCCTACATATATGCTCCCTATGGCAGCTCAGCAGGATGCTGATCCTCAAGTCACAAAGAGCAGTAAGAGTCCCTGCGCTTCCTTTGGCCTACAAAAGCCCATCATGGCCCATACATCACTTTGGAATATGGAATGTGATGTTGATGGAAGCATTGAGACTGCTGCATGGGCTGAGGACTGTGAGCATTCAAAAGTTTATCTTAGACCAGGGAAACTGTTGTGGATGACACTTCGCTGTTTAAATTCATCAAAACACATACTTTAAGGCTGTCTTCTGTAATTATATTGCAGATAATTTTCATGCTGATTACAA
Source organism: Donacobius atricapilla (assembly GCA_013397315.1). NCBI lineage: Eukaryota > Metazoa > Chordata > Aves > Passeriformes > Mimidae > Donacobius > Donacobius atricapilla. The sequence continues at coordinate 1,265,652 of WBMY01005592.1, read as the reverse complement.
GCACTTTACAGTGACTCTTTTGTAGTCATTGATAGAATTTTTTTTCAATCCGTTGGCAATTTCTTGTGAAAAGCTGTCTGAAGTGCTGATTACAACATCCCCACTCAGCTCTGTAGGGGGGAGAAGTAGGATTGCAGCAGGATTGCAGCCTAATGGACTGCAGAGCCAGAAAAAAACACAAAAAAAAAGGCGGAGGGAGAAGGGGCAGGGAATGGCACAACTAGACAGAGGAAAGCAAAAGGATGAAAATCTGCATTCCACATGTCATTATGCCATTGGAAAGATTTTACCTACATCATCCCAGGATGATTTCATGATCCTTTATCATACCCTGGCAGTTGTCCACCCTTCCCCTCTTGTAACCTGTGCTGTAAAACTGCTGCCCTCTTTCTCATTTAGTTGGTTTCAAGAATAAAGGTTCCCTGGTTATCTAGATGCAAGAGGAATGGACTTGGATTCCAAATTACCTTGTGCCATGGGGCGACTTCCCATGGAGTATTCACACTTTTACTGTTTAAATAGCTGCTTTGAGAATGCTCTCGATGTGCACTTCGTGGGAGGAGCACATTAATCAGATGCCTCATACTATCTAAAGAAGGTACCTCAGCCCTGGATTGATTAGAGGGAGTAAGATACACTACTCTACTTAGCACTTCACGTAAAAGGGACACAAATATTTACTACGTCATGCCGTTGTGCTAAGGCTTCCTCAGTTTCTGAGGGCAAAAGCACAGCAAATATACCTTTGTCTGGATATCAATGTGAGCACCTTTATTTAGGAAACTTGTGGAAATTTTTATTCTAGTCTACTTTATTTCCCATTATAATGAGTTTGAGTTTTTGAACTTGAATGTTTCATTTCTTATCAAACCCTTCAGAATCCTCTTGCAATGGATTACCACAATAAGTGATGGCATCAGGAGCACCAGGACAGAGACAACACAGTAATTACAATGTGCTGATTCATATGAAAGAAAACAGTGGATGGGATTAATGTTAAGTAGCCCAACACATGAACTAAGTCTTCTTTTCTCTTTACCTTTCTAATTGTTTCCTACTGTATTTATCTGATTCTAGAACCCAAAGTAAGAACTGCATTTAAATTTTTCCCTAAAGTGCCATAATTTATATATTTCTTCTTTCCTATTCTTTTGCTAGTATTTAATTTTGCTTTCAAAATTCCATATAGAAAAATGCTATAATAATGTGGGAAATTCAGTGTGTAATCTCCCCAATAATATTTTGCTCCTGCATGTGCTATGTTCTGCCATTTTCCAGTTTAAAGTTCTCTGCAAGAACAGGAACAATTCAAATGTTTTTTTCTGATCTTCAGTAAAACACAAACACCTAAATCTGTACTGACAGATCTAAATCATAATGAACACAAGGTTCATACCAGGAAAGAGAACCTTCCAGCAATTTGTCCCACCACTGAAATTTCTGCTCTGAATTATTTTCTATGCTGCAGCCTCATTCAGTTCAGTAGAATAACTCCAACTCCCTACAGCACCCTGAATGGATTTTGAAAGCTTTGAAAACGGAATTTTTATGCTCTCAGATGGTAATGAATTTCCTTTGGCTAGTTCCCTTAATTAAAGGGAAGACACAGAGCCAGCAGCTGGAAATAAGGGGGTTATGGCTGCAGCAGGGATTGCAGTGTGTTGCCTGGGCATGAGGAATGTGTGCACAGCATGGGGAGGTAGGGCACTGCTGAGTCCAAAATAGAATTCTTGTTCCACAGTTACAAGTCTGGAAAAGAGTTATTTCTATATGTAAATTTTAACCTCTGTCAAGCTTTTACCCGGATTGCTAACCATGCCTCTGGCTTTCCTTTGCTGTGCCTCTGAGTTCACAGATTGAAGATGTCTGTGAGAGAAGCCATCTGAGAAAACATGGGGGCAACTGCAAGGTGCAGCGGGTCCAGAGTAGGTTCAGGATCAGATGGATGCATGGGAAAGGGGTTAAAAATAGGCCAAAAGCATGAGTGGTGTTAGAGAGAAGTGCTGGAGAGGGAAGGAGTTGGTGTCTGAGCTCCAGAGCAGGTACTTGAAAGTGGGTTACTCACTTACTCATCAGGTTTTGGAAACTTTGGGTGCTGCTACTGCAAAGGTCTTTTCTGGCTGGCATTCCTCATGTTACCTGTAAGCTTGTTGCCAGGGTAGAGCAAGGCCTAATTACACTCTCCTGAATTTGCATCTTCACATTTTGCTGTACTCTGCCAGAGAGGCATACCCTTGAATAACCCCTTCACCTTCTACAGATATTTGACAGCTACTAATGCAGCAAACCCGGCGCAGCAGGGAGGAGGTTATTATTAGCCCCGTTGTGCAGAGAGGGGGAGATGAAATGCAGAAATCAAATTACTTTTCTCAGGTTTCAGAGAGAAAATGTGTCAGTGTTACTGGTGCACCCATGAGCTCTGGCTGTGAATTAGGAGGGATTTGAACATGAAGACACAAGTGAAATTCCCTCTGCATCTCTGTCCTGTACTGAAGGCAGTTCTAGGTTTGTACCAGAGGGTTACTAAGAAAGAACAGCCTTTGTGCTTTCACTTGTCTTTGGCTTGTTTTTTGGAAGAAAAGAGGGCAGTGGAGACTCTTTTGATGCTGTACCCTGGTCCTCCTCAAGCACGGAATTGCCATGGTCTGTTCAGAACTCCTCTAGATAGAAATAATCAGGCAACAATCTGTTTTTCAAGAGAATAATTTTGAAAAGTAGTATAGAAAGACAGAGAAAGGGCTGATAACCTTTCAGCAGATTAATTTTCTTACTCTTCTGGCAGAAGGCTTTTGGCTAAATGTCATCCAGGTGATGAGTGGACCTTTGTGGAGAATGGGCATTTTTGTGCTTCATATATTTCTAAATAAGACCTCTGAAATCCCAGTGTTGGCCTGGAACTTCTCTCCCAAAGAAAGCAATTATTAAAGAGGACTCCAGCCATAGGGTAACTGCTTCAGCACCAACGGGCTGAACCGTGAACTTTACTTCTACCATTTTTTTGAAATTAATCAGCCATTGTGGCTGGAGTTATGGACTGCCTGTGAGGAACACTGGTGCCTGCAGCTGCCATGCAGATTAGTAAAAGGCTAAGGAAAAATAGGGTAGGGTATTGGTCTGGCACCTTGCGTCTGTTGTGTATTCTCCAGTAATAATACATATATACATATCAAAGTTGAGAAAAAAGCTGAATCTGGGATTTCAATTTCACAGGTGATAGGCAGAGGTATCTCTGTGCTCTGAAATGGAGGCATATCACCATTGCACCTGAAGGGTGATCCTTCCTCAGAAGCACTGGTAGGATCCCAGTGTAGTGCTTCCCCTCAAATTTCTAGCATTTAAAAGGAAAAACAACATTTTTTGTTATAACACGTGTAGCGTGCTAAAAGAAGGAGTCAGTCTTCTCTGTGTAAGGCTGCAAGTTTTTGCCTGAAGCAAAGTTATGGGATTTATATCCATCTTAATGCAGTTACTGGGAAGTTGAATCACCCTTTTTGGTGAGAACAGAATTGAACTGCAGGCTGGTTTTTAGCCCCATAGAGAAGGCAGTGCCTCCAGCATCCATACTAATATCAGAAGGAAAATTCATTTTAGTTACAGAGCAAAAGAAGAAATTGATTTCTTTAGTACTGTGAGAAGACAACAAGGGAAGTGAAAGGAATAGAAATATTTAGTAAATTAAATATAAAAAGAAATTTTGTGCTTTAATATCAGCTATTTACTGCTTTGGCTCAATGATTATTTTATGCAAAAGGCAGTAATTTAGTGTACTAATGCTCCACTTTGTGACTCCTATTTCTAGCATCTATTGTTGTGATGAATTACATCTATTTTAGCAAAGAAATGGTATCTTTGAGTGAAACTTGCTTAAGGTATTTTTATCTTGCCTTTACTGACTGATTTAGACATAATGATATTTTTAAAGAAATCTATATGCAATTCTTAGAGCCTACTCCCAAAATAAATAAAAAAGCTGCTTCTGAAGATGATTGGATGTGGTGTCTTAGGGAAGCTGCTATGGGTGCTTCAGCAGTTGCACACTGTAAAGATCATCTGCCTCCAACTGTAAAGCTAAATACATACAAGTTTCTTCTTATCAATTAATCTTTTTTTCCCTTTACAGTTATCAGAAGAAGGAAGCATCTGAGCCTACTGGATGGCTCCAAGCTCTTTATTCTGTAGTCTGGTCTGCATTTGACTGTTTGTAGTTATGTGGGAATCAAGGGCTGCCCCTGGCCTAGGAAGCCCTTGGATGTCTTCCAGGGTCTTCCTGTAGAGGCAGCAGGAGCTTGTGTGGCAGAGGGAAAGAGAAGTCCAGATGAAGACAGCCAAGGCTTATCTTTCCATCAATAATCTCCTTCTATTGTCAAGAGAGAGAGGAAATTGCTGAAGCTCTGTTTCACATCTTTCACATTCTTTCATCTTGATGCAACAGCTGCTGAAGAGAGGACCCAGGGGCACAGGTTGACGGAAAAAAGCAGTCCTTCAGGGCATTAGAGATGTGACACTGACAAACATTGAGACACCAGGGCCAGTATTTGTGCACCAGGGACTGCAGATGACTGGTGGGAAGCAGGGAGCCTTTATTACCTGTGTTGGAAGGCAGAATCACCTCTACACCTACTGAGGTGAGACCTGGACAAGGACTTGTGTAGGTAGATGGGAACCAAGAACTTCTGCATCTGTCTGTACTGTGTGATTAAAATATGATGGGTGCAAACATTCACAAAAGGCAACTCTAACAAATCAAAAGCAAAGCCCACCAGAGAGAGGAAAGAAGAATATGACAGAAAGGTGTACGGGATCTCCAATCTGTGTCCTCTGCTTTCTGCAGTAACACCTTAGAGAGAGTTCGTGATACTCAGGGTGAATCTTCACCCTTTCCTGACTGACAGGAGGTGTCCACATAAAGCTGCCCCAGGGCTACCCTGTGTCCAAGCCAATCACAGTCCAGTGCTCACTGCTCTTCTCAAACCCATCACAACAAGCTCTGCCCCCATTCCTTTGGGTTCTCTTTATTTGCTACCTTATGATGATTGATGAGATCTGCTGCCTTATGACATGATTCTTAGCTTTGTGTGAACCATCATAAGCAAGCTGATGTTAAGGGTGCTGGTTTCTTCTTTCAATACTTCTTTGTTTTGGGGGTTCTGAAGTTATTTTTACATAGCTATTATTCCACAATATAATATTATGCTTACTCAAGGTCATTTCTTTTTACTCATGGCAATTGACTGAGGTTTTCTGTGTATGGTAAGGCCAAATTTTACCGTATATACCATGATCATGGAATTCAGTTAAACTAGATGGAAATAACTCCCCAATGAGACTGAGGGTTCAGGGTAGTGCATAAGGCATCTGGTTAAACTGTAGACACCTGAACTTTCCTAATTGTGGACTTTAAATGGCCAACAGCTTGCCAAAGCTGCATGCAAATTGGGTTAATGCCAGGATAGATTCTTGCAGTCTGTGGCCTCTTACTAGCAATGACAATCCCATGTGTCCTTAGCCACCATGCCTTACTACAGTGCCAGTGTTAATACATTGGGGCAGAAATTAAACTTTATATATGTCAGCCCAAACACTAAATACCTATTAGTAATAGAACTTCCAGACTTGGAAGACCAACCAGAAGCTTTTTTATTTGTCTTTGATTTACAACTTTCAGAGGGTTAATAATATCTTTCCAATAACCACTTGGTGCTTTGCTTTAGTTTTCACATGCACATGCACACACAGAAACCTTCCTGTGATATCTGAGACTACTGGGAATCATTAGCAAGAGTATTCAACTTGTTAAGCATACATTAATAGCATCCACATAAGTATTAAGTACCTGCTGTTGTCAAGTGATAATTGCAGAACATGGTGATTGCATCAACCTTCATCAGGTCCAGCAGATGGAAAAGTCCTTGCACCCTTGTTTTAGGCACTTGCAGCTGCAAAGATTATTTCTGTGTTTTCTGTCAGGTTAAAAACCTGTGACACGTTTCTGATTACAAAGAACCATAAAACTTTTCTTGCTTCCTAACTTCTGATAAAAGTAATTATTTAGAAATTGATCCCATACAACACAGGTCTGGTGGGCTAGAATATTCCTAAATCCAAATTAATAGAGGAGAAAACTCTGGGTTATCTGCATCCTGACTAACCTTCTACTTTGTAATTTACAGTGAGAAAGACAGTCTCAGGCCAACATCCATCTCATCCTGAAGAAAATAATTCACCTACTCTTTGGCTGCTGCTGAGCAGTGATCCTACAGCATCAAAATGATAATTCAACCACCACTGACTCCCAAGCACAGTAACCTGGAGGTAGGCAAGAGGCTGGGAGGGAACATAGAACAGCTGATCCAGTTTGGGTATTCCAAAGGGATATTCCATGCCATATTTCTGCTCAGCAATAAAAGCTAGGAAAAAGGAGGGAGGCAGTGGAGGGAGTCATTCATTATTAAGGCATTTGCCTTCCAGAGCAATCACTGTACATACCATACTTCCCAGCAAGTGGAGGGAAATCACCTGTAGATGGGAAGTAGAGAAGAAATTGAATTGGCTTTTTTCAGCTTCCACATTTGTTCTTTGCTTTTATTTATTAAATGGCCTTTATGATGATCCATGAACTTTTCACCTCATTTTCTTTCCTGTTCTGTTGAGGAGAGAGAGTAAGAGTGGCTTGGTGAGCATTTGATGGCCAGCCAAAGTCGACCCACCATGAAAATTCAGAAGAATTGTGCCCTAGAAGTGCCCATTTCTTCTAGGAGAGGAGGAGCACTGGATGAGTAGTTCAGATATGGGCATTCACAGTAAGGTAAGGTAAACACTGCCATCTACATCCATTCCAACTTTCTGACTGAGAACTGAGTATCTTCTTCTCTATTACCAGCTCCTGTTAAATCATGGTATGCACAACCTTTCTGCAGGTGTGGTAGCAAACCCACTTAAGGCAGAAGGACTGTTCACTTGCTCAAAACCAAATGAGCTTAACAGCAATGTTGGATGCAGATAATGGATGCACTGTTGTGGATAATTAGCTCTCTATGCCTTAGTTTCCTTGTGTGGAATAAATGTTCATTCATAATTGCCAAACACTGAAGACAATGGATGAAAAATTACTCTAAAAGTCACTCTAATTCGTCCCAGAAAAAAATTATCTGTGTTTGGCCAAGACAGAGAATCTCAATTCTTCTGGATACGTTATGGTAATTCTTACATATTTTTTGTTTTCTGAAAGCCAAGAAGCATTTTCTATTAAAGCTAAGGAGGGAGAATGTTTCTTTTTGATAATTCTAACCTGATTGTTATTCCAATTTCTACCTGACATTATTTCTCAACAGATGAATCCAGTCTGTCACAAGGATCTTACGGAGAAATAAGCAATTACTAATTTCTGGTACTCAAATAGAAGCTTTCTTTTACCTAAACTCCAGAAAAAATATTAAATACAAAGAAACGGAGTCTTATATGTCAGCAAACAGAAATCTATTTATTGACAACTTCCAGGGCTTCTTTGAGAAAAAGAGCAGTACAAGGTCTGGTCTCTAGAGAATGGTGATGCTCAAGCCTGAATCCCATTAAAGGATAGATTTTTGCAATTTCTCTTATGCGGCGAACTGTGGAGTTTTCATTTCTAGGTTATTTTTCTCATCAATTCCTCAATTAAAAGTAATCTGCAGACTGCTTTTTTTTTTTTTTTTTTTT